>CM075748.1:39552275-40126402 GCA_037974335.1 Prionace glauca | reverse complement strand
TCACGTGCTCACTGTGTCACCCCCCTTATCTTGAGGCTGTGCCCCCTAGTCCTGCTGTCCTTTCTGAGCAGGAAGAATCTCTCTACCTCTACCCTAAACATCCCTTTCATTATCTTATACGTCTCTATAAGATTCCTCCCTCAGCCTTCTAAACTCCAATGAGTACAGGCCCAGTCTATTTAGTCTCTCTTCATAGTCCAACCCCCTCATCCCCCGTATCAGCCTAGTGAACCTCCTCTGCACTCCCTCCAAGGCCAATATATCTTTGCGCAAGCGCGGCGACCAAAACTGCACACAGTACTCCAGCTGCGACCTCACCAATGCCCTATACAGCTGCAGCGAGACCTCCCTACTTTTATATTCAATCCCCCTCGCTATAAAGGCCAGCATCCCATTCGCCTTCTTGATCACCTGCTGCACCTGCAGACTGGGTTTTTGCGATTCGTGCACAAGGACCCCCAGGTCCCTCTGCACCGTAGCATGCTGCAGCTTTTCGCCCTTTAAATAGTAATTCCTCCTACTATTATTCCTGCCAAAGTGGATGATTCACCTGACGAAGAGGCAGTCCCCTCGAAAGCTTGTGAGAATATTATCAAATAAATCGGTTGGACTAAAACCTGGTGTTGTCAGACTTTTTAAAGTGGATAACCTCACACTTGCTAACATTGTACTCCATCTGCTTCACAGAGCTTCACAGCTCCAGGGCCCTGGGTTCGATTTTTGGCTTGGGTCACTGTTTGTGTGGAGTTTGCACATTCTCCTCGTGTCTGCATGGGTTTTCTCCGGTGCTCCGGTTTCCTCCCACAGTCCAAGATGTGGCGGGTTAGGTTCATTGGCGTGCTAAGAAATTGCCCCTGAGTGTCCAGGGATGTGTAGGTTAGAGGGATTAGTGGGTATAATATGCAGGGATATGGGGGTGGAACCTGGGTGGGATTGTGTTCGGTGCAGACTGGATGGCGAAGGGCCTCCTTCTGCATTGTAGGGTTTCTATATAATGCCTTCTTCATCACTCTGTCCACCTGTGACTCCACTTTCAAGGAGCTATGAACCTGTACCCCTAGATCTCTTTGTTCTGTAACTTTCCCCATCACCCTACCATTAATTGAATAAGTCCTGGTTCAATCTACCAAAATGTATCACATCACATTTATCGAAATTAAACTCCATCTGCCATTCATCAGCCCGCTGGCCCAATTGATCAAGATCCTATTGCAATCCTAGATAACATTCTTCACTATCCACTATGCCACCAATCTGGTGTCAGCTCGACAGACTGGAGGGGCTGATTGTGGACAAGTCCCCAGGACCGGATGGAATGCATCCGAGGGTTCTGAAAGAAATGGCGGAGGTGATAGTGGATGCCTTGGTGGTTATTTTCCAGACGTCGCTGGATTCCGGGGAAGTGCCGGAAGATTGGAAAACGGCTAATGTTACGCCGTTGTTTAAGAAGGGTGCCAGGCAAAAGGCGGGGAATTATAGGCCGGTTAGTTTAACGTCTGTGGTAGGTAAAATGTTAGAAACCGTCATTAAGGAGGAAATAGCGAGGCATCTTGAGGGGAATTGCTTGATAGGGCGGACGCAACACGGTTTCATTAAAGGGAAGTCGTGTCTGACAAATTTACTGGAGTTCTATGAGGATGTGTCTAGGGCAGTGGATAGAGGAGAGCCGGTGGATGTGGTCTTTCTGGATTTTCAGAAGGCGTTTGACAAGGTACCTCACAAGAGGTTATTGCAGAAGGTCAGGGGACATGGAGTTGGGGGTAGGGTGTTAGCGTGGATAGAGGATTGGTTGTCAAATAGGAGGCAGAGAGTGGGGGTCAATGGATGCTATTCGGATTGGCGGTTGGTGACTAGTGGGGTGCCCCAGGGGTCGGTGCTGGGGCTCAGCTATTTACCATTTATATAGATGATCTGGAGGAGGGAACCGAGTGCAGGGTGTCGAAATTTGCTGATGACACCAAGATTGGGGGAAAGGCAAATTGTGCGGAGGGTGTGGAGAGTCTGCAGAAGGATCTAGATAGGCTGGGCGAATGGGCCAGGAAATGGCAAATGGAATTTAATGTTGGCAAGTGTGAGGTGGTCCACTTTGGTAGGAGGAATGGTTGGAAGGACTATTACTTACGGGGCGAAAAACTGCAGCAGGCGACGGTGCAGAGGGACCTCGGGGTCCTTGTGCATGAGTCGCAAAAACCCAGGTGCAGCAGGTGGTCAGGAAGGCGAATGGGATGCTGGCCTTCATAGCGAGGGGGATTGAATATAAAAGTAGGGAGGTCTTGCTGCAGCTGTATAGGGCATTGGTGAGGCCGCAGCTGGAGTACTGTGTGCAGTTTTGGGCGCCGCACCTGCACAAGGATATTTTGGCCCTGGAGGGAGTGCAGAGGAGGTTTACTCGGCTGATACCGGAGTTGAGGGGATTGAGCTATGAGGAGAGGCTGAATAAACTAGGCTTGTACTCGTTAGAGTTTAGAAGAATGAGGGGAGATCTCATTGAGACGTATAAGATGATGAATGGGATGGATAGGATAGAGGTGGAGAGACTCTTCCTGCTCAAAAAAGACAGTAGGACTAGGGGGCACAGCCTCAAGATAAAGGGGGGGCGGTTTAGAACAGAGTTGAGGAAGAACTTCTTCACTCAAAGGGTGGTGAATCTCTGGAATTCTCTGCCCGTTGAAGTGGTGGAGGCTGCCTCGCTAAATACTTTTCAGAAACGGGTTGATGGGTTTTTGATAAGAGAGGGGATTAAGGGTTATGGGGAGAGGGCGGGAAGGTGGAGCTGAGTCACGACAGATCAGCCATGATCTTATTGAATGGCGGGGCAGGCTCGAAGGGCCAGATGGCCGACTCCTGCTCCTATTTCTTATGTTCTTATGTTCTTATCTGCAAACTTACTAACCATGCCTCTTATATTCTCATCCAATTCATTAATATAAATGACAAATAACAGTGGGTCCAGCACTGATCCCTGAGGCACACCACTGGTCACAGGTCTCCAGTTTGAAAAACAACTCTCTACAACCATCCTTTGGCTTCTGTCATCAAGCGAATTTTGTATCCATTTAACTACCCTGGATCCCGTGAGATTTAATCTTATGCAACAACCTACCATGCAGTACCTTGTCAAAGGCCTTGTTAAAGTCCATGTGGATGACATCAACTGTACTGTCCTCAGTTATCTTCTTGGTTACCCCTTCAAAAAACTCAATCACATTTGCGAGACATGATTTTTCCACTCACAAAGCCATGCTGACTGCTCCTAATCAGTCCTTGCGTCTCTAAATGCCTGTAGATCCTGTCTCTCAAAATACCTTCTGACAACTTATCCACCACAGATGTAAGGCTCACTGGTCTGTAGTTCCCAGGCTTTTCCCTGCAGCCCTTTATAAACAAAGGCAAAACATTTAGCACCCTCCAATCTTCAGGCACCTCACCTGCAATTATCAATAATACAAATGTCTCTGCTAGGGGACCCATAATTCCCTCCTAAGCCTCCCAGAACATCCTAGGATACAATTTATCAGGCCCCAGGGATTTATCTACCTTGATTCACTTTAAGAGTTCCAGCACCTCCTTCTCTGTTGTATACTCCTCAAGACGTCACTGTTTATTTCCCCAAGTTCCCTAACAATGAACACTGATGAAAATATTAGTTAGGATCTCATCCATCCCTCGTGGATCCGCACATCTCTTGAATTCAGATTTTGAATGGTTCTACCTCGCATTAAGTAGATCTTCCTCTAGCTATGTCTGTAATCCTACTTTCTGTATTCTCTCTTTTCCTTCTCCATGGATGGTATGTTTAGCCTGTATAGTGTGCAAGAAACAACACTTTTCACTGTATCCCAGTACATGTGATAATAATAAATTCAATCAAATCAAATCAAGATTAGCTGCTGAAGCTAGAAATTGTGGAGGTTTGGTTTTCTTGGTTGCGTTTCCCCACTGGAATTCTTACTTATTTTAGTCTGGAAAGTGTCAGGTCCCCAGTTTCAGTAGAAGGATTGGTGAAGTTGATTATACATTCCATGGGAATAATCTTGTGATGTTGAAACAAAGAAAATATCCTTGACATCTTGGCAGAAAATTTACTGAAAATCATCAACTCACGACAACATGGAGGAAAGGCAGATAGAAATAAGAAAATAATTCAATATAAATCTTGAAATTTTTGAGTAAGAGAAAAACACAGAAGGAGATGATCACTGCAGCGTCCCCTAAGGAATACAAAGCAAACCTAGAGGAGGCCCTGGAAAGATTTAAAGAAGCAAACATCCATTTGAATCCAGGTAAATACAGATGAGGTTATGTACCTCGGTTTCAAGGTAGATGCCAGGGGCTAAAATCATGTAGAGGACAAGGTAAAAGTATCAAAGGAGCGCCACTGCCTGGGAATGTGGCAGAGTTAAAATCGCTCCCGGGGTTGGTAAATTTCCCAGGGCTGAAATGGTCGCTACAAGAGGACACAGGTTTAAGGTGCAGGGGAGCAGGTACAGAGGAGATGTCAGGGGTAAGTTTTTCACTCAGAGGGTGGTGAGTGAGTGGAATCGGCTGCCGTCGGTGGTGGTAGAGGCAAACTCGCTGGGGTCTTTTAAAAGACTTCTGGATGAGTACATGGGATTTAATGAGATTGAGAGTTATAGATAGGCCTGGTAGGTATGGATGTGATGGGTGCAACTTGTGGGTCAAAGGGCCTGTTTGTGCTGTAGTGTTCTATGTTCTATAATTATCTTGGGCAATTCCTACAGAATGTATCCAGGACTCTGGCCCCGCTACATCAGTTTCTGAAGAATTGTCAACAATGGGAATGGAGAGAGGCACAAAAAGAGATGTTTGCTTAAACAAAGCCTTGCAGTCATCAACACTACATTTTAACTAGAACCCTACAGTGCAGAAACAGGCCCTTCGGCCCATCGAGTCTGCACCGAACACAATCCCACCCAGACCCTATCCCCATATCCCTACACATGTTACCTGCTAATCCCTCTAACCTACACATCCCAGGACACTAAGGGGCAATTTTAGCATAGCCAATGAACCTAACCCGCACATCTTTGGACTGTGGGAGGAAACCGGAGCACCCGGAGAAAACCCACGCAGACACGAGGAGAATGTGCAAACTCCACACAGGCAGTGACCCGAGCCGGGAATCGAACCCAGGACCCTGGAGCTGTGAAGCAGCAGTGCTAACCACTGTGCTACCGTGCCGCCCAAACTGATCCAACCAAACTGTTGGTAGTTACCTGTAATGCATCACCACACGGAGTGTGGCAGTCTTTTCCCACAGAATGTCAGATAGAATAGAGAGGCCAATTACATTCACATCAAGAACCTTATCTGAGGCTCAGAAGAAATACCCTCAAATTGACAGGGAGAGACTGGTGGCTATCGATACCGTGAAGAAATTTCATCTATATATATAGAACAATATTTGGACAATATCCAGGCTTGGGCTGACAAATGATAAATAACATTCCTGTCACACAAATGCCAGGCAATGACCATCACCAATAAGAGACACTCTAACCACCACCCCTTAACATTCAATGGTGTAACCATCTCTGAATTCCCCACTGTCAACATCCTTGGGGTTACCATTGACCAGAAACTCAACTGGACTCACCACATAAACATAGTGGCTACAGGAGAAGGTTAGCAGCTAGGAATCCTGTGAGGAATAACTCACCTCCTGACTCCCCAGAGCTTATCCACCATCTACAAGGCCACAAGTCAGGAGTGTGATGGAATACTCCCCACTTGCTTGGATGGGGGCAGCTCCAACAACACTCAAGAAGTTTGACACCATCCAGGACAAAGCAGCCCGTCGTGATTGGCACCATATCATAAGAACATAAGAAATAGGAGCAGGAGTAGGCCATCTAGCCCTTCGAGCCTGCCCCGCCATTCAATAAGATCATGGCTGATCTGTCGTGGCTCAGTTCCACCTTCCCGCCCTCTCCCCATAAACCCTTAATCCCCTCTCTTATCAAAAACCCATCAACCCGCGTCTTAAAAATATTTAGCGAGGCAGCCTCCACCACTTCAACGGGCAGAGAATTCCAGAGATTCACCACCCTTTGAGTGAAGAAGTTCCTCCTCAACTCTGTTCTAAACCGCCCCCCCTTTATCTTGAGGCTGTGCCCCCTAGTCCTACTGTCTTTTTGAGCGGGAAGAGTCTCTCCACCTCTATCCTATCCATCCCATTCATCATCTTATACGTCTCAATGAGATCTCCCCTCATTCTTCTAAACTCTAACGAGTACAAGCCTAGTTTATTCAGCCTCTCTTCATAGCTCAATCCCCTCAACTCCGGTATCAGCCTAGTAAACCTCCTCTGCACTCCCTCCAGGGCCAAAATATCCTTGCGTAGGTGCGACGCCCAAAACTGCACACAGTACTCCAGCTGCGGCCTCACCAATGCCCTATACAGCTGCAGCAAGACCTCCCTACTTTTATATTCAATCCCCCTCGCTATGAAGGCCAGCATCCCATTCGCCTTCCTGACCACCTGCTGCACCTGCAAGCTGGGTTTTTGCGACTCATGCACAAGGACCCCGAGGTCCCTCTGCACTGTCGCCTGCTGCAGTTTTTTCGCCACATAAGTAATATCCATAAGCATTCAATCCCTCTGCCACCGATGCTCAGTAGAGCTGTGTGTACTATCTACAAGATGCACCGCAGCAATTCACCAAATATCCTTAGATAGCACCTTCCAAACCCAAGATCTAGGGGAGCTGCTAAGAGACTGTTTGGTCTGCGAGATCAATAGTCGCACAATACAGAAAAAGCTGCCGGCTGAGACTAAAATCCTTCAGAAAAGCTGAGGAGGTAACTGAATGCACTGAGCAGGGTGTGAGTGGGTTACAAGGTGTGTCCAACAAGATGGACCATTTGAGGCAGGAAACGGCTGCTGAGAGGAACAACCTGAGTCAGAGTCCTAGGAGGGGAACAGAGAACCAAGTGTGGAAACTTGTTTCCAATGTGGGGGAGAGAACTCCTCAGAAAACTTGCCTGTGCTGAAATTACGTATGTTTCTGTGTGAAGGGACATTAATTTATAAGCGTGGAGCAGAATGAAGCAGTTAGGACAGGATACACAAAAAAAGTTAGTTTAATTCTATTAAAAAATCTGGATGACGAGCCCAAGCCGTGTCATGTGCCAACTCCTATAGAGATAGTCTTGACGGTCAATGACAGATCTCTTAGAAGTTGATGCAGGAGCCGTGGCTACAGTCATAAGGGACAAACATTCCGGTATCTTCAAAAAACCCGAGAGAGTGGGTGATTCAGGAGCCTACTTTTACAAGAGAGCTGGTGAAGACATTGGGCAGCTACAGTTACACTATCCTACACAAACCAAACTGCACAAATACCTGCCTAGTAACTGAGGGTCACACACCTTATCTCTTGGGTTGAGATTGGTTGAAGTGGATAAAATCAAACTGGTTGAAGATATTAAACATCTGGATGGAGATTTTTGAGAGTTTCTCTGAGAGTTTCCAAAAGGGATGAATAGAAGATCTTCAAATAAAGTCAAAATTTATTTGAAACCCAAGGCAACATCAAAATCATTTCAGTACCGCCCAGTGCCCGATGCACTCCATCGTAAGGTAAAATGGAACTAGGAAGGTTGGAAGATTTAGCTGCTCTAAAAACTTGCACAGTTCTCTGAATAGGCTACATCCATAATAACTATTCCAAGAACAGATCGCACTGTAAGAATGTGTGGATTCTAAATTGATTGTAAATTGAGGAGGTCGGATAGATAGAAACCCCATTCCGAGAACTGAGGAACTCTGTGCCAACTTAGCCGGGACCTAAGGCACACCAAGTTAGATTTCAGTCACTCCTGCCAACAGCTGGAGTGAGATGAAGAATCCCAGAGGTTGGTTACTATCAGGAACCAGAGGAAACACCTTTTGGAGTCTCATCGGCTGCTGCCATTTTCCAGTGCATGATGGGAAGTTTATTACAGGGCATTCCTAACGTAACGTTTATATAGACAATGTTCCAATCACAGGAACCTCACCTGAAGGTTAACCTTAGAGGAAGCTTTGAGAAGATTTAAAGTGTCCATTTGAAATGAGAGGGAAGCACTTTCCAGATGGATAAAGTTGCATACCTGGGGTCTCAGGATAGATGCTAAAGTTGATCTTCTTTGAAGGTTAGATTAAAGCCATTAAGGCCTCATAACGTATTGGAATTAAAACCATTCCTAGGAATGGTGAATTATTGTGGTAGATCTTACAATTTTAGCCCCAGTTCTCCAGCTTTTGAAAAAACATTAGCGCTGGAAATGGAGAAAAGGATGAAAAGAGATGTTTGCAAAAGTAAAGCAAACCTTGCAGTTGTCGTTGGCACCACATGTACTTTGGGAACTAACCAAACCATTGGTAGTTGCCTGCATCGCATCACCATATGGGGAAGTTCTCTCACACAAGGGTTTGGATCTGGATATCATATCCTGAATCGAATCTGGATCTGTGACCTGCTCGCCTGAGGTTTGTGCCCTAAGTGCCTGAGATGGGGTGCCCCAGGGGTTGGTGCTGGGGCCTCAGCTATTTACCATTTATATAGATGATCTGGAGGAGGGAACCGAGTGTAGGGTGTCGAAATTTGCTGATAACACAAGAATGGCAAATGAGCGGAGGGTGTGGAGAGTCTGCAGAAGGATCTAGATAGGCTGGGCGAATGGGCCAGGAAATGGCAAATGGAATTTAATGTTGGCAAGTGCGAGGTGGTTCACTTTGGTAGAAGAATGGTAGGAAGGACTATTACTTACGGGGCGAAAAACTGCAGCAGGCGACGGTGCAGAGGGACCTCGGGGTCCTTGTGCATGAGTCGCAAAAACCCAGCTTGCAGGTGCAGCAGGTGGTCAGGAAGGCGAATGGGATGCTGGCCTTCATAGCGAGGGGGATTGAATATAAAAAGTAGGGAGGTTTTGCTGCAGCTGTATAGGGCATTGGTGAGGCCGCAGCTGGAGTACTGTGTGCAGTTTTGGGCGCCGCACCTGCGCAAAGATATTTTGGCCTTGGAGGGAGTGCAGAGAAGGTTTAACATAGAACATAGAACATTACAGCGCAGAACAGGCCCTTTGGCCCACGATGTTGCACCGACCAGTTACAAAACAATGACCCACTAGCCTAAACCAATCCCTTTTCGTCCATAAACCTATCCACAGATCTCTTAAACGCCCCCAAACTAGGCGCATTCACAACTGCAGCTGGCAGGGCATTCCAATCCCTCACCACCCTCTGGGTAAAGAACCTACCCCTGACATCAGTCCTATAACTACCCCCCCTTAATTTAAAGTCGTGCCCCCTCGTGCTAGCTTTCTCCATCCTAGGAAAAAAGGCTATCACTATCTACCCTGTCTAAACCTCTAATCATCTTATATGTTTCGATAAGGTCCCCTCTTAGCCGCCTTCTTTCCAGCGAAAACAACCCCAAATCTCTCAGTCTCTCCTCATAGGATCTCCCCTCCATACCAGGCAACATCCTGGTAAAACCTCCTCTGCACCCTCTCCAAAGCCTCTCCATCCTTCCTGTAATGTGGGGACCAGAACTGCACACAAAACTCCAAGTGCGGCCGCACCAGAGTTGTGTACAGTTGCATCATGACGCTGCGACTCCTAAATTCAATCCCCCTACCAATAAACGCCAAGACACTGTATGCCTTCTTAACAACCTTATCTACTTGATTCCCAACTTTCAGGGATCCATGTACACATACACCTAGATCCCTCTGCTCCTCCACACTATTCAAAGTCCTCCCGTTAGCCCTATACTCAACACTTCTGTTATTCCTACCGAAATGAATTACCTCACACTTCTCCACATTAAACTCCATCCGCCACCTCGCAGCCCAGCTCTGCAACCTTTCTAAGTCACCCTGCAAACTATGACACCCTTCCTCACAATCTACCACACCTCCGACTTTGGTGTCATCAGCAAACTTACTAATCCAGGCTGATACCAGAGTTGAGGGGGTTGAGCTATGAGGAGAGGCTGAATAAACTGGGCTTGTACTCGTTAGAGTTTAGAAGAATGAGGGGAGATCTCACTGAGTCGTATAAGATGATGAATGGGATGGATGGGATAGAGGTGGAGAGACTCTTCCCGCTCAAAAAAGACAGTAGGACTAGGGGGCACAGCCTCAAGATAAAAGGGGGGGCGGTTTAGAACGGAGTTGAGGAGGAACTGCTTCACTCAAAGGGTGGTGAATCTCTGGAATTCTCTACCCGTTGAAGTGGTGGAGGCTGCCTCGCTAAATATTTTCAAGAAGCGGGTTGATGGGTTTTTGATAAGAGAGGGGATTAAGGGTTATGGGGAGAGGGCGGGAAAGTGGAACTGAGACACAACAGATCAGCCACGATCTTATTGAATGGCGGGGCAGGCTCGAAGGGCTAGATGGCCTACTCCTGCTCCTATTTCTTATGTTCTTATGTTATGTTCTTATTTAAACAAAATCAGCGGGATCAGACCAGAGGTCAAGTATGCACTGTAATTTAACTATTTCTCTCCCCTCTACCTTGCTGCACCACCTCCCACCCCCCCTCCTCACCCCACACCCTTTCTCCACCAGCCTACTGTCCTCTCAATTCTGCTGTCAATGTTCCATCGCCACGTCAGGACAAAGAGGGACAAGATTGCTCATTTTGCACGTTCAATGTCATTGCTATCAGGAGATCACAACAATCTCAGAAGGAAAGAAAAGTCCTTCGACGTAACGCAACAAGGATATAGATACAGGTAATCTTCTACCCTGTCCCCACTGCGCTAATTTTCCAGCTGAGTGGGAGATACTCACAGCTGAGTATCCGCGAGATTTGTACATATCTGTTCCCGCTGCATGTACATCTCCCAGAGTCAGATTTCCCAGTGCCATCAGATCCCTGCTGGAAATTGGTGGGAGGATGGGTAAGTCATTTAAATCTTTATTAAAATATAATTAGCAGGCCCAGGACTGAATTCTCCGGGCCTGCTTGCCTCTCCCACCCCACCAGAGTATTCCATACTAGCAATGTTTAGAATAGCTCATCACTTTGTTTTGGAAAGGATTATTAGAGACAGGATTTATAGTTATTTGGAAAGTAATGAGTTGATTAGAGACAGTCAGCATGGTTTTGTAGCGGGTAGGTCATGCCTTACTAACCTTATCGAGTTCTTTGAGAAAGTGACCAAAGAGGTGGATAGGGGTAAGGCAGTTGATGTGGTGTATATGGATTTTAGCAAGGCGTTTGATAAGGTTCACCATGGTAGGCTTCTGCAGAAAATGCAGATGTATGGGATTGGGGGTGATCTAGGTAATTGGATCAGGAATTGGCTAGCAGATAGGAGACAGAGAGTGGTGGTTGATGGGAAATATTCGTCATGGAGTTCGGTTACAAGTGGTGTGCCTCAGGGATCTGTTTTGGGGCCACTGCTGTTTGTAATTTTTATTAATGATCTGGATGAGGGTATAGTTGGGTGGATTAGTAAGTTTGCTGATGACACCAAAGTCGGAGGTGTGGTAGATTGTGAGGAAGGGTGTCATAGTTTGCAGGATGACTTAGAAAGGTTGCAGAGCTGGGCTGAGAGGTGGCGGATGGAGTTTAATGTGGAGAAGTGTGAGGTAATAAGTTGGGAATCAAGTAGATAAGGTTGTTAAGAAGGCATACGGAGTCTTGGCGTTTATTGGTAGGGGGATTGAATTTAGGAGTCGCAGCGTCTTGATGCAACTGTACACATCTCTGGTGCGGCCGCACTTGGAGTTTTGTGTGCAGTTCTGGTCCCCACATTACAGGAAGGATGTAGAGGCTTTGGAGAGGGTGCAGAGGAGGTTTACCAGGATGTTGCCTGGTATGGAGGGGAGATCCTATGAGGAGAGATTGAGAGATTTGGGGTTGTTTTCGCTGGAAAGAAGGCGGCTAAGAGGGGATCTCATTGAAACATATAAGATGATTAGAGGTTTAGACAGGGTAGATAGTGATAGCCTTTTTCCGAGGATGGAGAAAGCTAGCACGAGGGGGCACGATTTTAAATTAAGGGGGGGTAGTTATAGGACAGATGTCAGGGGTAGGTTCTTTACCCAGAGGGTGGTGAGGGACTGGAATGCCCTGCCAGCTGCAGTTGTAAATGCACCTAGTTTGGGGGCGTTTAAGAGATCTGTGGATAGGTTTATGGATGAAAAGGGATTGGTTTAGGCTAGTGGGTCATTGTCTTGTAACTGGTCGGCGCAACATCGTGGGCCGAAGGGCCTGTTCTGCGCTGTAATGTTCTATGTTCTATGTTCTATGTTCTACTTTTGGGGAGCTAATGCCCCCCTGGAGTGAAGGGAGGGCAATTGGGGCCCCCTGTCGGATGGCTCAGGGTGGTGGTCCCTGGGCATTGGCACCTTGACAGTTCCAGCCTGTGCAACCTGCCACTGCCCCAAGATGCAAGGTACCAATGCCCAGGGGTCACCTTGGCACCACCCACTGAGCATGGGGCAGTGCCAAAGGGGTTGAGACCTAGGGGATGGGGCCTGGTTGGGTGGGCCTTGGGAGTGATCAGTGGGGGAACCGGAGATGGGGATTGCCCAGGATGGCAGCGGGGGTGGTGGGGCAGGGAGGGCTGGCCCAGGAATGGTGGGGAAAGGCTGTATCAGGCCACAGAGAAGATGGGGGACCAGCACTGCGGAGGTTCCAGGCTGGCCAACGATCAAGCTTCTAGATTGAGATTCTAGTGTCTACTCCTTCTGAAAAAAAGTGTGAATTACTCTGGTTTTTCCACAAATTCAACGCTCAAGGTGGAATTCTTCCAAAAAATTCCAAGTGTTGAATTCGCAGGAAAACTGAAGTAATTCACATTGGTTGTCTCACAGGGAGTTCAGACAGGAATCTCTCACACTGCAGAGGCTGCCAGGATGAATATCATTAGATTTCAGAGGGCAGGGCCTATTCTGAATTTTTTTCCCAATTTAGAAAATAGTCTTCGCCTCTATTCTTCCTGTGAAAGTGCATAACTTCACACTTTCCCACTTTGTATCCATCTGCCACATCCTTGCCCATTGTCCTCATCTATCCGAGTCTTTCTACAGCCTCCCCATCCCCTCAATACTGCCTGTCCCTCCATCTATCTTTGTATCAATTTCAAACTTAGCCACAATGCCCTCAGTTCCTTCATCCAGATCATTGATGTATGAAGTGAAAAGCTATAGTCCCAGCACTGACCCCGGGGCACCCCTGAGGTACCTTGTGCCTTGGGCAGTGCCAGGGTGCACAGGCTGGAACTGCCAACGTGCCCAAGGAACACCACCCCCCAGCCACCTCTGACCCCCTAGGAGTCCCGATTGCCCTCCCTTCACTCCAGGGGGGTCTGGCCGAGAGCTTCCCAAAAGTGATGAGCTATTCTCAACATTGCTAGGATGAAATATTCTGGCGGGGTGGGAGAGGCGAGCAGGCCCAGAGAATTCAGTCTCAGACCTGCTAATTATATTTTAATAAAGATTTAGATGAGTTACTTGTCACTTACTCGTCACTGGCTACCATCCTGGAAAGGACATCTTTACCCTAACTCTTTGCCTCCTGCCAGTCAGCCAATCCATGCCAGTAGGGTGGCACGGTAGCACAGTGGGTTAGCACTGCTGCTTCACAGCTCCAGGGTCCTGGGTTCAATTCCCGGCTCGGGTCACTGCCTGTGTGGTTTGCACATTCTCCTCGTGTCTGCGTGGGTTTTCTCCGGGTGCTCCGGTTTCCTCCCACAGTCCAAAGATGTGCGGGTTAGGTTCATTGGCTATGCTAAAATTGCCCCTTAGTGTCCTGGGATGTGTAGGTTAGAGGGATTAGCAGGTAAATGTGTAGGGATATGGGGATAGGGTCTGGGTGGGATTGTGTTCGGTGCAGACTCGATGGGCCGAAGGGCCTGTTTCTGCACTGTAGGGTTCTATGTATTACCTGGCCCCTAACAACATGGGATCTTATCTCACTCAGTAGCCTCCTGTGCGGCACCTTGTCAAAGGCATTCTGGAAATCCAAGTAGGTAACATCCACTGGCTGTCCTTTGTCTAACCTCCTCATTATTTCCTCAAAGAATTCTAACAGAGGCATGACCTCCCCTTGATGAAACCATGCTGACTTCGCCCTGTTTTACCACGAACTTCCAAGTATTCCGAAATGTCATCCTTAATAAGAATAATGGCTGCCGTCATCGGTGGTGGAGGCGAACTCGCTGGGGTCTTTTAAAAGACTTCTGGATGAGTATATGGGGTTTAATGGGATTGGGGGTTATAGATAGGTCTATAGATTGGTGGGGTTGATGTGATCGGCGCAACTCGAGGGCCGAAGGGCCTGTTTGTGCTGTAATGTTCTATGTTCTATATGTTCTATAATGGACTCTAAAGTCTTAACGACCGAGGTTAGGCGAACTGGTTTGTTTTTTGCCTCCCTCTCTTCTTAAACAGGGGTGTTATATGAGCAATTTTCCTGTCCTCTGGGACAGGAAATCCCGGAATCCAGTGATTCCTGAAAGATCACCACCAATGCCTCCACTACCTCCTTCAGAGTTCTGGGGTGTAGTCCATCCGGTCCAGGTGATTTATCCACCTTCAGGCATTTCAGTTTCCCTAGCGTCTACTTGTCTAGCAATTCTGGAATTGCCTAGTAAATACTTATCTGAATGTGAAGCTTGGAGTTGTAGTATTGTTCTTTTTATTACTCCATTCTATTTCCAAAAGGTGACTCTATATCCAATGACCATTTCTGGTTTCTACTTGAGATGTTCCAAATTGCGATGCTCCATCCCTCCCATATAGCCCCCTTTTCCTTCATTATTGCCATTTGTTCTCCTCCCATGACCATCTTTTGGGACATACTTGGGGTCTAAGAACAGGCCCTGACAGTGCCAATTCTGGTCAAAATAATTTTGAACAGGAAGGCGTCTAAGTTCATTCTTGAGAAGGAATTACAATCCCAGTGCCATCGGCCATTTCCTGATGATACAATCCCTTCTCCATCTGGCAATACGTGGTATTGTATGGATAGCAGGACTAGAGGGCACAGCCTCAAAATAAGGAGGGGGGGGCCGCAGTTTAGAGCAGAGTTGAGGAGGAACTTCTTCACTCAAAGGGAGGTGAATCTCTGAAATTCTCTGCCCGTTGAAGTGGTGGAGGCTACTTCGCTGAATATATTTAAGTCACGGGTAGATAGGTTTCTGACAGACAGGGGAATTAAGGGTTATGGGGAGAAAGCGGGAAAGTAGAACTGATCCACTTCAGATCAGCCATGATCTTATTGAATGGCGGGGCAGGCTCGAAGGGCCAGATGGCCTACTCCTACTCCTATTTCTTATGTTCTTATGTATTTTATGTATTGAGGAGGAACTTCTTCACTCAAAGGGTGGTGAATCTCTGGAATTCTCTGCCCGTTGAAGTGGTGGAGGCTGCCTCGCTGAATATATTTAAGTCACGGGTAGATAGGTTTCTGATAGACAGGGGAATTAAGGGTTATGGGGGGAAAGTGGGAAAGTGGAACTGATCCACTTCAGATCAGCCATGATCTTATTGAATGGCGGGGCAGGCTCGAGGGGCTAGATGGCTGACTCCTGCTCCTATTTCTTATGTTCTTATTTTCAGTGTGAGGTGATGGTGTGGACAGGCTATAACCTGGAATCTTCTGTAGCCAAACAGGCCAACTAAAATGGTGTTTTGTAAAGCACTCTGGGATAACTGGGCAAGAAACTAAACCGACAGGCTGCGGTTTAAAGACAGACAAACAGGCTGCAACCCTGATGAGTGAATACACAGGATATGGGCCATCTCCAGGATGAAAGAGACTTTCTGGTCACACTGGGTTGTGTGCCAGACGTAAAGGCACCGTGAGTCCTTATTTAGGAGGAAGGTATGTGGCCTATGTGCCTACAACACCTACAGGCATGGCCACCGGGGACACACCCAGAGATCGGTGTGGTAGCACCTGATTGGACTCTTATCAATCAGGGTGATCAAGTCCTGATCGATTGATTGGCAATGGCCAAAAAAAGGGCGTGAAACCAAATGGGGGATAAAGGGTGCTGCACAACCAGGAATCTCTCTCTCTCTCTGATCCCACGAACGAGCTACAACAATGGTGAACATCACCAGCAAGAGGAGAGCCACCACACCCAAGAAGGAAGAAAGAGAGACCACAGCCAGAATGTCAGACCAGAGCAAAGGACCAAACTACACAGACAGCTACCCAGACCAGCACACAGATAAAGGCCAGTATCTGTTTGGGTTTTTGTCAGTCACACACAGTTAAGTCAAGGTCTTGTATTGTACTTGAATTCTAGTATTTTCTGTAAGATAACGTATTGTTGGTTGGGTGGGTGATTATTGATTGTGTGGGTTTAAATAAATATTGTTTGTACTAATAAGACGCCTACTCAAAGTTATTTGTCCACCGTATAAGGGTTAAAACAGACTGACTTTTACAACACTTCAAAGGAGTCTTTATCCCAGAACCGGAGCCTGGGTCCTGACCTGTGTTCAAATATTCACAACTGCCTCCATCCTGATATGAAAATTTGAGCTAATAGTTTGATTTGGTTTGATTTATTATTGTTACATGTATTAGTATACAGTGAAAGATATTGTTTCTTGTGCACTATACAGACAAAGCATCACATTCATAGAGAAGGAAAGGAGAGAGTGCAGAATGTAATGTTACAGTCATAGCTAAGGTGTAGAGAAAGATCAACTTAATGTGAGGTAGATCCATTCAAAGTATCACTGCCTGGTCCTGAGTGGGCACAGTAAGAGTCTCACAACACCAGGTTAAAGTCCAGCAGGTTTATTTGGAATCATGAGTTTCCGGAGCATTGCTCCTTCATCAGGTGAATGGAAATTCACAAACACAGCATATATAGGCAAAGACACAATTGCAAGATAATTACAGATTGTAATGTGAAGAATGATTGGGATGTGAGTCTTTATAGGTACAAACTGTGTGCATGGAGAGGACATTCACAGATTACAGAGGTCTCAAGCCAGTTAGCAGGATTTTGCAAACCCAGGCAGTGTGGTGGGGGTTACAGATAGTGCGACATGAACCCAAGATCCCAGTTGAGGCTGTCCTCATGGGTGCGGAACTCAGCTTTCAGACCTGGAGTGGAAAATGAAAATCCCAGCAATGAGTATTCTCAGTAACAGCTTTGAAATTTGAGTTCTTAAGTTAAAAGGCCACTCATTTTTTAACCCATATTCTGCAATCAATGAAACAAGAGTGCCTTGAGAAATATTTCAGCTAAAATAAAGCACTTACTGGAGATTAGCCTCGGACAATTAATTGACAAGGGTTTTGTTCAGGTATAATTAAATGAATTATGTCTGATAACATTGTCCGGCTGTGTCTGTTTGCTGAAGTGAGGAGAGAACCTATGTATCTTTGACAAATAATACAACCTTACATTCCCTTAAACAACCTTGATTCCAAAACCAAAGCTGTTCCTAATTAACAAGTCATTGAGAAAACAACAATGATCGTGTCAGAATGATGAATGCATTCAGTAAAGGTTTTGTTCCAAGTCTCAGCGAGGATGTGTTTGGCAATGACGATTAAAGGATCGGACACTTTAGTGAATCAATGTGAAAGGTGAGATATCAGCCGGAGTTCTCCCAAAAAAATTCAAGTGTCGTAAAGGTGCGAGCAATGGCATGATCAGCGCTGGATCTCTCAGGTACGCTCCCCACCACAATCCCCCCTCAGTCACTCTCTTGGAGAGTTGGGAGTTTTGTGCTAGTGCTGGGAGGCAGAGGGGCTTAAACACGTGGGTGAGGCTGGCTTCAGTACACTCAAATGCCATTGTAATGGTTTTACAATGAAATAAAGAACTCTACAAGAGGACACAGGTTTAAGGTGCTGGGGAGCAGGTACAGAGGAGATGTTAGGGGTAAGTTTTTCACTCAGAGGGTGGTGAGTGAGTGGAATTGGCTGCCGTCGGTGGTGGTGGAGGCGAATTCGCTGGGGTCTTTTAAGAGACTTCTGGATGAGTATATGGGATTGGGAGTTACAGATAGTTCTATGGCTTGATAGGTATGGATGTGATCAGCTCAACTTGTGGGCCGAATGGCCTGTTTGTGCTGTAGTGTTCTATGTTCTATAACTACAAAGACATGAGAGAGGAGCTGACCAGAGTTGATTGGAAAGGGAGCCCAGCAGGGAAGATAGTGGAATAGCAATGGCAGGAGTTTCAGAGCTATTTGGGAGGCATAACAGAAACTCATCCCAAGCAGGAGGAAACATGTTAAAGGGGAGCATCCATGGCTGACGAAGGAAGTCAAGGAGAGCATAAAACAAAAGAGAAAGACTCCAAAGTAGCAACGGCTAGTGGGAAGCCAGAAGATTGGAAAGACTTTAAAAGCGAGCAGAGGACAACTAAAAGACCAATAAGGGGGACAAGATGAAACATGAATATAGAGCATAGAACACTACAGCACAAACAGGCCCTTCGGCTCACAAGTTGCACCATTTATATCCCTACCTACCAGACCTATCTATAACCTCCAATCCCATTAAATCCCATATACTCATCCAGAAGTCTTTTAAAAGACCCCAGCGAGTTTGCCTCCACCACCACCGACGGCAGCCGATTCCATTCACTCACCACCCTCTGAGTGAAAAATATAAGCTAGTTACTAATATAAAAGAAGATAGCAAGAATTTTCTTCAATGTACAAAAGGCAAGAGAGAGGCAAAAAATAGCCATTGGACCACTGGAAAATGAGGCTAGAGAAATAATAATAGGAAACAAAGCAATGGCAGAGGAACTGAATAGTTACATTGCATTAGACTCCTGCCAGAGCTCCAGGAGAGTCAGGGGGCACAGGTGAGTGTAGTGGCCATCACTAAAGAGAAGGTTCTGGGGAACCCAAAAGTTCTGAAGGTGGATAAATCACCTGGACCGGATGGACTACACCCCAGGGTTCGAAAAGAGATAGCTGAGGAAATTGTGGAGGCATTGGTGGTGATCATTCAGGAACCATTCGAGGATACCTGAGGACTGGAATGTAGCTAATGTAACACCGCTGTTTATGAAGGGAGGGAGGCAGCAGGCAGGAAATTATAGGCCGGTTAGCTTGACTTCAGTCATTGGTAAGATTTTAGAGTCCATTATTAAAGATGAAATCACAGAGTACTTGGGAGCGCATGATAGAAATAGGACTGAGTCAGCACGGTTTTGTCAAGGGGAGGTCTGACAAATCTATTAGGGTTCTTTGAGGATGTTAGATGAAGGAGAGCCAGTGGATGTGATTTATTTAGATTTCCAGAAGGCCTTTGATAAGGTGCCTCAGAGGAGACTGTTAAATAACTTAAGAGCCCATGGTGTTAAGGAGTTAACACCATGGTGTTAAGCCCATGGAGTTTGCACATTCTCCCCATGTCTGTGTGGGTTTCCTCTGGGTGTTCCTGTTTCTCCAACACTCCAAGGATGTGTGGGTTAGGTTGATTGGCCATACTAAATTGTCCCTTAGAGTCAGGGGGTTGGTAGGGTAAATATATTAAGGATATATATCCGGTTAAGGATATAGGATCTGGGAGGGATTGTGATCGGTGCAGACTTGATGGGCCAAATGGCCTCTTTCTGCACTGTCTGGATTTTATGATGAAGAGGGTTGGGTAGTAGCTTGAATTAATGTCTCAGTTGTAAGATGATATCGTGACCAGCTTCAAGAAAGGTTAGCATGTCCGACTGCAGGAACTATGGAGGAATTTCCATGCTCTCCACCACAGGAAAGGCCATTGCAAGATGATCACCTTCTCCCTGTAGCTCTGCATTAACATTCCATTTCAGTGCATGGTGGTACAGCACTGCTGTCCAAAAGCGCCAAGGGCCTGGGTTCGGTCCCCGTCTGTGTGAGTTTCCTCTGGGTGCCCCGGTTTCCTCGCAGTCCAAAGGACACACTGGTTAGGTGTGTTGGCCATGCTAAATTCTCCCTCAGTGTACCCAAAGAGGCGCTGGAGCGTGGAGACTAGGGGATTTTCACAGTAACTTCATTACAGAGTTAATGCATGTGTACTTGTGACACTAATGAATAACCTTTAAATTTAATTTTTTTTAAAAAGTACAGATGCCCACACCACCGTATTGTAACCAAGATATGGGAGAAGCGTAGAATGGAAATCCTGTCTTGAACATAACATAAGAACATAAGAAATAGGAGCAGGAGTCGGCCATCTAGCCCTTCGAGCCTGCCCCGCCATTCAATAAGATCATGGCTGATCTGAAGTGGATCAGTTCCACTTTCCCACTTTTTCCCCAGTGCTCTATGACCCCCCCTCTCATTCTAGCTCCTCAATCACAATAAATGGTCTAGAACATAGAACATTACAGCACAGTATAGGCCCTTTTTCCTCAGTATTCACACAGGAGAAAGACAATGACGGGATTGAGGTTGATAAGGAGGAGATGTTAGCGACTCTGGAAAGTATGAAAATAGTTAAGTCCCCTGGGCCAGATGGGATTTATCCTAGGATTCTCTGGGAGGCTAAGGAGGAGATTACAGAGTCTTTAGCTTTGATCTTTAGGTGGTCACTATCTACAGGAACAAAAAACAAAGAACATAAACAGCCCGGGAAACAGGCCCTTCGGCCCAACGAGCCCGCGCTGCCATTTTAACATTACCAGTCCCCCCTCCACCCATGACCCTTATCTATGCTTATGGCATTCCACATTGAGGGAAAACTAATTTAGGGACAACTTATTACCTCCAATCAGCCTAATAGCACATCTTTGGGGTGTGGGAGGAAACCGGAGCACCCGGAGAAAACCCACACAAGCACGGGGAGAATGCGCAAACTCCCACAGACACCAGCCCAAATCTATGTGTCTGCACAGCAAACAGTGATAGGCACTGGAATAGTGCCAGAAGGCTGGAGGATAGCAAATGTTGTCCCCTTGTTCAAGAAGGGGAGTAGAGAGAACTCTGGGAATTATAGACCAGTGAGCCTTACTTCTGTTGTGGGCAAAGTTTTGGAAAGAATTATAAGAGATAGGATTTATAATCTAGAAAGGAATAATTTGATTAGGGATAGTCAACACGGTTTTGTGAAGGATAGGTAGTACCTCACAAACGTTACTGAGGTCTTTGAGAAGGTGACCAAAGAGATGGATGAGGATAAAGCAGTTGACGTGGTGTATATGGATTTTAGTAAAGCGTTTGATAAGGTTCCCCATGGTAGGCTATTGCAGAAGATACAGATGCATGGGATTGAGGGTGATTTAGCAGTTTGGATCAGAAATTGGCTAGCTGATAGAAGACAGAGGGTGGTGGTTGATGGAAAATGTTCATCCTGGAGTTCAGTTACTAGTGATGTACCGCAAGGATCTGTTTTGGGGCCACTGCTGTTCGTCATTTTTATAAATGACCTAGATGAGAGCGTAGAAGGATGGGTTAGTAAATTTGCTGATGACACTAAAGTTGGTGGAGTTGTGGACACTGTGGAAGGATGTTGCTGGTTACAGAGGGACTCAGATAAGTTGCAGAGCTGGGCTGAGAGGTGGCAAATGGACTTTAATGCGGAAAAGTGTGAAGTGATTCACTTTGGAAGGAGTAACAGGAATACAAAGTACTGGGCTAATGGTAAGATACTTGGTAGTGTGATTGAGCAGAAGGATCTCAGTGTCCATGTGCATAGATCCCTGAAAGTTGGCACCCAGGTTGATGGGATTGTTAAGAAAGCGTACAGTGTGTTAGCTTTTATTGGTAGAGAGATTGAGTTTCGGAGCCATGATGTCATGTTGCAGCTGTACAAAACTCTGGTGCGGCCGCACTTGGAGTATTGTGTACAGTTCTGGTTGCTACAGTATAGGAAGGATGTGGAAGCATTGGAAAGGGTGCAGAGGAGATTTACCAGGATGGTGCCTGGTATGGTGGGAAAGTCTTATGAGGAAAGGCTGAGGGACTTGAGGTTGTTTTTCTTGGCGAGAAGAAGGTTAAGAGGTGACTTAATAGAGGCCTATTAGATGATCAGAGGATTAGATAGTGTGGACAGTGAGAGCCTTTTTCCTCGGATGGAGATGGCTCGCACGAGGGGACATAGCTTTAAATTGAGGGGTGATAGATATAGGACAGGCGTCAGAGGTAGGTTCTTTACTCAGAGGGTAGTAAGGGCATGGAATGCCCTGTCTACAGCAGTAGTGGATTCACCAACATTAAGGGCATTCAAATGGTCAGTGGGTAAAGATATGGATGATATTGAAATAGTGTAGATTAGATGGGCTTTAGTTTGGTTTCGGAGCAACATTGAGGGCCAAAGGGCAAGTACTGCGCTGTAATGTTCTATGTTCTGTACTGGCCCGCAATTGACTCATAGCTTGACCACTTTATCCATTTCTGATCGCAGAGTAACACAGATTTCTGTGCAAAGAAAAGATTCAAAGCAAACCATCATGGTCTAAGATCTGTTGAGAGGGTGGAGAAACTTGCTCTTTCCAGCTTTTGAAAGGAGTGAAGACATTTTGGACACTTGAGGGTTAGAACAGGCTTGTCTGAAGTAGGGTCTGTGTGACCCCTGGCACCAGTCTTAAAACCCTGATTAAATAGGTACGTTTTGATGGAAGGTTCTTCCTGATTTGCTCCTGCAGTCATGGGTCAGGTCTCTTCCACTTTTGCTTCTGGTGTGGGTGTGTGCGCGTGCGCACTTATGCCGTAACCCCAAGGAATAGAATGCTCTCCACCGCCACCCACCCCTCTCCCCTGGATGGTGCGACATGTCGGTGCAATTTTCAACAAAGAGAACTGGGGGTTGCGGAGGTATCTGGAGGCCCCCCGGTAGTGGGGGGTGCGGGTTGAGATCCAAGGCTGGGCATTGCCTCCCTATGCACTCTAGCATTGCAATGAGGTTGGCATGGAGTTCATAGATCATAGGTCATAGAACTCTACAGTGCAGAAAGAGGCCCTTCGGCCCATCGAGTCTGCACCGAACACAATCCCACTCAGGCCCTACCCCCATATTATACCCACTAATCCCCCTTAACCTACGCATCCCTGAACACTAAGGGCAATTTCTTAGCATGGCCAATCAACCTAAACCCGCACATCTTTGGACTGTGGGAGGAAATCAGTAAAAAGTCTGACAACACCAGGTTTTAGTCCAACCGATTTATTTGATAATATACTCACAAGCTTTCGAGGGTGCTGCCTCTTTGTCAAGTGAATGGAGAGTTCTGGCCTCAGACAGACAGAGCATACAAAGTACAGACAGTTGCTGATTAGAATGCGAATCCTTACACCTAACCTGCTGTTCAATTCTTAAAGTGGCTGATAATGTGAGTGGAAGGAGCACTGATCACAGTTTAAAGAGATGTGTATTGTCTCCAGACAGTACAGTAAGTGAGGTTTTGCAAACCCAGGCAAGTCACGGGGGTTACAGATAGTGCGACATGAACCCAAGATCCCTGTTGAGACCGTCCTCATGTGTGCGGTCTCAACAGGGATCTTGGGTTCATGTCGCACTATCTGTAACCCCCGTGACTTGCCTGGGTTTGCAAAACCTCACTTACTGTACTGTCTGGAGACAATACACATCTCTTTAAACTGTGATCAGTGCTCCTTCCACTCACATTATCAGCCACTTTAAGAATTGAACAGCAGGTTAGGTGTAAGGATTCGCATTCTAATCAGCAACTGTCTGTACTTTGTATGCTCTGTCTGTCTGAGGCCAGAACTCTCCATTCACTTGACAAAGAGGCAGCACCCTCGAAAGCTTGTGAGTATATTATCAAATAAATCGGTTGGACTAAAACCTGGTGTTGTCAGACTTTTTACTGTGTTTACGCCAGTCCAACGCCGGCATACCCACATCATGACTGTGGGAGGAAACCAGAGCACCCGGAGGAAACCCACGCAGACACGAGGGGAATGTGCAAACTCCAGACAGACAGTGACCCGAGTTGGGAATTGAACCCAGGACCCTGGAGCTGTGGAGCAGCAGTGCTAACCCACTGTGCTACCGTGCCGTTGAGTGCAGCTGTGGGGGAGGGGGGGTTACCATTCCCCTTTAGGTGGTGTGGTTCTCCTTATGTGTGGCTGCAGGGGAGAGATGGGTGTGCGCCGATGCCAATGGAGGGGAGAAGAGTTCCCCCCACTCCGGTACTTCTGTGGTGGAACAGTCATCCTGATGTTTGTGGGGGAGGGGGTGGAAGTCCATGGTCTTGGGGGTGAGGGGAGGGAGGTTTTCTTTAGAGATGGTGCCCAATCTCTGTAGAGCCAGGCTTGATGGCTCTATCCAAGTGTCACCCTGACGGAGTGACAATGTGAACTGTACCACCCAATTTCTTTTTGTGGCAATGGCAAACATCTGATCACAGATCACAGAAACAACTTGGTTGTGTTTCTGGAGAGAAGCAACGCCAGTTTTCAGCCAGGCCCACTTTGCCATTTTTATTTTGGAAAATTCCACCCATAGGATCAAACGAGTAAAAGGTCATTTTAGAACAGACCAGAGAAACGTAATGTTCTGTGCTCACACAGGGTATCGCTATGCTTTCAGCCCATTTGTATCAACATAAGAACATAAGAAATAGGAGCAGGAGTCGGCCATCTAGCCCTTCGAGCCTGCCCCGCCATTCAATAAGATCATGGCTGATCTGTCGTGGCTCAGTTCCACCTTCCCGCCCTCTCCCCATAACCCTTAATCCCTTCTCTTATCAAAAACCCATCAACCCGTTTCTTAAAAATATTTAGCGAGGCAGCCTCCACCACTTCAACGGGCAGAGAATTCCAGAGGTTCACCACCCTTTGAGTGAAGAAGTTCTTCCTCAACTCCGTTCTAAACCACCCCCCCTTTATCTTGAGGTTGTGTCCTCTAGTCCTACTGTCCTTTTTGAGCGGGAAGAGTCTCTCCACCTCTATCCTATCCATCCCATTCATCATCTTATACGTCTCAATGAGATCTCCCTTCATTCTTGTAAACTCAAACGAGTACAAGCCTAGTTTATTCAGCCTCTCCTCATAGCTCAACCCCCTCAACTCCGGCATCAGCCTAGTAAACCTCCTCTGCACTCCCTCCAAGGCCAAAATATCCTTGCGTAAGTGCGGCGCCCAAAACTGCACACAGTACTCCAGCTGCGGCCTCACCAATGCCCTATACAGCCGCAGCAAGACCTCCCTACTTTTATATTCAATCCCCCTCACTATGAAGGCCAGCATCCCATTCGCCTTCCTGACCACCTGCTGCACCTGCAAGCTGGGTTTTTGCGACTCATGCACAAGGACCCCGAGGTCCCTCTGCACCGTCGCCTGCTGCAGTTTTTCGCCATGCAAGTAATAATCCTTCCTACCACTATTCCTACTACTTTAATCGGAGTAGACAAGGAGGTAGAAGGGGGGGTGGGGTAGCATTATTGGTCAAGGACTGTATCTCAGTGTCAGAGAGGAACTTTGATGAGGACTTGTCTGTTGAGGTAATATGGGCGGAGATTAGAAATAGGAGAGGAGAGGTCACCCTGTTGGGAGTCTTTTATAGACCTCCAAAAAGTTCTAGAGAGGTTGAGGAAAGGATTGCGGAGACGATCCTTGTTAGGATTGAAAGTAATAGGGTAATTGTTATGGGGGACTTTAACTTTACTCATGTAGATTGGAATTGCTACTGCTCTGGCTCGTTAGAGGGGTCAGTTTTTGTTCAAAGTGTACAAGAAGGTTTTTTGACTCAGTATGTAGATAGGCCGACGAGAGGTGAGGCTATATTGGATTTGGTGCTCGGTAATGAGCCAGACCAGGTGCTAGACTTGGAAGTTGGTGTACAGTTTGGGGATAGTGATCACAATTCGATTACGTTCACCTTAGTGATGGAAAGGGATAGGCATGAACCTCGGGTCAGTAGTTTCAGCTGGGGGAAGGGTAATTATGAGGCTATTAGGAGAGAATTAGGAAGCATTGGTTGGAATGGGAGATTACAGGGACTGGGAACATCCGAGATGTGGAGATTTTTCAAGGAGCAGCTATTGCGGGTCTGTGATAAGTATATCCCTGTCAGGCAAGGAGGATTTGGTAGGCCCAGGGAACCGTGGTGCACCAAAAAAGTTGATTCGTTGGTTAGGAAGAAAAAGGAGGCTTATGTTCGGATGAGGCTTGAGGGCTCAGGTAGTGCATTAGAAAGTTTTAGATTGGCTAGGAGGGAGTTGAAGAGGGAGTTAAGAAGGGCCAAAAGAGGGCATGAGATGATTTTGGCTGATAGGATTAAGGAGAACCCTAAGGCGTTTTACAGGTATGTCAAGAACAGAAGGTTGGTTAGGACAAGATTAGGGCCAGTTACAGACAGTAGAGGGAAGTTGTGTGTGGAACCGGAGGAGATTGGAGAGGCGTTGAACCAATATTTCTCTTCGGTGTTCACGCAAGGGGACAGGAATGTAGCTGAGGAGGACACTGGGGTGCAGGGGTGTGAAATAGATAGTATTGCAGTTGATACGGGGGATGTGCTGGATATTTTAGAGGGTTTGAAAATAGATAAGTCCCCTGGTCCAGATGGGATTTACCCTAGGATTCTTTGGGAGGCAAGAGGGGTGATTGCGGAGCCTCTGGCTCTGATCTTCAGGTCGTCGTTAGTCTCTGGTATAGTACCAGAAGATTGGAGGACAGCAAATGTTGTCCCATTGTTTAAGAAGGGGAGAAGGGACTTCCCTGGGAATTATAGACCGGTGAGTCTTACTTCTGTGGTGGGTAAGGTTTTGGAAAGGATTATTAGAGACAGGATTTATAGTTATTTGGCAAGTAATGAGTTGATTAGAGATAGTCAGCACGGTTTTGTAGCGGGTAGGTCATGCCTTACTAACCTTATCGAGTTCTTTGAGAAAGTGACCAAAGAGGTGGATAGGGGTAAGGCAGTTGATGTGGTGTATATGGATTTTAGCAAGGCGTTTGATAAGGTTCACCATGGTAGGCTTCTGCAGAAAATGCAGATGTATGGGATTGGGGGTGATCTAGGTAATTGGATCAGGAATTGGCTAGCAGATAGGAGACAGAGAGTGGTGGTTGATGGGAAATATTCGTCATGGAGTTCGGTTACAAGTGGTGTGCCTCAGGGATCTGTTTTGGGGCCACTGCTGTTTGTAATTTTTATTAATGATCTGGATGAGGGTATAGTTGGGTGGATTAGTAAGTTTGCTGATGACACCAAAGTCGGAGGTGTGGTAGATTGTGAGGAAGGGTGTCATAGTTTGCAGGATGACTTAGAAAGGTTGCAGAGCTGGGCTGAGAGGTGGCGAATGGAGTTTAATGTGGAGAAGTGTGAGGTAATTCATTTCGGTAGGAATAACAGATGTGTTGAGTATAGGGCTAACGGGAGGACTTTGAATAGTGTGGAGGAGCAGAGGGATCTAGGTGTATGTGTACATAGATCCCTGAAAGTTGGGAATCAAGTAGATAAAGTTGTTAAGAAGGCATACGGAGTTTTGGCGTTTATTGGTAGGGGGATTGAATTTAGGAGTCGTAGCGTCATGATGCAACTGTACACATCTCTGGTGCGGCCGCACTTGGAGTTTTGTGTGCAGTTCTGGTCCCCACATTACAAGAAGGATGTAGAGGCTTTGGAGAGGGTGCAGAGGAGGTTTACCAGGATGTTGCCTGGTATGGAGGGGAGATCCTATGAGGAGAGATTGAGTGATTTGGGGTTGTTTTCGCTGGAAAGAAGGCGGCTGAGAGGGGATCTCATTGAAACATATAAGATGATTAGAGGTTTAGACAGGGTAGATAGTGATAGCCTTTTTCCTAGGATGGAGAAAGCTAACACGAGGGGGCACGATTTTAAATTAAGGGGGGGTAGTTATAGGACAGATGTCAGGGGTAGGTTCTTTACCCAGAGGGTGGTGAGGGACTGGAATGCCCTGCCAGCTGCAGTTGTAAATGCACCTAGTTTGGGGGCGTTTAAAAGATCTGTGGATAGGTTTATGGATGAAAAGGGATTGGTTTAGGCTAGTGGGTCATTGTTTTGTAACTGGTCGGCGCAACATCGTGGGCCGAAGGGCCTGTTCTGCGCTGTAATGTTCTATGTTCTATGTTCTATGTTCTATGTTCTAAAGTGGACCAAGTGGATGGTATCAAATTAGTCCATTTCAGTTGACCCAATATTGAACAGTTGTCCAAAGACAAAGTGAATCCCAAGTCTCATCAGCTTCCTGCTGGAATAGTTGAGGCAAAATCCTACAATCAATTATGGACAATTAACCGTGATAATGGAATGGGGAGGTGGGGAGGGCCAGGGGAGGAGGTGCAGGGAATAACAATAAAAATTTCTTAACAGATAACTCAAGATGTGTCGGATGGCCGTCCCCATCCAGAACGATAAAGGCAAAATACCCTGGATGCTGAAATCTGTAAAGAAACAGAGAAGCCTGGGAAAACTCAACAGATCTGACAGTATGTGTTGGGGGAGAATGGAGCCAATGTTTGGAGTCTGGAATGACCCCTCATTAGAAGGGTTCATAGTGACCTGCTGAAGTAATGGAGATGCTATAATTACCTTGTCATAATGGATGTACAATTTGGTGTACCACCACATGGACTGCAATAGTTCAAGAAGACAGCTCACCACTACCTTCTCAAGGGGCAATTAGGGATAGAACATAGAACATAGAACACTGCAGCACAAACAGGCCCTTCGGCCCACGAGTTGCGCCGATCACATCAACACCTACCAAAACATAGACCTATCTGTAACCCCCAATCCCACTAAGTCCCATATACTCATCCAGAAGTCTTTTAAAAGACCCCAGCGAGTTCGCCTCCACCACCACTGACGGCAGCCGATTCCATTCACTCACCACCCTCTGATTGAAAAACTTACCCCTAACATCACCTCTGTCATGAGAAGACCTTGGCGGGTAAGATTAAGGTCTTCTATAAATATGTGAAAGGTAAAAGGATAAGAAGAGAAGGGATAGGACCTATAAAAGGTGAGGGGGGATAGGTTTGTGTGGAACCAGAAGAAATGGCAGAGGTGCTTAACAAGTACTTTGCCACAAATATTCACAGTGGAAGCTGATCCGGGAGATTTATGGAAAAGATTGAATACATGAATATTAAGGAGGAGGATGTGTTGGAACTTTTGAATTCTATCAAGGTAGATAAGTCGCCTGGACCAGATGGGATGTACCCCAGGATACTGTGGGAGGCGAGGGAAGAGATTGCGGAGCCCCTGGCGATGATCTTTGCGTCGTCAATGGAGACGGGAGAGGTTGCGGAGGATTGCGGATGTAGTTCCTATTTTCAAGAAAGGGAACAGAGATAACCCGGAAAATTACCGACCGGTGAGTCTGACCTCAGTGGTTGGAAAGCTGATGGAGAGGCTTCTGAGGGACAAGATTTACGAACATTTGGAGAGGTTTGACAGGAATAGTCAGCATGGATTTGTCAAGGGCAGGTCGTGCCTTACAAGCCTAGTTGAGTTCTTCGATAATGTGACTGAACACATTGACAAAGGAAGTGCCGTCGACGTAGTGTACATGGACTTCAGCAAGGCGTTTGATAAGGTCCCCCATGAAAGACTTCTTGAGAAGGTGACAGGGCATGGGATCCAAGGGCTTTTGGCCTTGTGGATCCAGAACTGGCTTGCCTGCAGAAGGCAGAGAGTGGTTGTGGATGGGGCTTTTTCTGAATGGAGGTCAGTCACCAGCGGAGTGCCTCAAGGATCTGTTCTGGGACCTTTGCTGTTTGTCATTTTCATAAATGACCTGGATGAGGAAGTGGAGGGATGGGTAAGTAAGTTCGCTGATGACACTAAGGTCGGTGGTGTTGTGGATGGTCTGGAAGGATGGCAAAAGTTGCAGCAGGACATAGATAGGATGCAGGACTGGGTGGAAAAGTGGCAGATGGACTTCAACGCGGATAAATGCGTAGTCGTCCATTTTGGCAGAACCAATGGGATGAATGAGTACACTATCAAGGGCAGGGGTCTTAGTAGCGTTGAAGAGCAGAAGGATCTCGGGGTCCGGGTCCACAGGACTCTTAAATCGGCCTCGCAGGTGGAGGAGGTGGTCAAGAAGGCGTATGGTGTACTGGCCTTCATTAATTGAGGGATTGAGTTTAGGAGTCGGGAGGTAATGCTGCAACTTTATAAGACCCTTGTCAGGCCTCATTTAGAGTATTGTGCGCAGTTCTGGTCGCCTCACTACAGGAAAGATGTAGAAGCTATTGAGAGGGTACAGAGGAGATTTACAAGGATGTTGCCTGGACTGGGAGGCATGCCTTATGAAGTTAGGCTGAGGAAGCTGGGACTCTTTTCCCTGGAGAGACGAAGGTTGAGAGGCGACCTGATAGAAGTTTATAAAATGTTGAGAGGAATAGATAGGTTGGACTCTCAGAGGCTATTTCCCCGGGTTGAAATGGTTGCTACGAGAGGACACAGATTTAAGATACAGGGTGGGAAGTTCAGAAGTGATGTTAGGGGTACCCTTTTAATAGCTTCTACGTCCTTCCTGTAGTGAGGCGACCAGAACTGCGCACAGTACTCCAAGTGGGGTCTGACAAGGGTCTTATAAAGTTGCAGCATTACCTCCCGACTCCTAAACTCAATCCCTCGATTAATGAAGGCCAGTACACCATACGCCTTCTTGACCACCTCCTCCACCTGCGAGGCCGATTTAAGAGTCCTGTGGACCCGGACCCCGAGATCCTTCTGCTCTTCAACATTACTAAGACTCCTGCCCTTAATAGTGTACTCGTTCATCCCATTGGTCCCATTGGATGGGCAATAAATGCCTGACTGCCCACATCTGTTAGATGAATTTTTAAAATAAGCCCAGACTACATTAGAGCAAATCTGGTAATCCAACATATCCAAGTTGACTCTGGATGATGTATATTCAAAATTCATTTGAGTTAAAATATTCTATTGCTCACAAAAGACGTCACCATCTCTCTGGACTGGAACAACTCAAAGTTAATGTCACTGCCCTGCTCCCTTCCTGTGTCTCCCATTATTTTATCCTATCTTTCAACTGTGTGAAGAGCATTATCCAAACCTCTTTGTGAGCATTGTAACGGGGAGAAGCCCGGGGGTTGCAAAGAGTTGCCAGGATAATAGAATTTAAGGAGATAATGTGCTGGGAATTTTGGCTGAATGCTTGTTTCTCACCCATCCCATCATAAAATTAGGCAGCGTCCAAAATGGGAGGATGACCCAAACACAATCTGCCAGGGAGATTGAGTTAAGATTATCCCCTAAATATTTCATAAGTATGAATTATTTTTGGTAAAGTGGCTACACAATACCATCTGCAGCCATTTTGCTCACGCTAAGAAATCTGTTCCAGCTGATTTCCATCTAGCGCACACATTACATGAAACCTTTAAAGGTTACTTTTTCTTATTATGCAAATGGCAAAGACCTCAGACCAGGAAAGAATGGGAGGAAGAAAGAGATTATCAAAAGGTCAGTGCTGGTGAGAGGCAGAGAGGTTTGGTGCACAGTAATCATACCTCGCGGAACTTTTCCATCTTGCTGATGCAAAAGGTTAGTCAATCTAGAAAAGACAATAATTGACACAATCTCTATTACCTTCTGGGTGATGTCTGGGAGAAGAATTGATCAGAGAGCATTTTCAGCAGGTTCGCGTCCGAGCTGAAATTTGGAGTGATTTGCACCAGCCGCATTTCTTATTTCGCTTGGTATTCCCACAATGTTCCTATCAACCGATGAAAAAAGCTAACAATCCGTTACTGCATTCAGAATCGCAGGATTCTGTAAATTTAAACATTTAACCAGCAGATTCTCATTTTGCTCTCGTTGTCTGGGGGAATGTGGTTTGATAATGAGCGACTTTAGTGAAATTTCAGGCTGTTTTGTAGCTGCCCTTTCCCCTCTAGTGCAGCCTGTTAACCCGTTCACTGCCTCTGTCCAATGACTTTAAGATGATCTGTGGTTCCACTGTGTGAATTAGTGTGATCAGAGCGTGTACAACCAGCGGACAGTTTGTTCTCGCCTGTTTTATTGTATACAGGAGACTAGATTATCTGCTTTCCCTCTGAAAAACAGGCACGAGTTTAAATTCCCACATTTCAAATGTTTTGTTTTATTCCCCTGCGTGTTTGGTAAAGTTCTTTTTTTCTCATTTACACTTCCCTCCACCTCATTTCTCACACTGGTAATAAACTGAAGAGGACAGCCTTGACTTCAAAGGGAAGTGAGATAAATAATTCAGTCCGATGTTTTCAGCTAATTTGTGCAAAGCCAATTTACTTGCCAGGACAGGCTGACAGTGTGAATACCTTCAGGGTTCAGCGTGCCAGTCCCTGCTGACAGTTCCATCCAAATAAGATAGCTTGGCACAAACTTAACACCTTGCCACCGATCACTGGTTTCGAACACAAGGCAAGATTTTGAAAGGCAGAGAATTCTCCCCTCTGCCCAATCATTATTCCGTAGAAACCCTACAATGCAGAAGGAGGCCATTTGGCCCATTGAGCCTGCACCAACAACAATCCCACCTAGGCCCTATTAACCATTAACCCCGCACATTTGCCCTACAAATCCCTCTTACCTACGCATTCCCGGGACACGAAGAGGCGATTTAGCATGGCCAATGCAGCTAACCTGCACATATCATAGAATCATAGAAACCCTACAGTGCAGAAAGAGGCCCTTCAGCCCATCGAGTCTGCACCGACCACAATCCTACCCAGGCCCTACCCCCATATCCCTACATATTATACCCACTAATCCCTCTAACCTAAGCATCCTAGTACCCTAAGGGGCAATTTCTTAGCATGGCCAATCAACCTAACCCGCACATCTTTGGACTGTGGGAGGAAAGCGGAGCACCCAGAGGAAACCCACGCAGATACGGGGAGAATGTGCAAACAGACAGTGACCCAAGCTGGGAATCGAACCTGGGTCCCTGGGTGCTGTGAGGTAGCAGTGCTAACCAGTGTGCCACCCTCAGCAATTATATATTTTTTTAAAGTACGTAGCTATTAATGTGGGTATACCAGTGACCAGGAACTGAACTAGACCAGCCATACAAATACAGTGGATATAACTCGGAATCCTGTCGACATTAACTCACCTCCTGACTCCCCCAACATTTGGATGTCGCAAGTTAGGGCTAAGATGGAATACTTGCCTGGATGGGCGCAGCTCAAGAAGCTCGACACCATCCAGGACAGAGCCTGGACTGGCAATCCTTCCACAAACATTCTCTCCCTTCCCACCACCGGTACATAGGGATGGCAGTGTGTACCATCTGCAAAATGCATCTCAGCAACCCATGACCTCTGTAGGTAAAGACAGAAAATGCTGGGTAAGCTCAGCAGGTCTGGAAGAATCTGTGGAGAGAGAAACAGAATTAACGTTCTGAGTCTGTACAACTCTTCTTGAGGATCACTGCCACTGAAAGGACGGGGGCATCAGAGGCATGTTCCCTTCCAAGGCACACACCATCCTGCCTTGGAAAATATCACATTTCCTTCACTGTCACTGGATCAAAACTCCCTTCCTAACAGCACTCTGGGTGTACCTATACATCATTGACTGCAATGGTTCAAGAAGGCTGCTCACCACCACTTCCTCAAGGGCAATAAGGGAAGGACAATAAATGCTGATCTAACCAGTGAGGCCCACATCCTGTGAAAAAGAAAAAAGAAATGTTCTTCATGTTGTTCATGATAGCGGCACGGTGACACAGTGGTTAGCACTGCTGCCTCACGGGTCCCGGGTTCGATTCCAACCTTGGGTCACTGTCCATGTGGAGTTTGCATGTTCTTCCTGTGCCTGCGTGGGTTTCCTCCGGGTTTCCTCCCACAGTCTAACGATCATAGAATCCTAAAGTCCCTACAGTGCAGAAGGAGGCCATTCAGCCCATCGAGCTTGCACCAACAACAATCCCACCCAGGCCCTATTCCTGTAACCCCACATATTTAACACTACTTATCCCCCTGACACGAAGGGGCGATTTAGTATGGCCAATTGAACTAACCTGCACATTTTTGGAGTATGGGAGGAAATCAGAGCACTCGGAGGTTAGGTGTATTGGCCATGCTAAATTGCCCTTTAGTGTCCAAAGATGTACGGGAAGGTTGGTTTGGCTGTGCTAAACTGCCTCTTAGTGTCAGAGGGACTATCAGTTGTAAATATGTGTGGTTACAGGGATAACGCCTTGGTGTGATTGTTGTCACTGCAGATTAGATGGGCCGATGGCCTCCCTCTGCACTGTAGAGATTCCATGATTCTAAGGAGATAGGACCTGGGTGACATGCTCTGACAGAAAGTCAGTGCACACTCGATGGGCTGAATGGCCTCCTTCTGCACTGCAGAGATTCCATAATTCTATTCTTTGTATTTGCTTGGTTACTTGTGGGAGCTTGCTGCGCATAAATTGGTTGCAGTTCTTCCAGAGAAACACAACAACAGGAAAAGTCACAACATAAATACAAATGTTCTCTTTCTATCATGTATGGGGCATTGACACTGAATCTATAATAGTCTAAATGCTGCCAAGTGTGACACCCTCTCTACTGCCCCTGGTTGATCTATGTAGAGATATAGAATGTGGTTTATGGGACTAACTGCCAGAGGGAGAAGGAAATTAGGGCCAGCCAGACTCAAAACAATTCTCAGCAGAATGCTACAATGGTATTAATTAGGGAGCTCAGACACCATCAAATATCGCACAAATATCAAGGTTAACCAGGCCAGAAAGGATGGTTAAATCACACACTGATTCCGCTCGGAATATCAATTGCATTAAGAAACACTAAAAATAATAATGGCACCAACTATAGCAGTCGGGCTGAGCTCATACTTAGTGTATGGTGGGCCAGGCAATGAGAACCAGCTCCGTGGCAGCAACCAGAAAGGTAAAACACACATGGAGCCGAACTTTCCCATCCAACCTGCCACGGGAATGTGTGATGTTGGCTCGTCTGAGGTAGGCAGACAATCCCAAAAACTGAGATTCCTCTACACTGGTCATAGATTGGGTGATTGTTGGTCATGATGTGGAGATGCTGGCGTTGGATTGGGATGGGCACAGTAAGAAGTCTCACAACACCAGGTTTAAGTCCAGCAGCTTTATTTGATATCTTGGGCTTTCGGAGCACCGCTCCTTCAAAGGGAAGTTTAGAACAAAGTTGAGGAGGAACTTCTTCTCTCAGAGTGTAGCGAATCTCTGGAATTCTCTGCCCATTGAAGTGGTGGAGGCTGCCTCGCTAAGAACATAAGAACATAAGAACATAAGAAATAGGAGCAGGAGTAGGCCATCTGGCCCCTCGAGCCTGCCCCGCCATTCAACAAGATCATGGCTGATCTGTCGCGACTCAGCTCCACCTTCCCGCCCTCTCCCCATAACCCTTAATCCCTTCTCTTATCAAAAACCCATCAACCCGTTTCTTAAAAATATTTAGCGAGGCAGCCTCCACCACTTCAACGGGCAGAGAATTCCAGAGATTCACCACCCTTTGAGTGAAGAAGTTCCTCCTCAACTCTGTTCTAAACCGCCCCCCCTTTATCTTGAGGCTGTGCCCCCTAGTCCTACTGTCTTTTTTGAGCGGGAACAGTCTCTCCACCTCTATCCTATCCATCCCATTCATCATCTTATACGTCTCAATGAGATCTCCCCTCATTCTTCTAAACTCTAACGAGTACAAGCCTAGTTTATTCAGCCTCTCCTCATAGCTCAATCCCCTCAACTCCGGTATCAGCCGAGTAAACCTCCTCTGCACTCCCTCCAGGGCCAAAACATCCTTGCGCAGGTGCGGCGCCCAAAACTGCACACAGTACTCCAGCTGCGGCCTCACCAATGCCCTATACAGCTGCAGCAAGACCTCCCTACTTTTATATTCAATCCCCTTCGCTATGAAGGCCAGCATCCCATTCGCCTTCCTGACCACCTGCTGCACCTGCAAGCTGGGTTTTTGCGACTCATGCACAAGGACCCCGAGGTCCCTCTGCACCGTCGCCTGCTGCAGTTTTTCGCCCCGTAAGTAATAGTCCTTCCTACCATTCCTCCTACCAAAGTGGACCACCTCACACTTGCCAACATTGAATTCCATTTGCCATTTCCTGGCCCATTCGCCCAGCCTATCTAGATCCTTCTGCAGACTCTCCACACCCTCCGCACAATTTGCCTTTCCCCCAATCTTGGTGTCATCAGCAAATTTCGACACCCTGCACTCGGTTCCCTCCTCCAGATCATCTATATAAATGGTAAATAGCTGAGGCCCCAGCACCGACCCCTGGGGCACCCCACTAGTCACCAACCGCCAATCCGAATAGCATCCATTGACCCCCACTCTCTGCCTCCTATTTGACAACCAATCCTCTATCCACGCTAACACCCTACCCCCAACTCCATGTCCCCTGACCTTCTGCAATAACCTCTTGTGAGGTACCTTGTCAAACGCCTTCTGAAAATCCAGAAAGACCACATCCACCGGCTCTCCTCCATCCACTGCCCTAGACACATCCTCATAGAACTCCAGTAAATTTGTCAGACACGACTTCCCTTTAATGAAACCGTGTTGCGTCCGCCCTATCAAGCAATTCCCCTCAAGATGCCTCGCTATTTCCTCCTTAATGACGGTTTCTAACATTTTACCTACCACAGACGTTAAACTAACCGGCCTATAATTCCCCGCCTTTTGCCTGGCACCCTTCTTAAACAACGGCGTAACATTAGCCGTTTTCCAATCTTCCGGCACTTCCCCGGAATCCAGCGACGTCTGGAAAATAACCACCAAGGCATCCACTATCACCTCCGCCATTTCTTTCAGAACCCTCGGATGCATTCCATCCGGTCCTGGGGACTTGTCCACAATCAGCCCCTCCAGTCTGTCGAGCACCACCTCTCTAGTAACAGTAATGTCATTAAGACCCTCCATTCCTACCACCTTTCCATCGCTAACACCCGGCAAATTATTCACGTCCTCCTCCGTGAAGACAGAAACAAAGAAGTTATTCAAGACCTTAGCCATATCCCTATCCCCTACCACTAGCTCCCCTTTCTCATCCTCTAAAGGACCAACGTTTATCCTAGCCAGCCTCTTCCTTTTTATATATTTATAAAAACTCTTGCTATCCTTTTTTATATTAAGTGCTAGCCCAGCCTCATAGCTTCTCCTACCCTCCTTTATCAATTTCTTTGTCAATCTTTGTTGACATTTAAACCTTTCCCAATCCTCTTCTCGCCCACTGCTCTTAGCTACTCTAAACTTCTCCGCTTTTAATTTAACACTTTCCTTCACCTCCTTCGTTATCCACGGCTTATTACCTCTCCTCCTACTGTCCTTTTTAACCATCGGAATAAATTTCTGCTGAGCACCAAGAAAGATCTCCTTAAAGATCCTCCACTGCTCCTCAGCAGACCTACCTTCCAACGCGTTCCCCCAGTCCACATTCGCCAATTCTTCTCTCATCCTACCATACTCCCCTCTATTCAAACAAAGGACGCGTGTCTGGGAACCCACTTTCTCCTCCTCCATCTGCACCAGAAACTCCACCATACAATGATCACTCTCTCCAAGAGGATCCTTCACCGCAAGGTCCCTAATTCTACCCGCCTCATTACATAGCACCAGATCCAAGATAGCTCGCTCCCTCGTCGGCTCCAACACACACTGTTCAAGGAAATTATCCCGGCAGCATTCCAAGAACTCCTCCTCGAGCCCACCGTGTCCAACATGGGTCGACCAATCAATATGCAGATTGAAATCTCCCATAACTACTGCCGTCCCATTCCTGCACGCTGCACTTATTTGCGCGTTAACAGCCCGCCCCACCTCCAGATCATTATTCGGGGGCCTATAGACGACACCCACTAGCGTCTTCCTCCCTTTTCTGTTCCTAATCTCCACCCACAACGATTCCACTTTCTGCTCCTTGGCTCCGATATCATCCCTTGCTACCACCTTGATACTATCCTTAATCAGCAGAGCTACTCCACCCCCTCTTTCCTCCCGCCTATCCTTCCTGAACTATCCTTCGCTAAATATATTTAAGACACGGGTAGATAGGTTTCTGATAGACAGGGAATTAAGGGTTATGGGGAGAAAGCGGGAAAGTGGAACTGATCCACTTCAGATCAGCCATGATCTTATTGAATGGCGGGGCAGGCTCGAAGGGCTAGATGGCCGACTCCTGCTCCTATTTCTTATGTTCTTATTAAGGAAATGAAGTCACTGGACCAGTTCTTTTTTACCAACAAAGAAAAGATTTATGAAACATAAGTCAGTCCAAACAGTCTAAAGAAGTGATTGGCCATTCTAAATTGCCCCTTAGTGTCCTGGGATGCATAGGTTAGAGGGGTTAATGGATAAATATGTAAGGATATGGGAAGGGCCTGGGTGGGACTGTGGTTGGTACAGACTTGATAGGCTGAATGGCCTTTTTCTGCACTGTAGGGGTTCTATGGTTCTACACTTCTTGAGAAGGTGAGAGGGCATGGGATCCAAGGGCCTTTGGCCTTGTGGATCCAGAACTGGCTTGCCTGCAGAAGGCAGAGAGTGGTTGTGGATGGGTCTTTTTCGGAATGGAGGTCAGTCACCAGTGGGGTGCCCCAGGGATCTGTTCTGGGACCCTTGCTGTTTGTCATTTTCATAAATGACCTGGATGAGGAAGTGGGGGGATGGGTTAGTAAGTTTGCCGGCGATACGAAGGTTGGTGGTGTTGTGGATAGTCTGGAAGGATGTCAGAAGTTGCAACGAGACGTAGATAGGATGTAAGACTGGGCGGAGAAGTGGCAGATGGACTTCAACACGGATAAATGTGTAGTGGTCCATTTTGGCAGAACCAACGGGATGAACGAGTACACTATCAAGGGCAGGAGTCTTAGTAGCGTTGAAGAGCAGAAGGATCTCGGGGTCCGGGTCCACAGGACTCTTAAATCGGCCTCGCAGGTGGAGGATGTGATCAAGAAGGCATATGGTGTACTGGCCTTCATTAATCGAGGGAATGAGTTTAGGAGTCGGGAGGTAATGCTGCAACTTTATAAGACCCTGTCAGACCCCACTTGGAGTACTGTGCGCAGTTCTGGTCGCCTCACTACAGGAAGGATGTGGAAGCTATTGAGAGGGTGCAGAGGAGATTTACAAGGATGTTGCCTGGACTGGGAGGCATGCCTTATGAGGATAGGTTGAGGGAGCTGGGACTCTTCTCCCTGGAGAGACGAAGGTTGAGAGGCGACCTGATAGAAGTTTATAAAATGTTGAGAGGAATAGATAGGGTGGATTCTCGGAGGCTATTTCCCAGAGCTGAAATGGTCGCTACGAGAGGACACAGATTTAAGGCGCTGGGGAGCAGGTACAGAGGTAAGTTTTTCATTCAGAGGGTGGTGAGTGAGGCTGCCGTCATCGGTGGTAGAGGCGAACTCGCTGGGGTCTTTTAAAAGATTTCTGGATGAGTATATGGGATTTAATGGGATTGGGAGTTATAGATAGTTCTATGGCTTGGTAGGTATAGATGTGATCAGCGCAACTTGTGGGCCGAAGGGCCTGTTTGTGCTGTAGTGTTCTATGTTCTATAAAAGAAATGGAATATAATACAATACTTTACTCTCCACTTAGCTGTACAAATGAACACAGATTTTAAGTTTAACATGGAAAACAAAGTATATTTGAAGCTACAGTGGCCTCATCAGAACACAAATTTGTCGTTTATGGATCACTCTAGAATTCCGACAGTGCAGTAATAGGCCATTTGATCCGTTGACTCTTTCTGAGAATTTTCCCAGATCATTTTTAGAGGCAAGTTTTCACTTAACTTTTTGCAGTAATTCCTGTCGGGATTTCAAACCAATCCCGTTCGGATTGCTCCGACCCGATTGGCCGACACATTCTCTTCACTGTCAATTGCTTTAACTCTCAAATTTTAATAGAACTACTTCAAAATTTCCAGTTGCCTCTGAAAGTCTTCTCCCAGCTATAAATCTGCTGAAATAGAATGAGCTCCTTTCTCAATTTCTTCCAGATTATACTTTAATGTTTATTTATTTAGCTCCAGTATTCTGAAGTCTCTGGATCTGTTGAATTGTTGAAAGTTGGGAGTCAAGTAGATAAGGTTGTTAAGAAGGCATACGGTGTCTTGGCGTTTATTGGTAGGGGGATTGAATTTAAGAGTCGCAGCATCATGTTGCAACTGTACACTACTCTGGTGCGGCCGCACTTGGAGTTTTGTGTGCAGTTCTGGTCCCCACATTTCAGGAAGGATGTAGAGGCTTTGGAGAGGGTGCAGAGGAGGTTTACCAGGATGTTGCCTGGTATGGTGGGGAGGTCCTATGAGGAGAGACTGAGGGATTTGGGGTTGTTTTCGTTGGAAAGAAGGCGGCTAAGAGGGGATCTTATTGAAACATATAAGATGATTAGAGGTTTAGATAGGGTGGACAGTGATAGCCTTTTTCCTCGGATGGAGAAAGCTAGCACGAGGGGGCATGGCTTTAAATTAAGGGGGGGTAGCTACAGGACGGATGTCAGGGGTAGGTTCTTTACCCAGAGGGTGGTGAGGGATTGGAATGCCCTGCCTACTGCAGTTGTAAATGCACCTAGTTTGGGGGCGTTTAAGAGATCTGTGGATAGGTTTATGGACGAAAAGGGATTGGTTTAGGCTAGTGGGTCATTGTTTTTGTAACTGGTCGGCGCAACATCATGGGCCGAAGGGCCTGTTCTGCGCTGTAATGTTCTATGTTCTATGTTCTATGTTTACTCCATTGTCACAGCCTTTCTCCCAATGCAGAACGTATGAACTGGGAACTCATTGAGTCTGTACTGACTCCCCGAAATAGCATCTTACTCAGACCCAGCCCCTCACCCTATCCTTTTAACCCCACACATTTACCATGGCTAAACCACCTACACATTCCTAAACATCTTTGGAACATAAAGGACAATTTAGCATGGTCAATCCACCTACCCCTCACACCTTTGGACAGTAAGGAGCAGTTAGCCCCACTGCTCTGCTCCATCATTTAATATAATAATAGTTGATCTCATCTCAATCTCAACCCTATTTTCCATAACTCTTCAACCCATCACTAACTATATCTCCTCCTTAAATTTACTCAAAGTCGTGACATCTATTACACTCTGGGGCAAAGAATTTTGCAGATTCGTGAAGTTTTGAAGCCAGGGTTCTCCCAAAACAAGAAGTGCCCAATGGGTGGGAAAACAGGAGTATTTTCTACCCTACCAAAGTGAATCTCTGACACTCTGAGCATTGCAGAGTGTCTCAGGGTGATTCACTCTGTTAAGTGGTGGGCGGGGCCTTTTCCCAGCCAAGATGCCGGCGCTGTAGCACTGAGTGGGCCATTGCGCACGTGTCGATCTGTCAAAGTGCATTGGCACTTCATTGCCAGCCTCCCGATCGTTGGCCTCCGATCACTGGTCAGCCCCGTAGCCCCTCTGATCGCCAGCCTTTCAGACCCCCTCCATCCCCTGATTGCTGGCCTACCGGACCTCCCCGAGCCAGCCCTGATCTCCCCACCCCCTCCCTTTCTCCCCTTGGTCACCCCAAATCTCCCCTCGCCCCTGGCCGTAGTTTCTCCTCATTTTTGTTTTAAACCTTATCCTCGGACAATGACCTCTTGTTCTACATCGCCCCAGAAGAGGAAGCATCTATGTCCACTTTGAACTGAGAGAGAGGGAGACCTTCCCCCCAGATCCATCACAGCCCCTAAAAATCACCTGCCTTATAGAACCATAGAATCCCTACAATGTTGGCGGAAGCCATTCAGCCCATCGAGTCTGTACTGACATCTCCGAAAGAGCATCATGTGACAGATGTTTGGTTAACTGGCCTGTAGTTTGCCACTTTCTGCATGGGATTTTCCAGCCCCGCTCACCCCAAGACCGGAAAGTCCCAGCTGAGGTCCCGGTCTGGCCCCGGCCTCTACAATCCCTCACCAGACGAAGGAGCAGTGCTCCGAAAGCATGTGTTGCCAAATAAACCTGCTGGACCTTAACCTGGTCTTGTGAGACTTCTTACTGTGCCCACTCCAATCCAACACTGGTGTCTCCACATCATACACAGGGGATAAAGTTTTCTCCTGATATTATTTCTAATTTGGTTTCTCATTCTATTTGGGATCACAGCAATGCCAATTGGTCACCCAACTCCATCTCCTCCTATCGGTCACCCATTCCTCTTCTAATCCAATTGCATTTAAATCTCTCACCACCGTATCTTTCTATCAGGTCTGAGACTTTTCATCTTCACCATCTTTCTGTCAGTCCCATCCCCAACAATCACCTCACCACATACCCTCTCTCTCTGCAGTGACCATCCATTTCAACCTCGTCCGTGTTGATTTTTTTTCCAATATTCCCACAATCTTCACCAATCCCAGATGTGCTAGTTACTGAGTGTTTTTTTATTTCTTGTCACTCCACACATCCATCTCAGCATCTGCAATCAACTGGTATCCAGTCTTTATTCCTCTCTCATCATGATATTGCCCAGATTTCAATGTTATACAACAAGGCCAGTCTCACAACTTTGATAGAGGTTCACAGAACAGAGAAAGGCCCTTTGGCCCATTGTGTCTGTGCCTGTCAAAACAAACCACCTAACCCTTGTCAGGCCTCATTTGGAGTACTGTGCGCAGTTCTGGTCGCCTCACTATAGGAAAGACGTAGAAGCTATTGAAAGGGTGCAGAGGAGATTTACAAGGATGTTGCCTGGACTGGGAGGCATGCCTTATGAAGATAGGTTGAGGGAGCTGGGACTCTTTTCCCTAGAGAGGCGAAGGTTGAGAGGCGACCTGATAGAGGTTTATAAAATGTTGAGAGGAATAGATAGGGTGGACTCTCAGAGGCTATTTCCCCGGGTTGAAATGGTCGCTACAAGAGGACACAGATTTAAGGTGCGGGGAGGGAAGTACAGAGGTGATGTTAGGGGTAAGTTTTTCACTCAGAGGGTGGTGAGTGAATGGAATCGGCTGCCGTCATCGGTGGTGGAGGCGAACTCGCTGGGGTCTTTTAAAAGACTTCTGGATGAGTATATGGGGTTTAATGGGATTGGGGGTTATAGATAGGTCTATAGATTGGTGGGGTTGATGTGATCGGCGCAACTCGAGGGCCGAAGGGCCTGTTTGTGCTGTAATGTTCTATGTTCTAACTATTCTAATCCCATTTGGCCCATAGCCTTGTCTGCCTTGGCATCACAAGTGTACATCTAAATACTTCTTAAATATTATGAAGATCTTTGCCTCCATCATTCTTTCAGACAGTGAGTTCCAGGCTCCCAGCATCCTTTGGCTGAAATGTTTCTCCTCACATCCCCTCTAAACCTCTTACCTTAAATCTCTTCCCTCTAGCCAATTACCCCTCCACCAAGGAGAATCGTACCTTCCTCTCTATTCTACCTCTGCCCCTCATAATTTATACATTTCAATCATGAGCCCCGCCCTACACAAAGTTTCCTCTTCTCCCTTTCCCGTGCTATCACATACCTACGATGATGTGGATTCCAGAACTGCAAACAATTCTCTAGCTGTGGCCTAACCAACATTTTATACAGTTCCACCATAACCTTGTAGAATCTTCCTTTCAGTTTCAGCTATACTTTTCACATAACACTCTGTCGCTTGTTTTCCAATGACTCCTGCCACAGCTAATCCACTGCTTACTTTTCATTTCCAAACTTCTATTTCCTGTTACCACTAACCCAGGAGCTTACAGCTAATTTCTTTGAGTATTGATCAGTGGAAAGTGAGGTGAGATCAGCTGAATCGGCAGAAGAAGACTGGGGAATGTTAGACATAGAACAAAGAACAAAGAACAACACAGCACGGGAAACAGGCCCTTCGGCCCAACGAGCCTGTGCCGCCATTTCAATATTGTGAGTCCCCTCTTCCACCCATGACCCTTTTCTATGCTAATGGCACTCCACGTTGGAAACCAGATTGAGGGGAGACTAATTTAGGGACTATTTGTTAACACCAATCAGCCTAACAGCACATCTTTGGGGTGTGGGAGGAAACCGGAGCACCCGGAGAAAACCCACGCAAGCACAGGGAGAATGTGCAAACTCCCACAGACACCGGCCCAAATCCATGTATCTGCACAGCAAACATAGAACATAGAACATTACAGCGCAGAACAGGCCCTTCGGTCCACGATGTTGCGCCAACCAGTTACAAAACAATGACCCACTAACCTAAACCAATCCCTTTTCGTCCATAAACTTATCCACAGATCTCTTAAATGCCCCCAAATTAGGCGCATTTACAACTGCAGCAGGCAGGGCATTCCAATCCCTCACCACCCTCTGGGTAAAGAACCTACCCCTGACATCCGTCCTGTAGCTACCCCCCCTTAATTTAAAGCCATGCCCCCTCGTGCTAGCTTTCTCCATCCGAGGAAAAAGGCTATCACTATCCACCCTATCTAAACCTCTAATCATCTTATATGTTTCAATGAGATCTCCTCTTAGCCGCCTTCTTTCCAGTGAAAACAACCCCAAATCCCTCAGCCTCTCCTCAGAGGACCTCCCCTCCATACCAGGCAACATCCTGGTAAACCTCCTCTGCACCCTCTCCAAAGCCTCCACATCCTTCCTGTAATGTGGGGACCAGAACTGCACACAGTACTCCAAGTGCAGCCGCAAACAGTGATAGTCACTGAGCTGTCATGTTGCCCAGCATCTGGTCCAGTTTAAGTGTACACTAACGACATGAAGCACTAGGCTACTCTCGAAACATCCCAGACCAGCCCTCGCATGACCCATCGCGTGTCTGCCCCTCGTTGGACAACAAGGCAGCCCGAATCGTCTGTGGATTAAAAGAGAAAAACACCAATAACATGAACATCCTTATACAAACATTCAAGGGAATCCCCAGAAGCTCAAAAGTAAAACAAGTGAGCCAGAAAATATGTTGGTGCCTCTGTGTCTCTGTGCCTCTGTGTTTCTGTGTCTCTGAGTCTCTGTGTCTGTGTCTCAGAGTCTCTGTGCCTCTGTGCCTCTGTGTCTCTGTGTTTCTGTGTCTCTGTGTCTCTGAGTCTCTGAGTCTCTGTGTCTCTGAGTCTCTGTGTCTCAGAGTCTCTGTGTTTCTGTGTCTCTGAGTCTCTGTGTCTCTGTGCCTCTGTGTTTCTGTGTCTCTGAGTCTCTGTGTCTGTGTCTCAGAGTCTCTGTGCCTCTGTGTCTCTGTGCCTCTGTGTCTCTGTGTTTCTGTGTTTCTGTGTCTCTGAGTCTCTGAGTCTCTGTGTCTCTGAGTCTCTGTGTCTCTGTGTCTCAGAGTCTCTGAGTTTCGGTGTCTCGGTGTCTCAGAGTCTCAGTTGATTCCCAGGGATGTCCCAAGGCTCTTGATCCTTGTTTAAAACAGTCTTCTATATCCCTCCATCTCCATCCTGCTCATGTGCCTATCTAAGTAATTCTTAAACAACTCCAGCGTGCCTGCCTCCACCACCTTACTTGGCAGTGCATTCCGTACCTCCACAACCTTCTGTGTGAAAAACCTCCCTTTTTCATGATTTACGTCAAGTGGAAACAAAGTTTTGTGTCGCTGTGTAGGTTTAAAAACATCTCACCTAAACTAGCCCCAATCACTACACTGACCTTGATGTGTTTTGCAAGCTAGATAAACATCAAGGAACCAACCATACATTAGTGATTAACATGAGAATATGTTGGTTTATGAAGGATTTGAGAAGTTGGCAGCAAAATGACCACAGTTGGAGAACATCGAAGTTAGTTGCTTCTTCAGAACAAACTGAAACTAGGTGATGGCCTAGTGGTATTATTGCTAGACTAATTCATCCAGAAATTCAGCTAATGTTCTGGGTTCAAATCCCACTGTGGCAGATGGTGGAATCTGAATTCAGTAAAAATATCTGGAATTAAGAATTTACTCTCAACCATGAAACCATTGTCGAAAAAACCTGTCTTGTTCAATAATTTCTCTTAGGGAAGGAAAATTGCCATCTTTACATGGAGTGACCTGTATGTGTCCAGAGCCACATTAATGTAATTGACACTCAACTGCGCTCCAAGGTCAATTAGGGATGGGCACTAAATGTTGGCCAGCTAGTGACACCCATATCTGACAAATAAATTAATAAAAACCTAAGGCTGAAACACAATGATGCATTGCATCATTTCTCTAGTAATGGATACAGAACACGGTAACCCCCTTATAAATAATCAGTGTATGGAAATGCTTAAGGACCAGTTATGAACTAAAAAACCCATAAACACCCTGAAGCACAGTGATGGTACACTTGTATGTTCAACTTACTAAACGTAATGTTAGCTTGAGATTGTTGAATTTGTTTACAGTGCTCTGTGGGAGTATCATGTTTGTTTTCCTTTGGAATTTGCTTTAGATCTTGTTACACAGGATTTGAGAATTCCCTAATTTGTCCTGTTTCATTTGTCACCCACATAAAGATGTACCAGAACAGACCCCGCTCCCAGATTTATTTAATGAGTGGTGTAGTGTGCCTCTAAAGAATCGCAGCATGCCATTCATGTGGAAGAAATTGTCATGTGATCGTGCTTTAGTTTCACTTTTGATTTTAGCAGAGCACAGGTGCACAGCTCTGCAGCTCTGATGCCTTCAAGCTTTATACCCATCCGCGTTGGCTCTTATGTGCCTAGTTTAAATAAATTAACTCACCATACAATTACCAAATCCCTTATGAGTGATTGCTGCATCTCTATCATTATTACTCCATGACATGGTGTACAGGAATCGGTCCTCCTAAATAACAAGACCAGGTCAGAAGAGTGGCACAATGGTTAGCACAGCACCAGAGACCCAGCTTGGGTCACTGTCTGTGTGGATCTGCATGTTCTCCCCGTGTCTATGTGGGTTTCCTCCAGATGCTCCGGTTTCTATCCAAGGATGTGAAGGTGAGGTGGATTGGCCATGCTAAATTGCCCCTTAGTGTCAGGAGGACTAAGAACATAAGAACATAACATAAGAACATAAGAAATAGGAGCAGGCGTAGGCCATCTAGCCCTTCGAGCCTGCCCCGCCATTCAATAAGATCATGGCTGATCTGTCGTGGCTCAGTTCCACATTCCCACCCTCTCCCCATAACACTTAATCCCCTCTCTTATCAAAAACCCATCAACCCGCTTCTTAAAAATATTTAGCGAGGCAGCCTCCACCACTTCAACAGGCAGAGAATTCCAGAGATTCACCACCTGTTGAATGAAGAAGTTCCTCCTCAACTCCGTTCTAAACCGCCCCCCCTTTATCTTGAGGCTGTGCCCTCTAGTCCTACTGTCCTTTCTGAGCGGGAAGAGTCTCTCCACCTCTACCCTATCCATCCCATTCATCATCTTATACGTCTCAATGAGATCTCCCCTCACTCTTCTAAACTCTAACGAGTACAAGCCTAGTTTATTCAGCCTCTCCTCATAGTTCAACCCCCTCAACTCTGGTATCAGCCTAGTAAACCTCCTCTGCACTCCCTCCAAGGCCAAAATATCCTTGCGTAAGTGCGGCGCCCAAAACTGCACACAGTACTCCAGCTGCGGCCTCACCAATGCCCTATACAGCTGCAGCAAGACCTCCCTACTTTTATATTCAATCCCCCTCGCTATGAAGGCCAGCATCCCATTCACCTTCCTGACCACCTGCTGCACCTGCAGGCTGGGTTTTTGCGACTCATGCACAAGGACCCCGAGGTCCCTCTGCACCATCGCCTGCTGCAGTTTTTCGCCACGTAAGTAATAGTCCTTCCTACCATTATTCCAACTAGCAGGGAAATACATGGGCTTATGGGGATAGGGCCTAGGTGGGATTGTTCTCAGTGCAGGCTCGATGGGCCAAATGGCCTCCTTCTGAACTGTAGGATTCTATGATTCTGCTTGCCATTTTAGTCAGACTGCAACAAAGTCAACACATTGGAGAACATTGTGAACACAGTGTTCACAATGGAGGAGGAAAAACACATTGTTAAGATGGCGGCGCGGGCTCGTTGGGCCGAAGGGCCTGTTTCCCGTGCTGTTCTTGGTTCTTTGTCCTGACTGCACAGCCAAGCTCTGTAAACACAGCTCCCAAATTAAAAACTGGTAAGGACACAGATCCCTTATGGTGAGATTGTCACAACATAATATCACAACACTCAAGACTACGGGACAAGTGCAGGAAAATGGGATTAGCGCAACTTTAATGGTAGGTATTGTCAGTTCACGCCCCGTGGGCCTTTTCTGTGCTGTATGACTCTATTACGGCTCCTGGTCTGTCAGACGAGTAAGTGGAATGGCATGTCAAGAGGACTAGCACCGAGTTAGCTCATTCAGGATCAGCCAGTGACTAGGATGTAGTTTGGATTGATAGTGAGAGAGGGAAAGTAAAATATAAACGCAAAAATCTTCGCAAACAATATTAGGTCAGAGAGGGTTGTGATTATAATGGGTGGAGCTTCAGAAAAACATGTGTAAAGAGCTACGGTGACACTCAGCCCCAGTATTATAGGAGAAGGAAGGTCAAAGGTATCTTAACAAATCTCCACAAAACTCCCCTGTTTGAAATGAGATGCAGATGACCTACTTTCTGATTTCAATATGTTTAAACAGCGTACAGAACTATGGTTTCTTATTTCAGGTGTGTCTGAACCAGATAAACAAGCCAGAAAATTCACCTAGCAATGAAAGTCTGTACACATAGAATGAGTCAGGATTAACAACAAAAGAGTTAAATGATCCCCAATGCATTACATTGGAAGGTTGGTTCAGAACATTACAGCACAAACAGGCCCTTCAGCCCACAAGTTGCGCCAATCACATCCATACCTAGCAAGCCATAGAACTATCTGTAACTCCCAATCCCATTAAATCTCATATACTCATCCAGAAGTCTTTTAAAAGACCCCAGTGAGTTCGCCTCCACCACCGATGGCAGCCTCACTCACCACCCTCTGAGTGAAAAACTTACCCCTAACATCTCCTCTGTACCTGCTCCCAGCACCTTAAACCTGTGTCCTCTCGTAGCGACCATTTCAGCCCGGGGAAATAGCCTCTGAGAATCCACCCTATCTATTCCTCTCAACATTTTATAAACCTCTATCAGGTCGCCTCTCAACCTTCGTCTCTCTAGGGAGAAGAGACCGAGCTCCCTCAACCTCTGGAGCAGTGTGTTGATGGCTGGGGAGTGTAAACTGTGAGTGTACTGTGTGTTTTTTTTAATTGCATTGCTGGGTTGTGGGTTTTTTTTTCCTTTTGTGCTTTCCGTAGAGGGTCTTAGGCACAAGGGCTGTTGGGAAGGGAGTGAGGGAGTATAAAAACAAGGCCACAGTAGATAGTGGGCAGTGTTGGGAGTGGGCAGTGGAGTGAGGTGGGTGCTAAGTGAGTACTGCAAGGGCTTTGGCTCACAGGGCTTAGGTCAGGTGAGTTACTGGTCAAATTTTTCAAAGTGTGTCCATAGGTCTGAGGGTAGTCAAATAAATGGCAGGGTCCATGGGGAGATGTGTAAGGTGCAATATGTGGGAGTTCCTGGAGATGCAGCATCTCCAGAGAGTCCACATCTGCACCAAATGTCTGCAGTTGCAGTGTTTGAGGGCCTGGGTTAGACAACTGGAGTTGAGGCTGGATGATTTATTTTTAGTGAGGGGAAAATGAGGTACTAATGAATAGGAACCAGATTCAAGAGGGGATCCCAGAACTAAGGAGGTGGGATGGATGGATGGGTGGGTTACAGTTAGAAAGGGGGAAAGAGAAGAGGAGTAATGTTCCAAAGGCTACCCCAGGGACAGTGTCTCAAGATAGCAGGGGTAAGGTGCCAACTGAGGTGGAAAGGGCATGAGGGGAAGAGGAAAATGCCCCAGAGGGAAGGAAGGGGGCTGGATGTGAGTGGTGAGGGATGGAGGAATTGATAGGTGGTTCTGTGGACAAAAGTGGGAGTCCAGGATGGTGGTCTGCCTCCCTGGAGCTGGGGTACAGGATGTGTTGGAGAGGGTAGAGGGAATCTGTAAGGGCCAAGGGACCCAGGTGGATGTAATTACACATGTAGGAGAGAGGGACATAGGAAGGAAGAGTAGGGGGGAATATGTACGCAGTTCAGGGAGTTGGGAGCCAGGCTGAAGTGTAGGGCCTCCAGGATGGTGATCTCTGGGCTGTTGCCAGTGCCCAGCAATAGCAGGGATAAGAATAATGAGATCCTGCAGCTGAATGTGTGGCTGAGAGATTGGTGAAGGACTGAGGGTTTTAGTTTTGTTGACCATTGGGAAGTCTTTGCAAAGGAAGGGCACTTCTATAAGAGGGATAGGGAACACTCAAATGGAAAGGGGACACATATTTTAGCTGGGAGATTGGCTGGAGTGTTTAGGCAGGGTTTAAACTAATATGGAGGGGGGGTGGGGAGGAGAGAGACAGCTCAGGCACTGGGAGTGAGTTGGAGGTCAGGGTAAGTCTAGATGATAGGAAAATCCCCCAGGAGAAGGAGGATCCGAGAGGGCCTGAGGGTCTTAGGTGCATCTGTTTTAATGTGAGGAGTGTGATGGGAAAGTCGGATGAACTTAGGGCCTTGATGTTCGCGAGGAATTGAGATGTGGTGGCAGTGACAGAGATGTGGTTAAAGGAGGGGCAGGACTGGCAGCTAAATGTTCCAGGGTATAAGTGTTTTAGGTGTGATAGGGGAGGGTTAAAAAGAGGAGGGGGAGTGGTACTCTTAGTTAGGGAGCGGATCACAGCAATGCAGAGGGAGGATAACATGGAGGGGTTGGAAATTGAGTCTCTGGGTGGAGTTGAGGACTAGCAAGGGGGCCATTACTATGCTAGGAGTGTACTATAGGCTGCCTGATAGCCCATGGGCAATGGAAGAGGGATATATGTAGGGACACTTTAGATAAATGTGGGAAGAACAGAGTTGTTGTAGTGGGAGATTTTAATCTCCCTGGGGTGGATTGGAAGGTGCCTAGAGCTGGGGGATCTGATGGGGAGGAATTCATAAGATGTGTATTGGAAGGATCCTTGCAACAGTATGTAGATAGCCCGACTAGAGAGGGGGCGATACTGGATTTAGTTCTGGGAAATGAGCTGGGTCAGGTGGTTGAGGTTGCGGTAGATGAAGTTTAGGAGTCGGGAGGTAATGCTGCAACTTTACAGGACCCTTGTCAAGCCTCATTTGGAGTACTGTGCGCAGTTCTGGTCGCCTCACTATAGGAAAGACGTAGAAGCTATTGAAAGGGTGCAGAGGAGATTTACAAGGATGTTGCCTGGACTGGGAGGCATGCCTTATGAAGATAGGTTGAGGGAGCTGGGACTCTTTTCCCTAGAGAGGCGAAGGTTGAGAGGCGACCTGATAGAAGTTTATAAAATGTTGAGAGGAATAGGTAGGGTGGACTCTCAGAGGCTATTTCCCCGGGTAGAACATAAGAACATAAGAACATAAGAACATAAGAACATAAGAACATAAGAACATAAGAACATAAGAACATGCCATCTAGCCCTTCGAGCCTGCCCCGCCATTCAATAAGATCATGGCTGATCTGTCGTGGCTCAGCTCCACCTTCCCGCCCTCTCCCCATAACCCTTAATCCCCTCTCTTATCAAAAACCCATCAACCCGTTTCTTAAAAATATTTAGCGAGGCAGCCTCCACCACTTCAACGGGCAGAGAATTCCAGAGATTCACCACCCTTTGAGTGAAGAAGTTCCTCCTCAACTCTGTTCTAAACCGCCCCCCCTTTATCTTGAGGCTGTGCCCCCTAGTCCTACTGTCTTTTTTGAGCGGGAACAGTCTCTCCACCTCTATCCTATCCATCCCATTCATCATCTTATACGTCTCAATGAGATCTCCCCTCATTCTTCTAAACTCTAACGAGTACAAGCCTAGTTTATTCATCCTCTCCTCATAGCTCAATCCCCTCAACTCCGGTATCAGCCGAGTAAACCTCCTCTGCGCTCCCTCCAGGGCCAAAATATCCTTGCGCAGGTGCGGCGCCCAAAACTGCGCAAGGATATTTTGGCCCTGGAGGGAGTGCAGAGGAGGTACGAGAGGACACAGATTTAAGGTGCGGGGAGGGAAGTACAGAGGTGATGTTAGGGGTAAGTTTTTCACTCAGAGGGTGGTGAGTCAATGGAATCGGCTGCCGTCATCGGTGGTGGAGGCGAACTCGCTGGGGTCTTTTAAAAGACTTCTGGATGAGTATATGGGGTTTAATGGGATTGGGGATTATAGATAGGTCTATAGATTGGTGGGGTTGATGTGATCGGTGCAACTCGAGGGCCGAAGGGCCTGTTTGTGCTGTAATGTTCTATGTTCTATGTTCTCTTTGTAGTGTATATAAATGACTTGGAAGAGGGAGTCAGTGGTGCGATCAGCAAACGTTGGTTAGACCGCATTTGGAGTACTGCGTCCAGTTCTGGTCGCCTTACTACCGGAAGGACGTGGAGACTCTGGAGAGAGTGCAGAGGAGGTTTACCAGGATGTTGCCTGGTATGGAAGGACTGGGGTATGAGGAAAGATTGAACAAATTGGGGCTCTTTTCCCTTGAAAGACGCGGACTGAGGGGGGATCTAGTAGAGGTATATAAGATTATGAAGGGTATAGATAGAGTAAACAGAAGTAAGCTATTTCGTATGATAGAGACACGTAGGACAAGGGGCCATGGACTTAAGGTGAGGGGGGAGAAGTACAACACAGATATTAGAGGGAGGTTTTTCACACAGAGGGTAGTGGGGGTATGGAATGCTCTGCCAAGTAAGGTGATGGAGGCAAACACGCTGGAGTCATTTAAGAGTAACTTAGACAGGCACATGACTGAGTTGGAGATGGGTGGATATAGGAGATCCTTTTAAATAAGGGTCATTAGCATTGGGGTGTCCCTGGTAATGTAAATGCGTTTGGTATGATAATGTTTTTCTCTTTTCATTCACAGGTTTTAAGTCGGTCTGCCTTGTGTCCAATGAGGGGTATACACGTGATGGGTCGTACTGGGGCTGCTCTTGGTTGTTCGAGATTGGCCTAGTGCTTCATGTCGTTAGTGTGTGCCTAAACTGGACCAGATACTGGGCAAGACGACAGCTCAGTGACTATCACTGATTGCTATGCAGACACATGGATTTGGGCCGGTGTCTGTGGGAGTTTGCGCATTCTCCCCGTGCTTGCGTGGGTTTTCTCCGGGTGCTCCCACACCCCAAAGATGTGCTGTTCGGCTGATTGGCAGGAATAAATTGTCCCTAAATCAGTTTTCCCTCAATCTGGATGGCCATAAAACATTAGACAGGGGTCGTGGGTGGAGAGGGGGACTGGTGGTGTTGAGATGGCAGCGCAGGCTCGTTGGGCCGAAGGGCCTGTTTCCCAGGCTGATTTTGTTCTAGCCTCATAAGGCATGCCTCCCAATCCAGGCAACTTCCTTGTAAATCTCCTCTGCACCCTCTCAATAGCTTCCACATCCTTCCTGTGGTGAGGAGACCAGAACTACGCACAGTACTCCAAGTGGGGTCTGACAAGCGTCTTATAAAGTTGCAGCACTACCTCCTGACTCAAACTCAATCCCTCGATTAATGAAGGCCAGTACACCATACGCCTTCTTGACCACATCCTCCACCTGCGAGGCTGATTTGAGTTCTGTGGACCCAGACCCTAAGATCCTTCTGCTCTTCAACACAGCTAAGACTCCTGCCCTTGATATTGTATTCCTTCATCCCATTGGTCTTGCCAAAATGGACCACTACACATTTATCAGAGTTGAAGTCCATCTGCCACTTCTCCACCCAGTCTTGCATCCTATCTATGTCACGCTGCAACTTCTGACATCCCTCCAGACTATCCACAACACCACCAACCTTCGTATCGTTGGTGAACTTACCAACCCAATCCTCCACTTCCTCATCCAGGTCATTTATGAAAATGACAAACAGCAAGGGTCCCAGAACAGATCCACTGGTGACTGACTTCCATGCAGAAAAAGACCCATCTACAACCAGTCTCCTTTTCTTCAGGAAAGCCAGTTCTGAATAAAAACATAAGAAATAGGAGCAGGAGTAGGCCATTTAGCCCTTCGAGCCTGCCCCACCATTCAATAAGACCATGAATCCATGTTATATTTCTGGATAATGTTATATTTCCATATTCATTGACTAGAGTTAATGTTATTTTGACAACAGGCTTCAGATTCCCTAAATTTCATCAGCAGATGCTGAGATAGGGATACATCCTGAGATTTTTTCAGATGTAGAGCTGGCAGACAGAGTATCTGCCCTCATGGAAGTTACTCCAGAAAGATCTGCTAGACAAGCAGACTGTGTATTACATCTGACACCTACTCAAAGGAGTATGAAGAGATCCCCACAGATTGATGAAACCTAAAGGTCTTGAGTACAACCCCCCAATTGTTGACTCACTAGAACACCCAAACCTAGCAAGGTATCTGGGAAGTGTGGCCTTGTGCATGAACCAGGGAAATACCCAGCTTCCCTGTAATCTCTGCAAGCTGACATTCTTCAACAGTGTGAACTTTTGGTCTTGTAGGTTTCTACCCAATCGAATACAAAGTTAAATTTTGCGCTCAGCTGAAGCTGTGACAGATCATCCAATTTACATCGCAGAGGAAATTTGGAGATTTCTTTGGGATTGTCCTGTGCCACTCCAGGAATTCTGTCTAGAAAACTCCTGATAAGCTCAGTAGGACCGGTGTTGAGAGTTTATACAGGTGCCTTTGTGGGCCAACGAGAGACCTCAAGAAGGAAAGTGACGAGAATCATTCCCAGAGGGATTGTTACTTAATACAGGTAAATATTAATCGGGACACCACAGGTAACTCCCCTACTCTTTTTCAAAGTAATAGTATGGGATCTTTTACTTCCTGACCATTTATGTTATTGCTGATTGTAGGATTGACATTTCAAAAGAGGACTTTGCTGCAGTGGGTGTGTGGTGTGAACAGCAGATAAGATCACACCCCCTTGTCTCATCATTGTGGGATAAATTTGCAATTTGGTAGCCAGCCAAATCTCTGTTCACTGGATTGGGATGGAAAAGTCCTGTTGGTGTGAACAGTGGTAAGATACAATCTGGGATGCAGTTTAAATTTCCACTAGAAAGATAGAATCCATCCTGTGCAGAATGAGGCCATTTGACCCATTGAGTCTGTACTGACCACAAGCTCACCCAGGCTCTATCCCCATGTATTTACGTTGGCTAGTCCCCTGATACTAAGGGCCAATTTAGCATGGCCAACTACCTAATCTGCACATCTTTTGGACTGTGGGAGGAAACTGGAGCACCCGGAGGAAACCCACACTGACACAGGGAGAATGTGCAAACTCCACATAGACAGTGACCCGAGCCTGAAATTGAACCAGGGTCCCTGGCGCTGTGAGGCAGTGGTGCTAACCACTGTCACCGTGTCTTTGACACGTTCAACAATGTATCACTCCCTCAAACCTGCACTGAAGATAGTGTTAGGAATGGATTAACAATCACCTTCTATTTAATTCCTAAACTGAATGTTAATCATTTAATAGAAGTCACTGTTACTGGTGTTGGTGTGTTACATTATAAAAGGGTATAAATTGAGTTTGTGAAGAAGCTGGACTTGCATCATCTTTTATTACTGGACTGCAACTGAGTCTGAGCATTGGTAACAGGATGTTACTCTTTCCAGATAAAGGACTGCATGTTATGACCTTTTGGAAGGAAAAAAAGCAAAGACTTCACTCAGCATTCCATCAGATCAAAGAAGTGAATGGAAAACAACAAAATGGTTGAATCCAGAGTAAAACTGAGGATATAACTATCCAGCATTATTCTCAGACATTGAGTCTTATGACCAGTGGAGAAGTGAATTCATCACAGAACCCTACAGTGCAGAAAGAGGCCCTTCGGCCCATTGAGTCTGCACCGAACACAATCCCACCCAGACCCTACCCCCATATCCCTGCATATTATACCCACTAATCCCTCTAACCTAAACATCTCAGGACACTAAGGGGCAATTTAGTATGCCCAATCAACCTAACCTGCACATCTTTGGACTGTGGGAGGAAACCAGAGCAACTGGAAGAAACCCACACAGACATGAGGAGAATGTGCAAACTCCACACATTGACCTGAGCTGGGAATCGAACCCAGGTCCCTGGAGCTGTGAAGTAGCAGTGCTAACCCACTGCTACCGTGCCACCCATAGCATGTGGGCTATGTAACTGGTTAGGAATGGCCTTGGCTTTTTTTTTGCTGTATAGAAATGGGTGGCACGGTAGCACAGTGGTTAGCACTGCTGCTTCACAGCTCCAGGGTCCTGGGTTCAATTCCTGGCTCGGGTCACTGTCTGTGTGGAGTTTGCACATTCTCCTCGTGTCTGCGTGGGTTTTCTCCGGGTGCTCCGGTTTCCTCCCACAGTCCAAAGATGTGCGGGTTAGGTTGATTGGCCGTGCTAAGAAATTGTCCCTTAGTGTCCAGGGATGCGTAGTTTAAAGGGGTTAGTGGGTATAATATGTAGGGATATGGGGGTAGGGCCTGGGTGGGATTGTGTTCGATGCAGATTCGATGGGCCGAAGGGCCTCTTTTTGCACTGTAGGGTTCTATGATCAAATTAGTCAAAGAATTTTTTGATTTGGACTTGGAACATTTGAACTCGGAGGAAGATCTGGATAATTTATTAAACTTTATGGATCAGATTTAACAAAAGGATGACTTATTAAGTGCATATGAAACCTTGTCAGATTTTGATAGATTTCAGATATATGAGGGTATTTCTATTGAAGAGTATGTGATGAAACTTAATGGTCTATAAATAAGGCTGCAAAATCTTTGCTCAGAATTTCCACAGTCTGTGTTTGCATTTAAGTTACTGGACTGTGCTAAAGTCATAAATATGGATAGGCTCCTGGCTTTGACAGGAGTTAAATTTGCAGACAAACATACCTCATACAAGCAAATGTCAGAGGCCTTAAAAATTTTTAGGGAAATGTTCTATTCCCCATGGCTATTATGACACAAATAGGAAACAGACTGTGGCAGATACTCTGTTAATAGGATGGAGAAATCATACAGGCACATGCCAGCTATGGGAATATGGCAGAAGGTTGGGACCCAGAAATTGAGGACAGAAACCCCTTTAATTCTGCAACAGGAGGAAGGATATAGAGAATGGTAGTGGAAAAGTGAACCTCAAATGCCCTGGGTATGATTGATCAGTGTTTTTGGTGCAGCTGTATAGGGCATTGGTGAGGCCGCAGCTGGAGTACTGTGTGCAGTTTTGGTCGCCACACTTGCGCAAGGATATTTTGGCCCTGGAGGGAGTGCAGAGGAGGTTTACTAGGCTGATACCAGAGTTGAGGGGGTTGAGCTATGAGGAGAGGCTGAATAAACTAGGCTTGTACTCGTTAGAGTTTAGAAGAATGAGGGGAGATCTCATTGAGACGTATAAGATGATGAATGGGATGGATAGGATAGAGGTGGAGAGGCTCTTCCCGCTCAGAGGATAGGAGGACTAGGGGGCACAGCCTCAAGATAAAGGGGGGGCGGTTTAGAACAGAGTTGAGGAGGAACTTCTTCACTCAAAGGGTGGTGAATCTCTGGAATTCTCTGCCCGTTGAAGTGGTGGAGGCTGCCTCGCTAAATATTTTTAAGATGCGGGTTGATGGGTTTTTGATAAGAGAGGGGATTAAGGGTTATGGAGAGAGGGCGGGAAAGTGGAACTGAGACACGACAGATCAGCCATGATCTTATTGAATGGCGGGGCAGGCTCGAAGGGTCAGATGGCCTACTCCTGCTCCTATTTCTTATAGAACATAGAACATTACAGCACAAACAGGCCCTTCGGCCCTCGAGTTGCGCCGATCGCATCAACCCCACCAATCTATAGACCTATCTATAACCCCCAATCCCATTAAACCCCATATACTCATCCAGAAGTCTTTTAAAAGACCCTAGCGAATTCGCCTCCACCACCGACGACGGCAGCCGATTCCATTCACTCACCACCCTCTGAGTGAAAAACTTACCCCTAACATCACCTCTGTACTTCCCTCCCCGCACCTTAAATCTGTGTCCTCTCGTAGCGACCATTTCAACCCAGGGAAATAGCCTCTGAGAGTCCACCCTATCTATTCCTCTCAACATTTTATAAACTTCTATCAGGTCGCCTCTCAACCTTCGCCTCTCCAGGGAAAAGAGTCCTAGCTCCCTCAACCTATCTTCATAAGGCATGCCTCCCAGTCCAGGCAACATCCTTGTAAATCTCCTCTGCACCCTTTCAATAGCTTCTACGTCTTTCCTATAGTGAGGCGACCAGAACTGCGCACAGTACTCCAAATGAGGCCTGACGAGGGTCCTGTAAAGTTGCAGCATTACCTCCCGACTCCTAAACTCAATCCCTCGATTAATGAAGGCCAGTACACCATACGCCTTCTTGACCACCTCCTCCACCTGCGAGGCCGATTTAAGAGTCCTGTGAACCCGGACCCCGAGATCCTTCTGCTCTTCAACGCTACTAAGACCCTATGTTCTTAAAAAGCTCATTGTGTTAAAGTTGCATTGACAATGTACACATCTGTCTCCTCAGAGGCTGCAAAATGTATTAAAAGATGCAGGGGTAAGAGATGGCGACTATACAAAGCTGACATTGCTGAGAGATTTGTAGGAAGTACAGAAGGACAGCATCAGGACTGATTGTAACGCTACCTTTGGCCAGAGATTTTAACAACATTGTGGCCATGGACCTTAAGATCTAGGATAAAGCAAACAATCTATTCATTGAGATTACGATATCTAAATTTCACCTCTTGGTCAGAAGGTTGTGGGTTTGAGGCTCGAGCACAAAATCCAGGTTGGCACTCCAGCGCAACATCGATCAATATTGTATCCTCAACCAATATCACAAAAACTGATTATCCAGGTGTTTCCTTGGTGCTGTGTTGTGGGGTCTTGCTGTGTGCAAACTTCCTACTTTCCAATGGTGACTGCTCTTCAAATGTACTTAACAAGCTGTAAAAACATTGGAACATCCCAAAGCCATGGAAGATGCTATTAACAATGATAATATTAATATCAACCATAATATCAGCTAACACAGGGTTCAGGAAGGAACGTTGGATGGTGGGAGAGCAGGAGGTAGGTCAGAGTGGAGAGAGATACGAGAGAAACTGGAGAAAGGTAAGAGTTTCATTTTATTCTTTCATGGGATGTGGGCATCGCTGGCACATGTTCTTCCCATCTCTAATTTCCCTTGAACTGAATGACTAACCAGAAATCTTTCTTCTTTGATCTTTTGCATTTGCCGAATGTTTTCTCTGAGCTTGCATCGTATTATGTAAAATCTATAGCAGTGGAATAGGCCATTCAGACTAACTGGTCTAGTCAGCATTAATATTCCACACACGCCTGCCCCCAGCCTGATTTCAGTGACTCACCTGGGTCCCAAGCCCCCAGGTTCTTTCCTCCTGATATGTGTACATCAATTCTCTCCTTCAGTGCCTCAGCGCTATTTATACCGTGGCAAGTTCTACATTCCCACAAGTCTCCATGGAAAGATAAATCTCTTCACAATCTTTTATCTTTCAATAAGATTCCCTTTCACTCTTAAGTCTCAGCAGTTAGAAACCCATTCTATGTAACCTCTCAACAGTAGAGAACTCCCATCACCCAAGGAATGAATGACACTATCAAAACCTTTATAAATTTAAAAATTGCTATCTAGCTTCCTTCTTAGTCATTACTTTCCCAGACAGCGGGGGATGGTTACTGGAGGTGTTCAGTATGGTCAAAAATGGTGACATCAGCGGAAATTCTCATCGGACTGCGGGAATGGGAATCACGGTGAGATCTCATTCTCTGTTTCTCCTTTCCCCTCCTGGGTGATGTAATGAGGTTTCATCTAAGTCCATTTTAATGAATTAATATACGATTAGAGGGATTCCTGACAATTACTTCCTTCCCACATGAAGCTCACTGGTGTGATGTTACAGATATTTATAAAGGTGAACCAGTCAAGGGGAGCCCACCAGGGGCATACAGGAGCATATAGTCCCATGGGGGGAGAAGGGACATGAACGGATAGTGCCCCTGACACCCTGGCCATTCCGCTCTGAAAATGCCAATGTTGGCCATACCAGGGGAGAGCCATTGTTGGTGTGGTTTTCCCCTTATGTGTGTACAAGTGGGGTGTTGCCTCAGTGCTTTTGGATGAGGGAGGGTTATTAGTTGTAGCTGTGGGGGAAAAGTATCAGAATCCCTACAGTACAAAGGAGGCCATTCAGCCCATTGAGTCTGTACCAACCACAATCCTATCCAGGCCCTATTCCCGCAACCGCACACACTTATCCTGCTAATTGGATCAGGAATTGGCTAGCAGATAGGAGACAGAGAGTGGTGGTTGATGGTAAATATTCGTCATGGAGTTCGGTTACGAGTAGTGTGCCTCAGGGATCTGTTTTGGGGCCACTGCTGTTTGTAATTTTTATTAATGATCTGGATGAGGGTATAGTTGGGTGGATTAGTAAGTTTGCTGATGACACCAAAGTCGGAGGTGTGGTAGATTGTGAGGAAGGGTGTCATAGTTTGCAGGATGACTTAGAAAGGTTGCAGAGCTGGGCTGCGAGGTGGTGGATGGAGTTTAATGTGGAGAAGTGTGAGGTAATTCATTTCGGTAGGAATAACAGATGTGTTGAGTATAGGGCTAACGGGAGGACTTTGAATAGTGTGGAGGAGCAGAGGGATCTAGGTGTATGTGTACATAGATCCCTGAAAGTTGGGAATCAAGTAGATAAAGTTGTTAAGAAGGCATACGGAGTTTTGGCGTTTATTGGTAGGGGGATTGAATTTAGGAGTCGCAGCGTCATGATGCAACTGTACACATCTCTGGTGCGGCCGCACTTGGAGTTTTGTGTGCAGTTCTGGTCCCCACATTACAGGAAGGATGTAGAGGCTTTGGAGAGGGTGCAGAGAAGGTTTACCAGGATGTTGCCTGGTATGGAGGGGAGATCCTATGAGGAGAGACTGAGAGATTTGGGGTTGTTTTCGCTGGAAAGAAGGCGGCTAAGAGGGGATCTCATTGAAACATATAAGATGATTAGAGGTTTAGACAGGGTAGATAGTGATAGCCTTTTTCCTAGGATGGAGAAAGCTAGCACGAGGGGGCACGATTTTAAATTAAGGGGGGGTAGTTATAGGACAGATGTCAGGGGTAGGTTCTTTACCCAGAGGGTGGTGAGGGACTGGAATGCCCTGCCAGCTGCAGTTGTAAATGCACCTAGTTTGGGGGCGTTTAAGAGATCTGTGGATAGGTTAATGGATGAAAAGGGATTGGTTTAGGCTAGTGGGTCATTGTTTTGTAACTGGTCGGCGCAACATCGTGGGCCGAAGGGCCTGTTCTGCGCTGTAATGTTCTATGTTCTATGTTAATTCCCCTGACACTAGGATCAATTTAGCATAGCTGTACATAGAACCCTACAGTGCAGAAACAGGCCCTTCGGCCCATCGAGTCTGCACCGAACACAATCCCACCCAGACCCTATCCCCATATCCCTACACATTTACCTGCTAATCCCTCTAACCTACACATCCCAGGATACTAAGGGGCAATTTTAGCATAGCCAATGAACCTAACCCGCACATCTTTGGACTGTGGGAGGAAACCGGAGCACCCGGAGAAAACCCACACAGACACGAGGAGAATGTGCAAACTCCACACAGGCAGTGACCCGAGCCGGGAATCGAACCCAGGACCCTGGAGCTGTGAAGCAGCAGTGCTAACCACTGTGCTACCGTGCCGCCTAATCAACCTAACCCATACATCTTTGGATTGTGGGAGGAAACCGGAGCATCCAGAGGAAACCCACATGGGCACAGAGAGAGAGTACAAACTCCACACAGACAGTGACTGAAGCCAGGAGTTAAACCTGAGAGCCTGACGCTCTGTGGTAGCGGTGCTTGCCAATGCTGCCATGGTGTTTTGCTCATTTAAATGGCACCCTGATCTTTGTAGAGCTGCCAAAGTGAGGGCAGAAAAAACCATGCCCCAAATTTTCTGTGTACAGAAAATCTGGAGAGAAAACTTGACTGTGCAGCTGGGGGGGGGGGGGGGGGCTGTGCACTAATGTTCACACCACTGCCAGCACTCTGTGCACGGAGAGCAAAATTCCACCCATCAGCTTGCATTTACATAGCACCTTTTAAACAAAAAAGTGTGAATGCACTTCATCGAAGTGTTCCTGAACAAAACTTAGTCCATAGTGTCCAAAGATCTGCAGGTTCAGTGGATTAGCAATGCTAAATTGCCCCTTAGCGTCCAAAGATGTGCAGGTTGGATGACATGGGTGATGAAAAACTGGGATATTATAAGGACTGCTTTAAAAGGAAAAGAGAGAGAGAGAACGTGATGAAGTTTACAGAGAATTCCAAAGCTTAAATCCCAATCGCCTGAAAACACACTCACCATTGACGGAATTTGAGGAGGTCCTTTTATAATAATTATTATTCTTTATTTATTAGTAACAAGTAGACTCACATTAATACTGCAATGAAGTTACTGTGAAAATCCTTTAGTTGCAGCACCTGTTCAGGTACACTGAGGGAGAATTTATCACGGCCAATGTACCTCACCAGAATCATCTTTTAATAGCATGGCTGTGATCAACTCCTGATGAGGGAATCAAACAAGGACCTGCAATACAGATCATAGAACCCTGCAGTGCAGAAAGAGGCCCTTTGGCCCATCGAGTCTGCACCGAACACAATCCCACCCAGGCCTTACCCCCATATCCCTACATATTATACCCACTAATCCCTCTAACCTACACATCCCGGGACACTAAGGGGCAATTTCTTAGCATGGCCAATCAACCTAACCCGCACATCTTTGGACTGTGGGAGGAAACCCACGCAGACATGAGACACAGAGGCAACAACATATTCCAGGACTTTGGAAAGGAAAAGAAGGAATTGCTGCCCCCACATGAAGCTCATCGGCGTGACGTCACAGATACTTAAAAAGGTGAACCAGTCAAGGGGAGCCCACCAGGGGCATACAGGCAAGTATAGTCCCCTTGGGGGTGGTGGGGTAGAAAAGGGACATGACCGAGTGGTGCCCCTGACACACTGGCCATTCCACTCTGAAAATACCAACCTTTGCCATACCAGGGGATGGTATTGTGATGGGCTGACAGTTTACAAGGACAGTGAGATCAGGATTGTATTAAACTGGACTCCATTTTCCTGCAATTTTGTGGAATGTCGTGCTGGCAGCTTTTAGGTAGGGGGATTGAATTTGGGAGTCGCAGCGTCATGATGCAACTGTACACAACTCTGGTGCGGCCACACTTGGAGTTTTGTGTGCAGTTCTGGTCCCCATATTACAGGAAGGATGTAGAGGCTTTGGAGAGGGTGCAGAGGAGGTTTACTAGGATGTTGCCTGGTATGGAGGGGAGATCCTATGAGGAGAGACTGAGAGATTTGGGGTTGTTTTCGCTGGAAAGAAGGCGGCTAAGAGGGGATCTCATTGAAACATATAAGATGATTAGAGGTTTAGACAGGGTAGATAGTGATAGCCTTTTTCCTAGGATGGAGAAAGCTAGCACGAGGGGGCACGACTTTAAATTAAGGGGGGGTAGTTATAGGACTGATGTCAGGGGTAGGTTCTTTACCCAGAGGGTGGTGAGGGACTGGAATGCCCTGCCAGCTGCAGTTGTAAATGCGCCTAGTTTGGGGGCGTTTAAGAGATCTGTGGATAGGTTTATGGACGAAAAGGGATTGGTTTAGGTTAGTGGGTCATTGTTTTGTAAGTGGTCGGCGCAACATCGTGGGCCGAAGGGCCTGTTCTGCGCTGTAATGTTCTATGTTCTATGTTCTATTTCCAGATGGCAGAGGATTGCTCAGCGAGCAGATCACATGTCACAGAGCAAGGTGGGTTACATTTCAAATTACTAAAACCTTTCGGATTTCAGCAGGAGGTAGAACCATTCTAATCAACAGCAAGCTTTAAAATGTCATTCTGGTCTATTTTACCTACCAGTCTCACCAATCTTCAAACTAATTTACCACAAGAGTTTCCTCAGAGATTCTAATAGTAATTACTATTACCTTTTGGCCATTAGTGTCCTCCTTTGGCTAGAGGAATTGGGCAGCTGGGTCAGTGTTCCATGGCTTGTGTCAATTTTCTTGAATGTCTTTATTCTTCAGAGACCAGTGTGAGCAGAAAGCTGAGGATATGTGATTGAAAGCAGCTAGATGGGACACCAACTGGTTTCGAAATGACTGCTAGCGAAGGCTTATGAGTCTGAACATTTCCCTGGAGGAATGGGATTAGAATTTTGGCTCTATTTGCGACAGCAGACTGTGTCATTGCAGAGAAATTTTATTGCTCCTGAAACCCCTGGTCCAGGGGTCAAAGGGTTCCAAACCAGCCACAGATCAACGTTCCTGGTTTCGTCCAAATTAAATTCCTGAAGATCTGAATCTCGATTTTATTTTTTAAATTTTGTAACCACGCTTATCTAGCTCTAGAAATTACCTTTCCTCACCTCCAGTGCGGATTATAATATTCACTCACGCTCTCACCCAGTTACTTGTGTGCCCTAAGCAATCTTTCCCTCCCTCTAATCCCTGTACCGTGTCATGTTCAGTCTCTTTGATTGCATCTCTCACTATGTTTATCAGTGATTCTCGCTCTTGCTTTGTCCCCCATGTGCTTCTGTGATTCTCCCATTGTATCCACAGAAAACTCAGTACAGCGTGGCATTTTTAAGTAAACTTTCTGACTTAACTTAAACCATTTACCAAAACTTCTCTACATTAGGAACAAATAGTTCACAACTTGTGCGAGGTTACTAAATTGCAGCTTTAATTGGGACACATTTCTGTCAATATTGTACACGCCGTTATGTACAAAGTAGAACCACAAATGGTCAGCTAGAGGCAATGCGGGGGTGAGTGAATTTTCTCTGGTTCGGCACAATTAACGTAAGAACATAAGAACATAAGAAATAGGAGCAGGAGTAGGCCATCTAGCCCTTCGAGCCTGCCCCACCATTCAATAAGATCATGGCTGATCTGAAGTGGATCAGTTCCACTTTCCCACTTTCTCCCCATAACCCTTAATTCCCCTGTCTATCAAAAACCTATCTACCCGTGACTTAAATATATTCAGCGAGGCAGCCTCCACCACTTCAATGAACATAAGAACATAAGAAATAGGAGTAGGAGTAGGCCATCTAGCCCTTCGAGCCTGCCCCGCCATTCAATAAGATCATGGCTGATCTGTCGTGGCTCAGCTCCACATTCCCGCCCTCTCCCCATAACCCTTAATCCCCTCGCTTATCAAAAACCCATCAACCCGCGTCTTAAAAATATTTAGCGAGGCAGCCTCCACCACCTCAACGGGCAGAGAATTCCAGAGATTCACCACCCTTTGAGTGAAGAAGTTCCTCCTCAACTCCGTTCTAAATCGCCCCCCCCTTTATCTTGAGGCTGTGCCCCCTAGTCCTACTGTCCTTTCTGAGTGGGAAGAGTCTCTCCACCTCTATCCTATCCATCCCATTCATCATCATATATGGGAAAGGAATTTTTCCAATGACGAAACTAACATGGAATAAGTTCCTGTGTTTTGTTTAGCACAGTGGGTTAGCACTGCTGCTTCACAGCTCCAGGGCCCTGGTTTCGATTCCCGGCTCAGGTCACTGTCTGTGTGGAGTTTGCACATTCTCCTTGTGTCTGCGTGGGTTTCCTCTGGGTGGTATTTCAGCCAATTGTACCAGCATTGAGTTTCCTGGGAACAAGACCCAGGAAACTCAAATGTCTCTTCCACTACAAGCCGGGGTGTATACAATATCTTTTAAAAAGTGTCAACAGTCTGTCAGATGAAATTGAGGAAATTCCAAGCCCTTTTGTATAATCATTGACTCATCACAAATAATCTCAAACACATTCATTACACAAGGTGCCCAACAGATGTCTCAGCGCTGAAAGGAATGGGGCGGATTCGATAGGGTCTTTTAAGAGACCTTTGGCTGAGTACATGGGGCTTAGTAAGATAGAGGGTTATAGGTAAGCCTAGTAGGTAGGGATATGTTCAGTGCAACTTGTGGGCTGAAGGGCCTGTCTGTGCTGTAGTTTTTAAGAACATAAGGACATAAGAAATAGGAGCAGGAGTAGGCCGTCTGGCCCTTCGAGCCTGCCCCGCCATTCAATAAGATCATGGCTGATCTGTCGTGGCTCAGTTCCACCTTCCCGCCCTCTCCCCATAACCCTTAATCTCTTCTCTTATCAATAACCCATCAACCCGCTTCTTAAAAATATTTAGCAAGGCAGCCTCCACCACTTCAACAGGCAGAGAATTCCAGAGATTCACCACCCTTTGAGTGAAGAAGTTCCTCCTCAACTCTGTTCTAAACCGCCTCCCCTTTATCTTGAGGCTGTGCCCCCTAGTCCTACTGTCTTTTTTGAGCAGGAAGAGTCTCTCCACCTCTATCCTATCCATCCCATTCATCATCTTATACGTCGCAATGAGATCTCCCCTCATTCTTCTAAACTCTAACGAGTACAAGCCTAGTTTATTCAGCCTCTCCTCATAGCTCAATCCCCTCAACTCTGGTATCAGCCTAGTAAACCTCCTCTGCACTCCCTCCAGGGCCAAAATATCCTTGCGCAGGTGCGGCGCCCAAAACTGCACACAGTACTCCAGCTGCGGCCTCACCAATGCCCTCTATGTTTTATGTTCTAATTTGGACTCCTCATTGACATCCTCCTGACACAATGTGAATGTTCAAGGGACACAGACAATTATTTGATTTAGATATCTAACCTGTCTCCTGGGTCAATTCTAGGACCCCGATTGAATGGGGGTGATTTTGAACCCCTATTTGCCACGAGCACAAATGGTAACGTGGGCACAAAATATCACAAGAATCAGAAAATGATTTGATTTATTATTGTCACATGTATTAGTTTACAGTGCAAAGTATTGTTTCTTACGCACTATACAGGTAAAACATACCGTTCATAGAAAAGGAAACGAGAGAGTGCAGAATGTAGTGTTACAGTCACAGCGAGGGTGTAAAGAAAGATCAACTTAATGCGAGGTAAGTCCATTCAAAAGTCTGACAGCAGCAGGGAAGAAGCTGTTCTTGAGTCAGTTGGTACATAACCTCAGGCTTTTGAATCTTTTTCCCCACGGAAGAAGGTGGAAGAGAGAATGTCCGGGGTCCTTAATTATGCTGGCTGCTTTGCTGTGGCAGTGGGAAGTGTAGATAGAGTCAATGGATGGGAGGCTGGTTCGCGTGATGGATTGGGCTACATTCACGACCTTTTGTAGTTCCTTGTGGTCTTGGGCAGAGCAGGAGCCCATACCAAGCTGTGATACAACCAGAAAGAATGCTTTCTGTAAAGGTCGGTGAGAATCATAGCTGCCAAATTTCCTTAGTCTTCTGAGAAAGTAGAGGCATTGGTGGGCTTTCTTAACTGTAGTGTTGGCACGGGAGGCCGGGGTACCAGAGCAGGTTGTTAGTGATCTGGACACCTAAAATCTTGAAGCTCTCAACCCTTTCTAATTCATCCCTGTTGATGTAGACAGGGGCATGTTCTCCTTTATGCTTCCTGAAGTCAATGACAATCTACTTCGTTTTGTTGACATTGAGGGAGAGATTATTGTAGCCGCACCAGATATTCTATGCCATTCCTGTACTCTGTCTCATCATTGTTTGAGATCCTCGCCAGCGTGAACTCATTTTCCGATTGCCCCCCCCTCCCCCTGCCCCTTGCCAGTAACCCAGTAATGAATGTAATTAACAGACTTCCCCGATATATGGTCCCCTGATAGAAACCCCCACTCACCAGCATGCCTTCACATCACGTCCAACTGTTCTTTAAAAAAATGGAAGCATTTGAAGGGAGCAACTGAGGGGGGGGGGAGAAGAACAAATTCAGGTAGTGCCCTGGCACTGCATCCTGGCAAGTGCCAGGAGCTAGCCCTCTGAGGAGCTCCATTTGGGTAAGGCTCCCCTTATGCGTGGGGAGGTTCCCCATATCTGAGGGGCTTGTGATTGCCCCAGTGTATGTGGTAGGGGCAAGGTCCCTATTATCTGTTAGGGGAGGGAGTGCAAACTTTGAAGCATAGATCAGGTTTTTGTTTCTGATAGACAAGGGGAATTAAGGGTTATGGGGAGAAAGCGGGAAAGTGGAACTGATCCACTTCAGATCAGCCATGATCTTATTGAATGGCGGGGCAGGCTCGAAGGGCTAGATGGCCGACTCCTGCTCCTATTTCTTATGTTCTTATCAGGATGCCCTTTCTAAATGGCAAGCCCAAACTCTGTGAAGCTGGCATTGCCCGCTCTATCAGACCACACTCTGCCCTGTCCTGTCCTGCCGTGATGTGGAGATGCCGGCGTTGAACTGGAGTAAACGCAGTAAGAAGTCTGACAACACCAGGTTAAAGTCCAACCGATTTATTTGATAGTAAACTCACAAGCTTTCGGGGTTTGCCCCTTCGTCAGGTGAATGGAGAGTTCTGGCCTCAGGCAGAGCATATAAAGCACAGACAGTTTACAGATTACTGATTAGAATGGGAGTCTTGCCGCCACCGTGAATGCATGAACCGCGCCTTTAGATTGTTTGCACGCAGAGCCCTGGAATATCTGGAGAGGAAACTTGGCTGTGCAGTCGGAGAGCTGCCTGCCGGCACAGAGTGGAAAATTCCCCCCCAGGAATGGTAGAAATGGACAGAGGGTACTATGAGGAGAAGGATCTGGTGGAGAGTATGAGGAATGATTGATCCAATATCACTCACTTCGCTTTCAACACAAAGTTCCACCTCTGAGTTCAATCTCACAAACACACCATCCAATCAAATCCCTCCCCATCCAGGATATTCTTTTGAATTTCTTGTCCATAAACAGTTTCCTTCACCACCATTCAGGTGTAATAGCATCACCACCATTCAGGTGTAATAGCATCACCACCATTCAGGTGTAATAGCATCACCACCATTCAGGTGTAATAGCATGACCATTCCAAATCTGACAGTCAGACATTACCTTTTATCTAACGCTAGTTTGCTTTGAAACAGTGGAACCGAACACAGATTCCAAATATGAAAGAGTCTGGGGCATAAATGTTTGAGATGATCCCCGAGGAAGTGCCTGATTCGCAGGAGCATAGGGAAATTCTGCTGCTTATTGATCACTCAACATCAAATGATTAATGGGCAGTCTGTGGGGACAGACATCATTGCTACTGATCAGTTCATTAATCGACCAGTGCTTAAACGTACACAATTACCCCGTCACCGGTACTTTTCAGCTACTGCACCAGTCACTCTCAAACTGTCTGTGTGTATCTGTGTATCAGGGTGTGTGTGTGTGTGTCAGAGTGTGTGTGTCGGGGTGTGCGTGTGTTTGTGGATGTCAGGATGGATGTCAAGGTGTGTGTGTGTATGTGTGTGCGAGTATATCTGTGTGTGTGTGTCTTTTACCCTTGGTGTACGTAATTCAATTTCAAATAATCCAGCAGCAAAGTCTCTTTACTGAAAAATAAAAGGTTAGTTTATTTCACGATATTGTTCAAGAGGTTATTTAAGGAAAGATACTCACTAACATATGTGCACACTAAGGTTAATTACAGGTGAACATAGAACATAGGTGAAGTCAAAACAAAGCTTATAATCTTGAATCAAGTTCAGTCTGTATTATTCAATGCCAGGGGACCGAAACATTGCGCTGCCTGAAGTACAGATTTGATATTGTGAGATTGTCTTTGCAGTTGTTATTTTTTTTAATTCATGGGCCATGGCCATGATGGCGTATGGTGTACTGGCCTTCATTAATCGAGGGATTGAGTTTAGGAGTCGGGAGGTAATGCTGCAACTTTACAGGACCCTCGTCAGGCCTCATTTGGAGTACTGTGCGCAGTTCTGGTCGCCTCACTATAGGAAAGACGTAGAAGCTATTGAAAGGGTGCAGAGGAGATTTACAAGGATGTTGCCTGGACTGGGAGGCATGCCTTATGAAGATAGGTTGAGGGAGCTGGGACTCTTTTCCCTGGAGAGGCGAAGGTTGAGAGGCGACCTGATAGAAGTTTATAAAATGTTGAGAGGAATAGATAGGGTAGACTCTCAGAGGCTATTTCCCCGGGTTGAAATGGTCACTACGAGAGGACACAGATTTAAGGTGCGGGGAGGGAAGTACAGAGGTGATGTTAGGGGTAAGTTTTTCACTCAGAGGGTGGTGAGTGAATGGAATCGGCTGCCGTCGTCGGTGGTGGAGGCGAACTCGCTGGGGTCTTTTAAAAGACTTCTGGATGAGTATATGGGGTTTAATGGGATTGGGGGTTATAGATAGGTCTATAGATTGGTGGGGTTGATGCGATCGGCGCAACTCGAGGGCCGAAGGGCCTGTTTGTGCTGTAATGTTCTATGTTCTATGTTCTATGTTCTACTGGTTGGTCAGCATTAATTGTCCATCCCTGGTTGCCCTGGGAGGGGCAGTTCAAAGTCAACCACATTTCTGTGGCTCTGGAGTCCCATGTACAAGGAAAATACAGCACAGGAACAGGCCCTTCAGCCCTCCAAGTCTGCACCTACCCTTCCAGGACCATATCCCCCTATTCCCATCCTATTCTCGTATTTGTCAAGATGCCCCTTAAAAGCCACTACCGTATCTGCTTCCATTACCTCCCCGGCAACAAGTTCCAGGCATCCACCACCCTCTGTGTAAAAATCTTGCCTCGTACGTATCCTTTAAACCTTGCCCCTCGCACCTTAAACCTGTGCCCCCTAGTAATTGACTCTTCCACCCTGAGAAAAATGCTTTTGGCTATCCGCTCTGTCCATGCCTCTCATAATCACTACCTTTTATCTAATGGTCAGGGTCTCTACCACCTTGGAGAACGCTTACCAGAAGATCAGAGGCTGAATGGCAGTGACCACTGAAATGTTCCTCAACAGGAAGAGATCACTCCTGCCTGGTGATTGTCGAGTGGTGTTCATTCATCAGTTGTCGTAGCGTCTGCATAGTCTCCCCAGTGTGCCATGCCTCAGGACATCCCTTCCTGCAATGTATCAGGTAGACAATGTTGGCCGAGTTGCAGGAGTATGTACCGTGTACCTGGTGGATGGTATTCTCACGTGAGATGATGGCATCCATGTCGATGATCCGGCATGTCTTGCAGAGGTTGCTGTGGCAGGGTTGTGTGGTGTTGTGGTCACTGTTCTCCTGAAGGCTGGGTAGTTTGCTGCGGACAATGGTCTGTTTGAGGTTGTGCAGTTGTTTGAAGGCAAGAAGTGGGGGTGTGGGGATGGCCCTGGGGAGATATTCATCTTCTCAATGATATGTTGAAGACTCCGGAGAAGATGTCGTAGCTTCTCCGCTCCGGGGAAGTACTGGACGACGAAGGGTACTCTGTCCACCGTGTCCCATGTTTGTCTTCTGAGGAGGTCAATGAGATTTTTTTGCTGTGGCGCGTCGGAACTGTCGATCGATGATTCAAACGCTATATCCTGTTCTTATGAGGGCATCTTTCAGAGTCTGGAGGTCTCTATTGCATTCCTCCTCATCTGAGCAAATCCTCTATATACAGAGGGCTTGTCCGTAGGGAATGGCTTCTTTAACGTGTTTAGGGTGGAAGCTGGAGAAGTGGACCATAGTGAGGTTATCTGTGGGCTTGCGGTACATGAAGTGTTGAGGTGACCGTCCTTGATGGAGACGTGTGTATCCAAGAATGCAACTGACTCTGGAGAGTTGTCCATGGTGAGTCTGATAGTACGATGGAACCTGTTAACGTCATTATGTAGTTGTTGCACTGATTGTTGGCTGTGAGTCCAAAGGAAGAAAATGTCATTAATTTATCTAGTGTATAGCATGGGTTGAAGGCCCTGTGTGATGAAGAAGTCTTGTTCAAACCTGTGCATATTGAGGTGTGAATTTGGTCCCCATGGCTGTTCCGTGTGTCTGAATGAAGAACTGGTTGTTGAAGGTGAAGACATTGTGGTCCAGGATGAAGCAGATGAGTTGTAAAATTGCATCTGGAGATTGGCAGTTGTCGGCATTGGGTACTGAGGCAGTAGCAGCAATGCCATTGTCATGAGGGATGCTGGTGTAGAGCGCCAAGACATCCATTGTGACAGAGTGCTCCTGGTTCAACTGCTCCATGTGTGCTGAATTTCTGTAGGAAGTCTGTAGTGTCACAAAAGAAGATGGGGGTTCTTTGTACAATGGGCTTCAGGATGCCCTCGACGTAGCCGGAGAGATTCTCTCACAGGGTCCCATTGCCTGATACGAGGCACTGTGAGGCAGCAGTGCTCACCGCTGTGCCATCATGCCACCCAATATGTTCTGTTGTGCTCTGACCCAGATACTGGCAATAACTCCCATGTTCCTGTAGCGTGACCTCCTATGCAGTCACATCATCACATTCTCCCGTGACCACTCACTCTATATAATCTATAAATAGACCACCTCAACATCAATTGAATGTTCTATTTTGACACCAATTAGAGTTTAGCCATGCATTTGGAGGAGGTTAGACCATAACCAAGATGATGACTGGTGGCACGGTGGCACAGTAGTTAGCATTGCTGCCTCACAGCACCAGGAACCCGGGTTTGATTCCTGGTTTGGGTCACTGCCTGTGTGGAGTTCGCACATTTTCCTCATGTCTGCATGGGTTTCCTTTGGATGCTCTGATTTTCTCCCACAGTCCAAAGATTGTGTAGATTGGCCATGATAAAATTGCTCCTTAGTGTCAGGGGGTTACTATGGGAAATAAGTAGGGTTGTGGGGATGGGACTACGTGGTTGGTGCAGACTCGATGGACCGAATGGCCTCCTTCTGCACTCTAAAGATTCTATGAAAAATAATTAGGAGGACAAAGAGGTGCTATGAAATATCATTCGCAGATAAGATTGAGATTTTCTAAGTATATTAAGAGTAAGAGGTTGAGCAGGGAAAGATTGGGGCCATTGGAGACCAAAGCGGCAATCTTTGCATGCAGCCAGATGTCTTAAATGAATAGATTTCATAGAATCATAGAACATAGAACATTACAGCACATACAGGCCCTTCGGCCCTCGAGTTGCGCCGATCACATCAACCCCACCAATCTATAGACCTATCTATAACCCCCAATCCCATTAAACCCCATATACTCATCCAGAAGTCTTTTAAAAGACCCCAGCGAGTTCGCCTCCACCACCGATGACGGCAGCCGATTCCATTCACTCACCACCCTCTGAGTGAAAAACTTACCCCTAACATCACCTCTGTACTTCCCTCCCCGCACCTTAAATCTGTGTCCTCTCGTAGCGACCATTTCAACCCGGGGAAATAGCCTCTGAGAGTCCATCCTATCTATTCCTCTCAACATTTTATAAACTTCTATCAGGTCGCCTCTCAACCTTCGCCTCTCCAGGGAAAAGAGTCCCAGCTCCCTCAACCTATCTTCATAAGGCATGCCTCCCAGTCCAGGCAACATCCTTGTAAATCTCCTCTGCACCCTTTCAATAGCTTCTACGTCTTTCCTATAGTGAGGCGACCAGAACTGCGCACAGTACTCCAAATGAGGCCTGACAAGGGTCCTCATAGAACCCTACAGGGCAGAAGGAGACCCTTCAGCCCATCAAGTCTGCACTGAACACAATCCCACCCAGGCCCTACCCCCATATCCCTACATATTATCCCTCTAACCTACACATCCCTGGACACTAAGGGGCAATTTCTTAGCACGGCCAATCAACGTAACCCGCACATCATTGGACTGTGGGAGGAAACCGGAGCACCCGGAGGAAACCCACGCAGACATGAGGAGAATGTGCAAACTCCACACAGACAGTGACCCGAGCCGGGAATCGAACACAGGACCCTGGAGCTGTGAAGCAGCAGTGCTAACCCACTGTGCTAACCTGAATACAGAAATCTGAATGCGGATTTCATCTGTATTCATTGAGAAAGACATTGTAGCTAGAGATTTTATTTGGGACAGTGAAGTTCTAGAGCACATTGAGAGTAATAAGGAGGGTGTATTGGACGTTTTAGTAGTCATAGATGTGCATAAATCCCCCAGGGCCTGATGAGATGTACTCCAGGCTGCTATGGGAGGCAAGGGAGGAGATTGCAGGAGCCCTGACTGAGATATCTAAATCTTCACTGGCCACCAGCGGAGTCATGATGTGGGTATGCCGGCGTGGAGTGTCAGATGACTGGAGAATAGTTAATGTGGTAATTTTATTCAAGAAGGGCAGCCAGGATAACCCAGGTAATTACAGGTCAGTGGGGAAATTATTGGGAAAAATTCTGAGGGACAGGATTAATCAACACTTGGAAAGGCAGGGATTGATTAGGGATAGTCAGCATGGATTTGTTGGTGGGAGATCCTGTCTAACAAATTTAATTGAGTTTTTTTGAAAAGATAACTGTAAAATATTGATGAGGGTAGCAGAGCTGATGTGGTATACATAGACATCAGCAAGGCCTTTGACAAGGTCCCACATGGATGGCTGAAGCCCATAGAATTCAAGGCAACTTGGCAAATTGGATCCAAAATTGGCTTGCTAATCAGAGGGCTGTTTTTTGTGGAAGCCTGGGGTCAGTGATGTACCCACTGTCATCGGTGCTGGGAACCTGGCTGTTTGTTATATGACGAAGGAACAACGTGTTCCAAAAGCTTGGGGCATTTGCTACAAATAAACCAGTTGGACTTTAAGCTGGTGTTGTGATATTTCTCTCTGTTTGTTATAAACATTAACAATTTGGATGTGAATAAGAAATATAAGAAATAGGAGCAGGAGTAGGCCATCTAGCCCTTCGAGCCTGCCCCGCCATTCAATAAGATCATGGCTGATCTGAAGTGGATCAGTTCCACTTTCCTGCTTTCTCCCCATAACCCTTAATTCCCCTGTCTATCAGAAACCTATCTACCTGTGACTTAAATATATTCAGCGAGGCAGCCTCCACCACTTCAACGGGCAGAGAATTCCAGAGATTCACCTCCCTTTGAGTGAAGAAGTTCCTCCTCAACTCCGTTCTAAACTGCACCCTCCCTTATTTTGAGGCTGTGCCCTCTAGTCCTGCTGTCCTTTCTAAGCAGGAAGAATCTCTCTACCACTACCCTATCCATCCCCTTCATTATCTTATACGTCTCTATAAGATCCCCCCTCATCCTTCTAAACTCCAACGAGTACAGACCCAGTCTATTTAGTCTCTCTTCATAGTCCAACCCCCTCATCTCCGGTATCAGCCTGGTGGAGAATGTATTTGCAAATGAAATGAAAATTGGTGGTGTTGTTGATAGCGAGGAGGATAGTCTGAGGCTACAGGTAAAATTGGGTAGATGGAATTTAATTCTGATAATTATGAAGTGATACATTTTAGGAGGTTGCATAAGGGTAGGATATAGGCAATGAATAGGCAATGCTCTAAGGAGCATTGAGGGAAAAAGGGACCTTGGTGTACAAGTCCATAGATCCTTGGAGGTGGCAGCACAGGTAGCTAGTGTGGTGAAGAAGGCATACAGAATGCTTTCCTTCATTAGCCTGGACATAGAACATAGGAAAAAGTCTCAAATGACCAGGCATCTCCACATCATAGAATATAGGAGCAGGGAGGTGTTAGTATAACTTTATAAAATATTGGTTAGGCAACAGATGGAATATTGTGCACGGCCCTAGAACATAAAACACTACAGCACAAACAGGCCCTTTGGCCCACAAGTTGCACTGATCATATCCATACCCACCAGGCCTATCTATAACCCTCAATCCCATTAAATCCCATGTACTCATCCAGAAGTCTCTTAAAAGACCCCAGCGAGTTCGCCTCCACCACCACCGACGGCAGCCGATTCCACTCACTCACCACCCTCTGAGTGAAAAACTTACCCCTGACATCTCCTCTGTACCTGCTCCCCAGCAGCTTAAACCTGTGTCCTCTCGTAGCGACCATTTCAGCCCTGGGAAATAGCCTCTGAGAATCCACCCTATCTATTCCTCTCAACATCTTATAAACCTCTAACAGGTCGCCTCTCAACCTTTGTCTCTCCAGGGAGAAAAGACTGAGCTCCCTCAACCTATCTTCATAAGGCATGCCACCCAATCCAGGCAACATCCTTGTAAATCTCCTCTGCACCTTTTCAAAAGCTTCCACATCCCTCCTGTAGTGAGGCGACCAGAACTGCGCTCAGTACTCCAAGTGGGTTCTGACTAGGGTCTTTTAAAGTTGCAGCATTAAAGAACAAAGAACAAAAACAGCCTGGGAAACAGGCCCTTCAGCCCAACGAGCCCACGCCGCCATCCCAACACCACCAGTCCCCCTCTCCACCCAACTCCTAAACTCAATCCCTCGATTAATGAAGGCCAGTACACCATACGCCTTCTTGACCACATTCTCCACCTGCGAGGCCGATTTAAGAGTCCTGTGGTCCTGGACCCCAAGATCCTTCTGCTCCTCAACACAGCTAAGACTCCTACCCTTGATATTGTATTCCTTCATCCCATTGGTCCTGCCAAAATGGACCACTACACATTTATTCGTGTTGAAGTCCATCTGCCACTTCTCTGCCCAGTCTTGCATCCTATTTATGTCTCACTGCAACTTTTGACACCCACCTGTTGGCTAACCAATATTTTATAAAGTTGTATTAAGATCTCCCTGTTCCTATATTCAGTGATGTGGTCTTGTGAGACGTCTTCCTATATTCTATGTCCAGGCTAATGAAGGAAAGCATTCCGTATGCCTTTTTCACCAGAAGGATCTCGGGGTCCGGGTCCACAGGACTCTTAAATCGGCCTCGCAGGTGGAGGAGGTGGTCAAGAAGGCGTATGGTGTACTGGCCTTCATTAATCGAGGGATTGAGTTTAGGAGTCGGGAGGTAATGCTGCAACTTTACAGGACCCTTGTCAGGCCTCATTTGGAGTACTGTGCGCAGTTCTGGTCGCCTCACTATAGGAAAGACGTAGAAGCTATTGAAAGGGTGCAGAGGAGATTTACAAGGATGTTGCCTGGACTGGGAGGCATGCCTTATGAAGATAGGTTGAGGGAGCTGGGACTCTTTTCCCTAGAGAGGCGAAGGTTGAGAGGCGACCTGATAGAAGTTTATAAAATGTTGAGAGGAATAGATAGGGTGGACTCTCAGAGGCTATTTCCCCGGGTTGAAATGGTCGCTATGAGAGGACACAGATTTAAGGTGCGGGGAGGGAAGTACAGAGGTGATGTTAGGGGTAAGTTTTTCACTCAGAGGGTGGTGAGTGAATGGAATCGGCTGCCGTCATCGGTGGTGGAGGCGAACTCGCTGGGGTCTTTTAAAAGACTTCTGGATGAGTATATGGGGTTTAATGGGATTGGGGGTTATAGATAGGTCTATAGATTGGTGGGGTTGATGTGATCGACGCAACTCGAGGGCTGAAGGGCCTGTTTGTGCTATAATGTTCTATGTTCTATGTTCTATGTTCACCACTTTAGCTACCTGTGCTGCCACCTCCAGGGTTCTGGTTGTCACACTCCTGGAAGGATGTGATTGCACTGGAAAGGATGCAGTGGTGATTCACCCAGATGTTACCTGTGATGGAAAGTTTCAGCTGAGGAGAGGGTGGATAGACTGGGTTTGTTTTCTCTGACGCAGAGGAGGCTGAGTGAAGTTCTGATCGTAGTATACAAAATTATAAGGGTAGAACATATAGAACATAGAACATAGAACATTACAGCACAAACAGGCCCTTCAGCCCTCGAGTTGCACCGATCGCATCAACCCCACCAATCTATAGACCTATCTATAACCCCCAATCCCATTAAACCCCATATACTCATCCAGAAGTCTTTTAAAAGACCCCAGCGAGTTCGCCTCCACCACCGACGACGGCAGCCGATTCCAATCACTCACTACCCTCTGAGTGAAAAACTTACCCCTAACATCACCTCTGTACTTCCCTCCCCGCACCTTAAATCTGTGTCCTCTCGTAGCGACCATTTCAACCCGGGGAAATAGCCTCTGAGAGTCCACCCTATCTATTCCTCTCAACATTTTATAAACTTCTATCAGGTCGCCTCTCAACCTTCGCCTCTCCAGGGAAAAGAGTCCCAGCTCCCTCAACCTATCTTCATAAGGCATGCCTCCCAGTCCAGGCAACATCCTTGTAAATCTCCTCTGCACCCTTTCAATAGCTTCTACGTCTTTCCTATAGTGAGGCGACCAGAACTGCGCACAGTACTCCAAATGAGGCCTGACGAGTTAAGAATTGTTTTCCCATTGCAGTGTCTAAGACCTGAGGGCACAGGTTTAAGGTGAGGAATAAGTGGTTTAGAGAGGATCTGAAGAAACATTTTTTCACCCAGTAGGTAGTGAGAATATTGAACGTGCTACTCGAAGGTGGTGGAAGCAGGAACTCTCACATTTAAGAAGCATCTGAACAAGCACTTAAATCTCCAAGGCACAGCAGGCTCTGCCTCAAATCTTGGTAAATGGGATGGGTATAAATTGGTAGTTGATATTCAACAGAGACTTGGTGGACTGAAGGACCTGTTTCTGTGTTGTATGACTCCAGGATTGTACTATTGTTAAATATTTTCCTAACCTCAGTTGTCTATTTGCTTTTAGCTGTATTTAAAACTCAAGCCACAGCTGCATATTTTACAGGGTTCTACCCAATCATTTCCTTACCATCTGGATTAATGATTCTGACCTTAGACTTATTGATTGATTATTTCAGGTGAAGATCCGCCATGAGCTTTACTATTCCAACAGCTCAGGGACTGGAGATTAACTCAGGTGAAAAAGCTGAGAAGATCTGTGAACAATAGACCTTCACTCTGCCGTTATGTTGCCAGCAACAAATCACAAAATGTCAAGGAAGTTCTTTCCGCAGATTCAGGAGAGTTTCATATTGAAAGAAGGTTAAGAATGTGATGCCTCTATTTTATTCCTAATTAACCCTTCTCTTTGGAGACTGTTTTAATGTTCATTGGGACTTCTCTGTTAACTTGTTGCATACCAGCCTGCTTAAATGGGGGTTGCGTTTCTGCGAATGGAAACTGAATGGAATTTTACACCAAAGTCCAACTCCGTCATTTCCTAATGACTTGGAATGTTGCTGTTCCTTCACCGTCTCTGGGTCAGGCTCCTGGAACTCCCTTCCTAACCACACTGTGGATGTACCTACACCACATGGACTGTAGGGGGGTCACCACAAACTTCCCAAGGGTGACTAGGGATGGAAACAAAAATGTGGGATTTGCCAGCAATGTTTATATCTATGAAAGATAAGAGAAATTGGAAGAGGGCAGAGATCTTGGAGGGCTGTATTTCTGGAAAAGGTTACAGAAATAGGGGTGAGAGAGATGGTCAAGGGATTTGAAACAAGAATGAGAATTTCTAAATCAAAATCCAAGTGGATTTTCTGGGCACGGTTGCGGTGGGGGGGGGGCGGGGGGGGGGGGCAGGGGCTGGAAGTCAACAGATATCGAAGTTGATAGCGAGGAAAAAGAAGAACAGAAAATGGAAAAGAAAAGAAGAAAGACAAGTGTATACAGTAAGATCTTACATAGAGCAATAAGCAGATAACATGTCCAGTCCAAAGATGTGTGGGTTAGGTGGATTGGCCGTGCTAAATTGCCCCTCAGTGTCAGGGGAACTAGCTAAGGTAAATGCATGGGGTCATGGCGATAGGGCCTGGGTGGGATTGTAGTTGGTGCAGACTCAATGGGCCAAATGGTCTCCTTCTGCACTGTGAGATTCTATGACATTTTTAAATGCTGTTGTGTGAGTAATTAGTCTGGCTACTGGGGGGAACTCTCTTTCAAATATAGCTCTAGTCCAAGTAGCCTGAAGGAGCAAACTCCATCAGCCCTGTGCTTGCTGCTCTACACTAACTTCCAGTAACACTTTGATACAGAAATTCTCATTCTTGTTTCAAATCCCTTGACTGCCTCTCTCATCCCTATTTCTGTGACCTCTTCCAGAATTACAGCCCTCCAAGATCTCTAATTTCTCTTATCTTTCATAGATGTAAACATTGCTGACAAGTCCCACATTTGTTTCCCATCCCTAATCACCCTTGAGAAGTTCATAGAGTCATAGAACCCTACAGTGCAGAAAGAGGCCCTTCGGCCCATCGAGTCTGCACCGAACACAATCCCACCCAGGCCCTACCCCCATATCCCTACATATTATACGCACTAATCCCTCTACCCTGGACACTAAGGGGCAATTTCTTAGCACAGCCAATCAACCTAACCCGCACATCTTTGGACTGTGGGAGGAAACCGGAGCACCCGGAGAAAACCCACACAGACACGGGGAGAATGTGCAAACTCCACACGGACGGTGAACCCCTACAGTCCATGTGGTATAGGTACGCCCATAGTGTTGTTAGGAAGGGAGTTCTAGGAGTCTGACCCAGTGAAGGAACGGCGATATAATTCCATGTCGGGATGTGGATTCCTAGCTTCAATAGCGTCAATCAATCCAGCTGCTTCCTCCTGGATGGTGTTGACTTTCTTGAGTCTTGTTGGAGCTGCACACATCCAAGCACGTAGACAGCATAAAATCACACTCCTGTGGGTGAGACGGTGGCACGGTGAGTGATTAGCACTGCTGCCTCGCAGTGCCAGGGACCCAGGTTCAATTCCAGCCTAGACTGTCTGTGTGGAGTTCGCACGCCTTCCCTGTGTCTGCAGGGGTTTCCTCCAAATGCTCCGGTTTCCTCCCACACTTCAAAGATGTCCAGGTTAGGTGGATTGGACATGCCAAATTGCCCCAAGATGTGAAGATCAGGGGGCATTAGTGGGGCAATTACCTGGGTTATGGGGAACAGGTCTGGGTGGGATTGCCCCTTATCGTTAGGGGAATTACATGGAGTTACAAGGATTGGAGCAGGGCGGGATTGTTGTCAGTGCAGACTTGATGGACCTTATGGCCTCCTTCTGCACTTGTAGGGATTTTGGGATTCTATGACTTGTGCTTTGTAAACTGTAGTTAAGATTTGGGAATCAGGAATTGATTGACTTGGAACAGAACTCCCAGCCATAAGGGAGTTTCTTGTACCCCACAATATTTATAAGGCTAGTCCAGTTCAGTTCCTGGTCAATGGTAATCCTCAGGATGTTGATAGTGGGGATTTCAGTATTGTAATAATGTCAACTGCTTCACAGCTCCAGGGTCCTGGGTTCGATTCCCAGCTCGGGTCACTGCCTGTGTGGAGTTTGCACATTCTCCTCGTGTCTGCGTGGGTTTTCTCCGGGTGCTCCGGTTTCCTCCCACAGTCCAAAGATGTGCGGGTTAGGTTCATTGGCTATGCTAAAATTGCCCCTTAGTGTCCTGGGATGTGTAGGTTAGAGGGATTAGCAGGTAAAATGTGTAGGAATATGGGGATAGGGTCTGGGTGGGACTATGTTCGGTGCAGACTCGATGGGCTGAAGGGCCTGTTTCTGCACTGTAGGGTTCTATGGTCAAAGAGAAGGGGTTAGATTCTCTCTTGTCATTGCCTGGCACCTCTGTGGCAAAATGTTACTTGCCAGTTCAAGCCTGGATACCACCCAGCTCTTGCTGCATTTGGACATGGATTGCTTTGGTACCTTGAGGAGTTGTGAATGGTGCTGAACATTGTGCAGTCACCGGTGAACATCCCCACTTCTGACCTTATGATGGAAGGAATGTCATTGATGAAGCAGCTGAGGATGGTTGGGCCTCGGACACTACCTCTGAGGGACTTCTGCAGTTGAGCTGAGATAATTGACCTCCAACCACCACAACCGTCTTCCTTTATACCAAGTATGACTCCAATCAACGGAGAGTTTTCCTCCGATTCCCGTTGACTTCAAGTTTGCTCGGGCTCCTTGATGTCGCACTGGGGCAAATGTTACCGTGATGTTAAGGGCAGTTACTCTCTCCGAACTTTATTTTTTATCTATGTTTCTATCAAAGCTGTTTTGATACCAGAAGTTGTGACCCTGGTGAGCGTTGGTGATCAGGTTATTGCTTTTTGCACTGGCCTCTTATCTACCCCATCGCTGACTTCTGTATATTCAGCTTTCTTGACCCAAAGCTCCGTAATTTCCTTCCAAAACTCTTCTGTCTCTTCACCTCTCTCCCCTCTTTTTAGCTACTCTACAAAACATATCCCATTGACCAACCCTTTGATCATCTGTTCCAATATCTCCTTATCTGACTGTCAGATATGGCCCCTCCAACAGCGCACCACACCCTTCAAACTTTACCAAAGCATGAGTCCACATTGTGTGCTCAAAGCGCTGAAGTGCAGCTTGAACTGGTGACCTTTTGACTCCGAGGAGAGAGTCACAATGATAAAGCAGGGGAAATACTGACTGATGCTCTCCTTCCCTGCCCAGAAGCAGTGAGGCTTACTGCAATAATCTTATTGCTGAGATTGCTTTACTCGGCATAGAACACCAATCCCACCTGGGGCCTTCTTTATATCTACCAGGTCACTGACCCACTAAAGGGGAAGAAAAAAATGTGTGTATGTGAAGATATGCTGAAACTGACTGATCCACAAAGCGATAGGACCCCTTAACATTGCGTTTTGCTAAGATTTTTAACCGCCACACTTTCCATCCTAGATTGTAAAATTCTCATGAAAGGAGTGTCACTCGTGCTGTCTTCACAGGGAAGACTGGAGCTGTACCCAGCACATCTGGCCCCATTGCATAGACTGGCTGTTCAGTTCCCTGTATGAAGTATCAGAACAATCAGTTAATTATTCATAAGACAAGAATCTCTTCTATTCATTTGAATTGATTTTATCTTTATCTGTGCTGGTGGTAAAGTAAAGGATCACGTTTTTGGAGAGATTTTTGAGGGTTGACAGAGAGAATTACATTTATAATTCTCCATTCTGCTGTTAACACAATCACAGGCCAATTACAGTCTCTCAACGTGCTAAATGTTTACCATGAAAAATGGACACCTTTTGTGAAGAATCTGACTTCAATATTTGATGAGGAGCTTAGCTTTGCTAATAGCAAATTAAATCATTACAAATCTATGCCTGCAATTCAAGAAGAGTGCATACTCATGGATAATTGTTACAAGTTAAAATATAAAAGTAGGGAGGTCTTGCTGCAGCTGTACAGGGCACTGGTGAGGCCGCAGCTGGAGTACTGTGTGCAGTTTTGGTCGCCGCACTTACACAAGGATATTTTGGCCTCGGAGGGAGTGCAGAGAAGGTTCACTAGGCTGATCCTGGGGATGAAGGGGTTGGACTATGAAGAGAGACTAAATAGACTGGGTCTGTACTTGTTGGAGTTTAGAAGGATGAGGGGGGATCTTATAGAGATGTATAAGATAATGAAAGGGGTGGATAGAGTAGAGATAAAGAGATTCTTCCCGCTTAGCAAGGACAGCAGGACTAGAGGGCACAGCCTCAAGATAAGGGGGGGTGCAGTTTAGAACGGAGTTGAGGAGGAACTTCTTTACTCAAAGGGTGGTGAATCTCTGGAATTCTCTGCCCGTTGAAGTGGTGGAGGCTGCCTCGCTAAATATATTTAAGTCACAGGTAGATAGGTTTCTGATAGACAGGGGAATTAAAGGGAGAAAGCAGGAAAGTGGAACTGATCCACTTCAGATCAGCCATGATCTTATTGAATGGCGGGGCAGGCTCGAAGGGCTAGATGGCCGACTCCTGCTCCTATTTCTTATGTTCTGAAGTTTCTGGACACCTACAACGCTCAAGACGCAAAGTGAAGGATTGAACAGAGGAGCCTGGGGCTCTACCAGCAACACCAACACAACCAGCAACTCAAATGTCAATCGAATAAATTAATTTTGACTGGTTGAGTCGATGCCTGACCCACAGCACTGGCAGATTTCAGAATGATAGGGTGGGGTGAGGGGTAGTGGAGGGAGCAAATACCAACATTCCCCTTGACCTGATTATAGTTGTACCAGAGAAATTCTAAACTGTTTAATGTTTATTTATTAGTGTCACAAGTAAGCTTACATTAACACCACAATGAAGTTACCACACTGGTTGTACCAGAGAGACTCTAAACTGTTTAACGTTTGTTTATTAGTGTCACAAGTAAGCTTACATTAACACCGCAATGAAGTTACCACACTGGTTGAACCAGAGAGACTCTAAACTGTTTAACGTTTGTTTATTAGTGTCACAAGTAAGCTTACATTAACACCGCAATGAAGTTACCACACTGGTTGAACCAGAGAGATTCTAAACTGTTTAACGTTTGTTTATTAGTGTCACAAGTAAGCTTACATTAACACCGCAATGAACATCCCCTAGTCGCCAGACTCCGGCACCTGTTTGGATACACTGTTGGAGAATTCAGCATGGCCAATGCCCCTAACCAGCACGTCTTTCAGACTGTGGGAGGAAACCGGAGCACCCGGAGGAAACCCAAACAGACACGGGACAACCCAATCCAGGAATTGAACCTGGGTCCCTGGCGGCGCGAGGCAGCAACGTGAACCACTGTGCCACTACGCCGCCCTGGAGGCACAACTCATGGCAAGTGGCCCCAGCCAACACCCTTGGGAATGTACCCTGGCACCTGGGAGAAGTGAAGAATGGTAATCGGGGTGGCGACATCAGCCTGTTCTGGTTCGTTAGGGTGAGAGGGGAGAGATTGTGTGAGGGAACGGATGCTTCCTCAAGAGGTCGGGGGACCATTCCTGCCCCTCCTAGCCCACAAAGGCTGTAGAAAGAGGCATTTAAATGAGAGAGTTGGCAGTGAATTTTAAATTAGAATCCCAGAGGCAACCATAGTTAAGGATGTTAATGTAATCCCGTCTCATCACAAGGGGACACTCCAGTATCCTACATTGTAAAAATGGCACTTTCATTTGTTGGGGATGCAATCACACAAATAGACAAATATATGGAATAGGAGGATCCCATTTGGCCCCTTAGCCATTCAATAAGATGGTTGCTGATCTGTTTATGTGTTGAGTTCCGCACACCCCATCTCCCTCCTGATAACATTTGATCTCTTGCCTAACAAGAATCTATCTTCCTCCACGTTAAAAGTATCCAATGACCCTCTCTACACTGCCTATGGAGACAGAGGGCAGGGCTTTCCTGGAAAAACTGAAAACTCCATCCGAGGTCAACAGACTTTTGCGGCCCACCATCCGCTCCGATTTCCATGGTGGGCAGGACAGGAAGATTCCAGTCATGGAGTTCCAAAGATACACAACCCCGTGAGAGAAAATATTTCTCCTCCTCTCTGTCCAATAAGGGCACCCTTAATTTTAAAACAGTGCTCCCCTAGTCTGGACTCACCCACAAGAAGAAACATTTTTTCCACATCCACCTTACCAAGACCATTCAGGATCTTGTATACACCGATATATAAATACAAAGGAATGCACTCCTTAGCTTTCTTCTCCATACCCTTCCCATCTTTTCCCTGGAGAGGCGAAGGTTGAGAGGCGACCTGATAGAAGTTTATAAAATGTTGAGAGGAATAGATAGGGTGGACTCTCAGAGGCTATTTCCCCGGGTTGAAATGGTCGCTACGAGAGGACACAGATTTAAGGTGCGGGGAGGGAAGTACAGAGGTGATGTTAGGGGTAAGTTTTTCACTCAGAGGGTGGTGAGTGAATGGAATCGGCTGCCGTCATCGGTGGTGGAGGCGAACTCGCTGGGGTCTTTTAAAAGACTTCTGGATGAGTATATGGGGTTTAATGGGATTGGGGTTATAGATAGGTCTATAGATTGGTGGGGTTGATGTGATCGGCGCAACTCGAGGGCCGAAGGGCCTGTTTGTGCTGTAATGTTCTATGTTCTATGTTCTATCGTGGGGTATGGGTGTTAACATTGGAGCCTTGTCTCCATTTACTCCTTTACTGAGGGAATGTGGATCCCTCAGTATTTGTAATATTGGTAACACAACAGTAAACAAAGCATCAGTGTTGGAGGGGCAAAGTCTCTCCCTTCTGTTTGAGACAACTGGGCCATTATTGAGAAACTCATTAACAAAATCCCTACTCCTCATTTTAGATATTTCAGCCATGCAATGCAAAACCATTTACATTAAGAGGCACAGATTAACCCTCCCCTTAAGATGTTGATTGACCTGTTGTACATTTTCTGTTTGTATTTTTGATTTAGAACAGTTATAGTTCTCCTCTTACTTGCGCTGAGATTAGACATGAAGTTCTGAGATACAGAAGTAAATGAGGAAGTGGCCACAATCATAGAACCTTACAGTGCAGAAAGAGGCCATTCGGCCCATCGAGTCTGCACTGACCACAATCCCACCCAGGCCTTACCCCCATTTCGTATCTCTACATACTTTACCGACTAATCCCTCTAACCTACGCATCTCGGGACACTAAGGGACAATTTCAGCATGGCCAATCAACCTAACCCACACATCCTTGGACTGTGGGAGGAAACCGGAGCACCCGGAGGAAACCCACGCAAACACGAGGAGAATGTGCAAACTCCACACAGGCAGTGACCCAAACCGGGAATCGAACCCAGGTCCCTGGAGCTGTGAAACAGCTGTGCTAACCACTGTGCTACCATGCTGCCCACAATGTTTATTAAGATGTGGGGCCACGATAAGACCTTCCCTCGAAGGTCTTCTGAGGAAAGGCTGAGGGACTTGAGGTTATTTTCATTAGAGAGAAGAAGGTTAAGAGGTGACCTAATTGAGGCATACAAGATGATCAGAGGGTTAGATAGGGTGGACAGTGAGAGCCTTTTTCCTCAGATGGTGACGGCTAACACGAGGGGACATAGCTTTAAATTGAGGGGTGGTAATTATAGGACGGTTGTCAGAGGTAGGTTCTTTACTCAGAGGGTAGTAAGGGCGTGGAATGCCCTGCCTGCAGCAGTTGTGGACTCACCAACTTTAAGGGTGTTCAAATGGTCAGTGGATAGGCATATGGATAACATTGGAATAGTTTAGGTTAGAGGGTCATTAGATTGGTTCCACTGGTCGGCACAACATCGAGGGCTGAAGGGCCTGTACTGCGTTGTAATGTTCTATGTTCTATAACACAATCAGTCAGATATATCTGCTTTTTGAAATGCTTGGCTTTCTCCCCCTTAGCTATGTTTGGCCTGGTAATCAGGCTTGTGGTTATTTTCCCGGTGACTTTATGCAGTGGCTAACTGTGCTGTGTAGATAGTGAATGAGATCATTTGTACTCTTCGGTATATCAAGAGCTGATGGTTATTGTTGCTATGGTATGAGGGTCAAATGCCTAGACTTCTTATGTTCTTACGTTCTTCTTATTTAGTAGCTTCAAGAGACCATTCTACACAGTTTTTAACCAAGGGATGATATCCCACTCCATTTTTATTCATTCACAGGACATGGGTATCTCTGGCTGAGCCAACATTTATTGCGCATCCCTCAGGCAGTTAACAGTTATCGCTGTGGATCTGGTATCACATGCAGGCCAGACCAGATAAGATTGGTGGATTTCCTTCCCTACAGCCAAAGTCTGAACTGCAGACATTTTTGGAGAGTTACCTAGATATTTTGTTCAGGAGGTAGCAACACCCCTTAGGTTAAGAAGTGCTTTAGACTTGGTTAATGGTCAGTGACGTGAGGGTCTGACTATGAGTCAAGCAGGGATGGCGATCTAAGAGTGATGAAGGAGCCACAGACTTTGACCAAAAGATACCGGGCACTTGCTATCCATGGTGTGTGCAAGAGTGGATGGGCAGACTGACCCAGGGTGCAGGAAACCATTCAAATGGGTGAGGAGGGGTGAAAGGAGAGTGGTGATAGCAAACAATATAACCAGGGGAATATATATACTGTTCTCTGCAGCCATGACTGGAAGTTACCTGCCTGCTGTCAGTACTAAGGATATCTCTTTGTGGTTGGAGATGAGTTTGCGAAGGGAAATAGGGTTGCTGTGTTCCATGTAGGAACGAACAACATAGATGGAATGATGTTCTACTGAGAGTGTTTGAGGAATTAGGGTCCAGGTTTAAGTGACCTGTGGCTCAGGTAACAATCCAACTGACATAGGGCCAAGCAGATTAGAGAAGTAAATGTGTTTTTCGAAGAGTGGAACAAGAAAAAAGAGTTTTTGTTCATGAGATACTGATACTAAATTATCGCAAGTAGGCTTACATTAACACAACAGTGAGGTTACCATGAAAATCCTCTAGTTGCCACACTCTGGCACCTGTTTGGGTACACTGAGGGAGAATTTAGCATGGCCAATCACAACATCTTTTGGACTGTGGGAGGAAACCAGAACAACTAGAAGAAACCCATGCAGACACGGGGAGAACATACAAACTCCACAAGCTGGGAATTGAACCCACTGTGAGGCAGCAGTCCTAACCACCGTTAGTTTTCAGAGGTAGTTGTTCCTTTCTGATTACATCCACTTTAACCAAGCAAGGATCAGTATCCTGGTGAATCATATCATGAGGAATGTGAATAGAGCTTCAAACTAAAAGATGGGGATGGGTTCAGTTGAAGGGACATTGAGAAATCTGAAACGCAACAATTTGTGAAGTTTTACAGTAATCATGTGTCAGTGAATGAGGTCTGTACAAAGGATAATAGTATAAAAGACATTTTGTTTGAATGTTTGAAGCACTCATAATCAGATAGAAGAACTAGCAAGACAAATGGGCTTTAAATGGTTTCGATCTAATCTCCAAGACAGAGACACTGTTACAAGGTGGTCCAGATTGCAACTTAAATCTTTCAAGATTTCAAAACTACAAATAGATTGGAAAAGGAAGAGGATTTGTCTATAAGAATGATATGAGGATATTTCTACAAGAAAGGATTTTGACTCAGAAGATCAGGACCTGTATGGGTGGTGATTACAAATAAAAAGGACCAGTAAACATTAGTGTGAGCAGTTTATACAGCCTATATCTAAATGTGCTTCGATCATTGGACAGAACATTAAGCAAGAAATAATTGAGCTTATAACAAGGGCAATACAATAGGGGTCTTTGATCTTCATACTTAGAACATAGAACATAGAACATTACAGCACAAACAGGCCCTTCGGCCCTCGAGTTGCACCGATCACATCAACCCCACCAATCTATAGACCTATCTATAACCCCCAATCCCATTAAACCCCATATACTCATCCAGAAGTCTTTTAAAAGACCCCAGCGAGTTCGCCTCCACCACCGATGACAGCAGCCGATTCCATTCACTCACCACCCTCTGAGTGAAAAACTTACCCCTAACATCACCTCTGTACTTCCCTCCCCGCACCTTAAATCTGTGTCCTCTCGTAGCGACTATTTCAACCCGGGGAAATAGCCTTTGAGAGTCCACCCTATCTATTCCTCTCAACATTTTATAAACTTCTATCAGGTCGCCTCTCAACCTTCGCCTCTCCAGGGAAAAGAGTCCCAGCTCCCTCAACCTATCTTCATAAGGCATGCCTCCCAGTCCAGGCAACATCCTTGTAAATCTCCTTTCTTCAGTTTGTGCCCAATGACAGATCCGACTCACAGTCCCATGGCCTTCAGAACAAAATAAAAAGTCTGACAACACCAGGTTTTAGTCCAACCGATTTATTTGATAATATTCTCACAAGCTTTCGGGTTAGTTCTGAGGCCAGAACTCTCCATTCACCTGACGAAGGGACTAACGCGAAAGCTTGTGAGAATATTATCAAATAAATAGGTTGGACTAAAACCTGGTGTTGTCAGACTTTTTACTGTGTTTACGCCAGTCCAACGCCGGCATACCCACATCTTCACAACAAATACAAAGAACAAAGAACAACACAGCACGGGAAACAGGCCCTTCGGCCCAACGAGCCCGCGTCGCCGTCCCATTGTCAGTGACCTATTCATGATTTTAGTCTAACCCTAATGTGCGAGGATCAGGGAGGTCCAATATAGGGACAATTTGTTACCCAATCAATCAGCCTAAAAGCACATTTTTGGGATGTGGGAGGAAACCGGAGCACCCGGAGGAAACCCACGCAACCACGGGGAGAACGCGCAAACTCTCACGGACACAGGCCCAAATCCATGTGTCCGCACAGCAACAGAGATAGTCTCTGAGCTGCCATGTTGCCCGAGGTCGAGGAAATCCCAAACCCACCTCAGCTGGAAACTTGTTCTGTTGGCACCCATCTGATCCACACCCCACACCCCCATCAAGAAAAGAGGGAATGAGTAATCATAATAAAATTGAACTTCATACTAAATTTAAGAGTGACATTATTCAGTCCAAAACAAGAATATTAAAATTAATCAAAGCAGTTTAAATTGTATGAGGGGAGAACTGGCTATGGTTGAATGGAAGGGTGCGTTTCTGAATGTGACAAGTGGTGTTCCTCAGGGATCAGTGCTGGGACCTTTGCTGTTTGTAATATATATAAATGATTTGGAGGAAAATGTAACTGGTTTGATTAGCAAGTTTGCAGATGACACAAAGGTTGGTGAATTTGCAGATAGCGATGAGGACCATCAGAGGATACAGCAGGATATAGATCAGTTGGAGACTTGGGCGGAGAGATGGCAGATGGAGTTTAATCCAGACAAATGTGAGGTAATGGATTTTGGAAGGTCTAATACAGATAGGAAATATACAGTAAATGACAGAACCCTTAAGAGTATTGATACGCAAAGGGATCTTGTGAACAGGTACACAGGTCACTGAAAGTGGCAATACAGGTGGAGAAGGTAGTCAAGAAGGCATACGGCATGCCTGCCTTCATCGGCCGGGGCATTGAGTTTAAAAATTGGCAAGTCATATTGCAACTTTATAGAACATTAATTCGGCTGCACTTGGAATATAGTGTTCCATTCTGCTCGTCACACTACCAGAAGGCTTTGGAGAGGGTACAGAAAAGATTTACCAGGATGTTGCCTGGTATGGAGGGGTAAGTTTTTCACTCAGAGGGTGGTGAGTGAATGGAATCGGCTGCCGTCGGTGGTGGTGGAGGCGAACTCGCTGGGGTCTTTTAAAAGACTTCTGGATGAGTATATGGGGTTTAATGAGATTGAGGGTTATAGATAGGTCTGTAAATTGGTAGGTGTTGATGTGATCGGCGCAACTTGTGGGTCGAAGGGCCTGTTTGTGCTGTAGTGTTCTATGTTCTATGGAGGGCATTAGCTATGAGGAGAGGCTGGAGAAACTTGGTTTGTTCTCACTGGAATGACGGAGGTTGAGGGGGGAAGTCTACAAGATTATGAGAGGCATGGACAGAGTGGATAATCAGAAGCTTTTTCCCAGGGAGGAAGAGTCAATTACTCAGGGGCACAGATTTAAGGTGCGAGCGGCAAGTTTTAAAGGAGATGTACGAGGCAGATTTTTTACACAGAAAGTAGTGGGTGCCTGGAACTTGTTGCTGGGGGAGGTAGTGGGAGTAGATATGGTCGTGACTTTTAAGGGGTGTCTTGACAAATACATGAATAGGATGGGAATAGAGAGATATGGTCCCCAGAAAGGTAGGGGGGTTTTAGTTCAGTCGAACAGCGTGGTCAGTGCAGGTTTGGAGGGCTGAAGGACCTGTTCCTGTGCTGTAAGTTTCTTTGTTCTCTTTGTGTAAGTAGATTAAAAGATATTTTTCATTTTAAAAAGGTATTTTTTCACACATTAAGTGGGAGACACTTAAAGAAACGACTCAAAATGTTCAACAAAAATATAACTTCAGTGAGAAAGATCCATCTATGACATACAAGGGAAGTCAAGGATAATAAGTTAAAAGACTTATAAAGATTGTAAAAAATAATAATGAGTTTGAGGATTAGGTGACCAAAATGTTGATTAAAAAAGGAAAGTAGGAGAATATGAGAGTGAACAAACCACAAATGGAAATATAGATTGTAAGAGTTTTTACAAGTATATAAAAGGAAGGAGATTAGCTGGTTCCTGAAAAGGGAAGACTAGATAAATTCTAGGGAATGAGGAAATGGCAGGGACATTTTGGGTCAAATTTTATACCACCGAGGTTGACCATCCAAGTCAGGAAATTTCCTGAATTGGCAGACCCAGCTCATTTTAAAAGTCAGACCCTGTGTTTGCGCTGGGGAGACCGGGATGGAATTGTGTCAAGTCCAGAAATCCTGGAAACAGTTCCTAGGAAGTGGGAGGAAGGTGGGGCAGGCGAGTGATGAGATGTGCTGTACTCTCTGGGACTTTGTCTTGTTGTTTTACAAGCTGTTAAGTGCTCTATCTCCTCTCACAAGCATCCATTCCCCATCCATCCCCTTGTCCCCTCATACCTTCCATGCCACTTCTGCAACTATTCACCAGAGTCCTCCATGGGCAAACCTCAGCATAGAACCCTACTGTGCAGAAACAGGCCCTTCGGCCCATCGAGTCTGCACCGAACACAATCCCACCCAGACCCTATCCCCATATCCCTACACATTTACCTGCTAATCCCTCCAACCTACACATCCCAGGATACTAAGGGGCAATTTTAGCATAGCCAATGAACCTAACCCGCACATCTTTGGACTGTGGGAGGAAACCGGAGCACCCGGAGAAAACCCACGCAGACACGAGGAAAATGTGCAAACTTTATTGGTAGGGGGATTGAATTTAGGAGTCGCAGCATCATGATGCAACTATACACATCTCTGGTGCGGCCGCACTTGGAGTTTTGTGTGCAGTTCTGGTCCCCACATTACAGGAAGGATGTAGAGGCTTTGGAGAGGGTGCAGAGGAGGTTTACCAGGATGTTGCCTGGTATGGAGGGGAGATCCTATGAGGAGAGATTGAGAGATTTGGGGTTGTTTTCGCTGGAAAGAAGGCGGCTAAGAGGGGATCTCATTGAAACATATAAGATGATTAGAGGTTTAGACAGGGTAGATAGTGATAGCCTTTTTCCTAGGATGGAGAAAGCTAGCACGAGGGGGCACGATTTTAAATTAAGGGGGGGTAGTTATAGGACAGATGTCAGGGGTAGGTTCTTTACCCAGAGGGTGGTGAGGGATTGGAATGCCCTGCCAGCTGCAGTTGTAAATGCGCCTAGTTTGGGGGCGTTTAAGAGATCTGTGGATAGGTTTATGGATGAAAAGGGATTGGTTTAGGCTAGTAGGTCATTGTTTTGTAACTGGTCGGCGCAACATCGTGGACCGAAGGGCCTGTTCTGCGCTGTAATGTTCTATGTTCCACACAGGCAGTGACCCGAGCCGGGAATCGAACCCAGGACCTTGGAGCTGTGAAGTAGCAGTGCTTACCACTGTGCTACCGTGCCACTCAGGAAAAGTGCAGATGAAAGAAAATAAACTTCTATTAATTTAATGTGGTCTTTATGCATACTTGATAGTGAAGAAATGGCCTGTCCAAGTAACCCATACAAAGTTTTTGAATCTCGAATGCTTAATCACTTCTAAAATAAGCAGACTTTTATTCAGACTCCACATCAAATCCTTTAATAACATCTTTAAACATTCAACCAGATTGTGAAATGCAGAGACCATTGAGAAGTTAGCCTGTCACTGGAGAAACATGGGTTCGATTCCCGGCTCGGGTCACTGTCTGTGTGGAGTTTGCACATTCTCCCTGTGTCCACGTGGGTTTCATAGAACATAGAACCCTACAGTGCAGAAACAGGCCCTTCGGCCCATCGAGTCTGCACCGAACACAATCCCACCCAGACCCTATCCCCATATCCCTACACATTTACCTGCTAATCCCTCTAACCTACACATCCCAGGATACTAAGGGGCAATTTTAGCATAGCCAATGAACCTAACCCACACATCTTTGGACTGTGGGAGGAAACTGGAGCACCCGGAGAAAACCCACGCAGACACGAGGAGAATGTGCAGACTCCACACAGGCAGTGACCCGAGCCGGGAATCGAACCCAGGACCCTGGAGCTGTGAAGCAGCAGTGCTAACCACTGTGCTACCGTGCCGCCCTCCGGGTGCTCCGGTTTCCTCCCACAGTCCAAAGATGTGCGGGTTAGGTTGATTGGCCGTGCTGAAATTGCCCCTTAGTGTCAGTGGAATTGCGTTTCTGAATGGAGGGCTGTGACAAGTGGTGTTCCTCAGGGATCAGTGCTGGGACCTTTGCTGTTTGTAATATATATAAATGATTTGGAGGAAAATGTAGCTGGTTTGATTAGTAAGTTTGCAGATGACACAAAGGTTGGTGAATTTGCAGATAGCGATGAGGACCATCAGAGGATACAGCAGGATATCGATCAGTTGGACATTGGGCAGAGAGATGGCAGATGGAGTTTAATCCAGACAAATGTGAGGTAATACATTTTGGAAGATCTAATACAGATAGGAAATATACAGTAAATAGCAGAACCCTTAAGAGTATTGATAGGGAGAGGGATCTGGGTGTACAGATACATCTCTATAAGGCAAATGGCATGCTGGGCTTTATTGCAAGGAGATTGGAGTAAGAGAATAAGGAAATCTTGCTGTAATAATCTAAGGGTTTAATGAAACTACGCAGCTGGAATACTGAGTACAGTTTGGATCTACATATTTGAGGAACATAGAACATAGAACATAGAACATTACAGCGCAGAACAGGCCCTTCGGCCCACGATGTTGCACCGACCAGTTACAAAACAATGACCCACTAGCCTAAACCAATCCCTTTTCGTCCATAAACCTATCCACAGATCTCTTAAACGCCCCCAAACTAGGTGCATTTACAACTGCAGCTGGCAGGGCATTCCAATCCCTCACCACCCTCTGGGTAAAGAACCTACCCCTGACATCTGTCCTATAACTACCCCCCCTTAATTTAAAATCGTGCCCCCTCGTGTTAGCTTTCTCCATCCTAGGAAAAAGGCTATCACTATCTACCCTGTCTAAACCTCTAATCATCTTATATGTTTCAATGAGATCCCCTCTTAGCCGCCTTCTTTCCAGCGAAAACAACCCCAAATCACTCAATCTCTCCTCATAGGATCTCCCCTCCATACCAGGCAACATCCTGGTAAACCTCCTCTGCACCCTCTCCAAAGCCTCTACATCCTTCCTGTAATGTGGGGACCAGAACTGCACACAAAACTCCAAGTGCGGCCGCACCAGAGATGTGTACAGTTGCATCATGAGGAAGGAACACAAAACAGAATTAGCAGTTGTCTTTATGCCTTTGAGATATGCAGAGATGACACCCTCCATGTTTTATTTATAAAGCTTTAATTTTTTTGCTCACACCTAGCTTCAGTACCAGTCTTTCTCTGTCTCAGTGACCACACCCAAGCTTCACTCGTTATACAGTGCAGAGTCAACAGATATAAATAATCACAGAATTGTTATGGTGCAGATGAGGCCATTTGGCCCATCGTATCTGCACCACCACTCCAAACAAGCACCATGACTGAGTGCCATTCCCCTGTCTTTTCCCTATGCCATCATTTCTCTTCAAAAAAAAAATCATCTGAATACCTCGATTGGATCTGCCTCCACCTCACTTCCAGGCAATGCATTCCAGATCCAAACCACTCACTGTGTGTAAAAGCTTTTTATCAGATCACATTTGCTTATCTTGAAAATCACTATAAATCTGTCTCCCTCTTGTTCTTGATCTTTTTTACAGATAGGCACACTTTCTCCCTATCTACTCTGGCTCCCACATAATTTTGAATGCCTGTCCCAAATAGGGCTTATACGGCATTGGTGAGGCCGCAGCTGGAGTACTGTGTGCAGTTTTGGTCGCCGCACTTACGCAAAGATATTTTGGCCTTGGAGGGAGTGCAGAGGAGGTTTACTAGGCTGATACCGGAGTTGAGGGGGTTGAGCTATGAGGAGAGGCTGAATAAACTAGGCTTGTACTCGTTAGAGTTTAGAAGAATGAGGGGAGATCTCATTGAGACGTACAAGATGATGAATGGGATGGATAGGATAGAGGTGGAGAGACTCTTCCCGCTCAGAAAGGACAGTAGGACTAGAGGGCACAGCCTCAAGATAAAGGGGGGCCGGTTTAGAACGGAGTTGAGGAGGAACTTCTTCACTCAAAGGGTGGTGAATCTCTGGAATTCTCTGCCAGTTGAAGTGGTGGAGGCTGCCTCGCTAAATATATTTAAGACGTAGGTTGATGGGTTTTTGATAAGCGAGGGGATTAAGGGTTATGGGGAGAGGGCCGGAATGTGGAACTGAGCCACGACAGATCAGCCATGATCTTATTGAATGGCGGGGCAGGCTCGAAGGGCCAGATGGCCTACTCCTGCTCCTATTTCTGATGTTCTTATGTTCTTAAATCTCCTCTCAGCCTTCTCTTCAAGGAGAATAATCCTAATCTCTCCAATCTATCCTCATAACTGACATTTCTAATTGCTGGAATCATCCTTGTAAATCTCTTCTGCACTCTCTGCAATGTGTTTGCATAGTGTGGCGCCCAGAACTGCACACAAGATTCTAGCTGAGCTCTAAGTAATGTTTTGTATAAATCCACTTCCTTACTTTTTAAGAAGCGGGTTGATGGGTTTTTGATAAGAGAGGGGATTAAGGGTTATGGGGAGAGGGCGGGAATGTGGAGCTGAGCCACGACAGATCAGCCATGATCTTATTGAATGGCGGGGCAGGCTCGAAGGGCCAGATGGCCTACTCCTGCTCCTATTTCTTATGTTCTTATGTTCTTACTTTTTGTACTCTTTGTCCCTGTGTCAACTCACAAATAAACATCAAGTTAGGCAACAATCCCTTATGTCTAGTAATATTACCACAAGGCAAACCCCACTATTTCTGCAGAGAAGGTATATCGCAGCACCTCGCGCTGACACCCATTCTGCTGTGGAAAAGAAAGAAACTTTAAAACATTACCCTGCTTTCTTTTCTGAGTTGGTTGGAAATTTCTTCACTTTGTTTCTTCAAAGCACTTTTCCCCAGCACATGGCCCGCCCCCACACGAAACTCACATCTCTCCTTAAATAGTTTTTTTTTTGTCCTTTCATCTTGATTCCACTGTACTTATCATTCTTTGAAACTCAACTTTCCAAGAATAGTAAAATCTTCCCATGTTTTCCCTGTTGGCCCCATTTCAGGATAAAATAAATTCAAAACCTTGCCTTAGTTATTTATAACCTTTTCCAAATTGTAAGCCCCTTTTTACTTCTTTTTGAAATTTTATAATGGAACACAACAAACATTACTTATCTCCTGATGCAAATTTCTACCCATAGCCTATTTACTTGTAGAGAATTGAACTTGGTTATATTTACTTCAAGTGTATGTCTTTCACACCAAAACCCCTTTGATATCCTAAATTAGCATGTTTAATATGCAGAGCATAATTATACTCCTGAATCTCCCCAAATCTGTTAAATAAGGAAAGATATTGCTATATATAGACTGTGTCGTCAATCTCATTAATGTGTGTTGCAGTGGGATCTTCAGCTTGGAATCCATATCTATCTAAATATTTCCCCCTATAACCTCTCTGCTTTGGGATGTGTAGAACATGAACCTTGCCTGGGGTAAAATCTTTGTCGCGAATGGTAAACTGTGATTGTTTCCAAAATCAGAGTGTCGCAGGAGTGAAAGTTGTGGAAAATACCGGTAGTCGAGCTTTGTCATTCAAAATAGATACTTTCACACCAACATCAGTAAGGTGTGACATTGAAATGCTTGTCATCTTGCCTGAGAGCTGCTTGAAATAACCCACTACTTTGCCCTACATGATAGTGTACACATATCGTACCTCACTCTCCGGGAGAAACTCACCATCGCGTTAAATCAGTAAACTCCTCTTCTTCAACATCCATACCTTTGCAAAGTGGTTCCTCTTTAAGAATGAGTGACAATTTTCCTCTCAAGTTGGACATGGTGTTTTGAATCGATGAGGAACTCCACAATTGGAGCACATGTCTGAAACTATCTTGAGAAGGGGGGAAGTATTGTTGTTGAGTTTCTGTCTGTAATCCTTGCGTGCGAACCAATTGTCAAACTCTGTCCACAAACTTGCATCTGAGAGCATATTTCTGTGTGGCCTCTTCAAGAGCAAAGAACAAATACAAGTATAGCACAGCTACAGGCCCATGGGCCTACCCAGCCTGTGCCAATCATGATGCCTGCCTAAACTAAAACAATATAAGGGGCGGCATGGTAGCACAGTGGGTTAGCACTGCTGCTTCACAGCTCCAGGGTCCTGGGTTCGATTCCCAGCTCGGGACACTGTCTGTGTGGAGTTTGCACATTCTCCTCGTGTCTGCGTGGGTTTGCTCCAGTTTCCTCCCACAGTCCAAAGATGTGTGGGTTAGATTGATTGGCCATGCTAAAATTGCCCCTTTGTGTCCTGAGATGCGTAGGTTAGCAGGTAAATGTGTAGGGATATGGGGGGTAGGGCCTGGGTGGGATTGAGTTTGGTGCAGACTCGATGGGCTGAAGGGCCTCTTTCCGCACTGTAGGGTTCTATGATTCTATGAAAACCGTGTGCACTTACGGAGTCCATTCCCATCCTATTCATGTATTCATCTCGTTGGCCCTTAAATGCTGCTGCCATACCTGCTCCCACCACCTCCCTGGGCAGCATGTTCAAGACATTCACCACCCGCTGCGTAAAAACACTTGCCTCGCACATCTCCATCAAATTGAACACCAAGCAAAGATTTTCACTTGACAAGGATGTGGTTTTTCTCCAAGGTGAAATCATCATTCTCCGTGAGGAACCGTTCTCTAATTCATGGGATTGAAGATTGTTCATCACAAGATAATTCATTGGTTAATGTGCCAAGTTGACATGTAGGAGCCAATTGCTGTAAACCTGATGTTTGTTGGGGTCACCATTCCCCAGCACCCCTGTTGAAATTTATATCGTTCGAACATTATATTTCATTTTGTCCAAAAGTATTTTTCAAGAGCACTTACCACTTATCTCAAACATTCATGCATCTTTTGTACTTTTTGTAACCATGTGAATGCCCAATGGCTTTCTGATCAGATTGCTTCTCGCCATTCCATCTGGAGTATCCTTTCTTGGAGCAGGAAAGTAGATATTGAACCCGGAAATCCATCAGTCCCGACTGCAACAATCAGTCTCCTGCTGCAACCCCCTTCCATTTTTCAAAAGGTAAACTTAAATTTTCCTCCATCATAGAACATAGAACATTACAGCGCAGAACAGGCCCTTCGGCCCACGATGTTGCGCCGACCAGTTAAAAAACAATGACCCACTAATCTAAACCAATCCCTTTTCGTCCATAAACCTATCCACGGATCTCTTAAACGCCCCCAAACTAGGCGCATTTACAACTGCAGCAGGCAGGGCATTCCAATCCCTCACCACCCTCTGGGTAAAGAACCTACCCCTGACATCCATCCTATAACTACCACCCCTTAATTTAAAGCCATGCCCCCTCGTGCTAGCTTTCTCCATCCGAGGAAAAAGGCTATCACTATCCACCCTATCTAAACCTCTAATCATAGAACATAGAACATAGAACATTATAGCGCAGAACAGGCCCTTTGGCCCACAATGTTGCGCCGACCAGTTACAAAACAATGACCCACTAGCCTAAACCAATCCCTTCTCGTCCATAAACCTATCCACAGATCTCTTAAATGCCCCCAAACTAGGCGCATTTACAACTGCAGCTGGCAGGGCATTCCAGTCCCTCACCACCCTCTGGGTAAAGAACCTACCCCTGACATCAGTCCTATAACTACCCCCCCTTAATTTAAAGTCGTGCCCCCTCGTGCTAGCTTTCTCCATCCTAGGAAAAAGGCTATCACTATCTACCCTGTCTAAACCTCTAATCATCTTATATGTTTCAATAAGGTCCCCTCTTAGCCGTCTTCTTTCCAGCGAAAACAACCCCAAATCTCTCAGTCTCTCCTCATAGGATCTCCCCTCCAGTCCCGCTGAGAAAGGATAGCAGGACTAGAGAGCATAGCCTCAAAATAAGGGGAGGGCAGTTTAGATCGGAGTTGAGGAGGAACTTCTTCACTCAAAGGGTGGTGAATTTTAGAATTCTCTGCCCGTTGAAGTGGTGGAGGCTGCCTCGCTGAATATATTTAAGTCACGGGTAGGTAGGTTTCTGATAGACAAGGGAATTAAGGGGAGAAAGCAGGAAAGTGGAACTGATCCACTTCAGATCAGCCATGATCTTATTGAATGGCGGGGCAGGCTCGAGGGGCCAGATGGCCTACTCCTGCTCCTATTTCTTATGTTCTTATGGAACAGACCCTTCGGCCCTCCAAATCTGTGCTAATCATAAGAACATAAGAACATAAGAAATAGGAGCAGGAGTAGGCCATCTAGCCCCTCGAGCCTGCCCTGCCATTCAATAAGATCATGGCTGATCTGTCGTGACTCAGCTCCACCTTCCCGCCCTCTCCCCATAACCCTTAATCCCTTCTCTTATCAAAAACCCATCAACCCGTTTCTTAAAAATATTTAGCGAGGCAGCCTCCACCACTTCAACGGGCAGAGAATTCCAGAGATTCACCACTCTTTGAGTGAAGAAGTTCCTCCTCAACTCTGTTCTAAACCGCCCCCCCCTTTATCTTGAGGCTGTGCCCCCTAGTCCTACTGTCTTTTTTGAGCGGGAAGAGTCTCTCCACCTCTATCCTATCCATCCCATTCATCATCTTATACGTCTCAATGAGATCTCCCCTCATTCTTCTAAACTCTAACGAGTACAAGCCTAGTTTATTCAGCCTCTCCTCATAGCTCAATCCCCTCAACTCCGGTATCAGCCGAGTAAACCTCCTCTGCACTCCCTCCAGGGCCAAAATATCCTTGCGCAGGTGCGGCGCCCAAAACTGCACACAGTACTCCAGCTGCGGCCTCACCAATGCCCTATACAGCTGCAGCAAGACCTCCCTACTTTTATATTCAATCCCCCTCGCTATGAAGGCCAGCATCCCATTCGCCTTCCTGACCACCTGCTGCACCTGCAAGCTGGGTTTTTGCGACTCATGCACAAGGACCCCGAGGTCCCTCTGCACCGTCGCCTGCTGCAGTTTTTCACCCCGTAAGTAATAGTCCTTCCTACCATTCCTCCTAAAAACAATTCGAGCCAGCCAGGAGCTGCCAATTCACTGGTAACCAGTTTGCCCCATTAACAGAGACCAATTTCTCTCCCATTTTATGGGAACTGACCCCAAGTCACACCACTGTCATTAATACTATCCCACTTTCTCAACACTGTGAATTCCTCAGTCCCTTGCAGCCTTTCTGCATTACTATACACAGCTATAAAGCAGCTAGAGATACCCAGCGGTTGTAAAAAAAAAGCTATAGAAATCTTTTTTTTCTTCCCTTCCTTTAGAATGTTGGCTTATTCACTGGTTCCTGATTAAATTGAACTTTTCTTCTTCTTCCAACATTGGTGTATTCCTGAATGGCCTTTCACCTCCATCCCTCAATGATAAAGACATTCAGATACACTATTCACTCTCGGCTGGGCTACTCAGGGGAGATTTAAACACAATTGCCCAGAACTTTCATGGAACTTTTTCAGTTGACACTATTTCTCCAATGTCTCCATGTGAATTGGAGGAATGTTCCGCAATATTTCTACAATCAGGGAATGGCAAAGCACGGAACAAGACCATTTATGCCATCATACAAACTCTTTCAAATTGCTTCAAATAACCCCAATTTCCTTCCCTTTCCCCGTAGTCCCACTGCTACAGTCCTCCAAACAGTGGAGTCCCAGATTGTTCCAACCCGCTGCACTAAAAAGAAAGTCTTGGCATTGCTCGCTGATGAAAGCCATTCAATATATTTTATTGCCCACCTCCAGTTGCAATTGAGAAGATGGCAGTGAGCTGCGTTCTTGAACCACTGCAGTCCCTGATCTGGAGGTACACCCACTGGGAGGGAGGAAGGGAGTTCCAGGGTTTTGATGCTACTTAAGTATATGAAATGCTTAATACCCAACCAGCAAAACATGAGGAACACAGAAGGTTGATGTGAATCAGCCAAATATGGGAATCTGGACTTGGAAATACCATAATCAAAGAATGGGTTCTGAGACTGTTTATGTTCTGATTAACTTTTGTTACAAGTAGATTTACATTAACACTGCAATGAAGTTACAGTGAAAATCCCCTAGTTGCCAAATTCCAGTGTCTGTTCAGGTACACTAAAGAAGAATTTAGCATGGTCAGTGTATCTCACCAGCACGTTCTTCAGACTGTAGGGGGAAATTGGAGCATCTGGAGGAAATTCACACAGACACAGGGAGAACATGCAGATTCCACACAGAAAGTGTCCCAAGCTAGGAATCGAACCCAGGACCTTGGTGCCGTGAGACAGCAATGCTAACCACTGTGCCATTGTACCTATACAAAGTGTTGAGAGTAAAATTGTCTCAAGAATAGCCCGCCACCATCAACACACAGTGGTACCATTGACAAGTTACACAGCGGCAACTCACCAAAGCCTCCCAAGCAGCACTTTCCAAACCCACAACTACAACCAGCTAGAAGGACAAAAGCAGCAGATACCGGGGAAGGCCACCACCTAGATGTTCCCGTTTAAGTCACTCACCACCCTGGCTTGGGAATATATTGGCATTCCGTCACAGTCGTTGGTCAAAATCCCGGAACTCCCTCTGTAACGGCACTGTGGCTATATCAGCATCTCAGGGATGGCAGCTGTTGAGGAAAGCAGCTCACTACCACCTTCTCATGGGCAATTCGGGGTGCACAATAAATGCTGGCCTCACCAGAAATGAGAAAATATTTGTCGACCTACATCATTTCCATCTCTGTTCACTCGAGACTTCAAGGTCAGTGCATAAAAAGCCTTAATTCCATGGTGCTGTACTACTCCTGATGCACTGTACACCAATCTGCTGGGGCAGAGAGGTTCCTGCCCTCCATCTCCATGCCTAGCTGGTCTTCATGAACACCACAGACTCTCCTGTGTCACTGAGACAGATCAATATAGTTCCTAGGGTTGGGGAGTTACAGGGCTCTCCTTTCTCCCCATGTCACACAGCAATGCCTCTCTGGACAGCACTGGGGGACCCATGTAGCCACCACAAGAAGTTCGATTGGGGCTTGAGTGCAAGGTGAGGTCAAGCGGGGGGTGGAGGGGGGTTTGTTATCAAGAGGACGATTTTGGCTGACACGGTAGCACGGTGGGTTAGCACTGCTGCTTCACAACTCCAGGGTCCTGGGTTCGATTCCTGGCTCGGGTCACTATCTATGTGGAGTTTGCACATTCTCCTCGTGTCTGCATGGGTTTCCTCCGGGTACTCCAGTTTCCTCCCACAATCCAAAGATGTGCGGGTTAGGTTGATTGGCTGTGCTAAGAAATTGTTCCTTAGTGTCCAGGGATGTGTAAATTAGTGGGAATAATATGTAGGGATATGGGGCCTGGGTGGGATTGTGTTCGGTGCAGACTCGATGGGCCGAAGGGCTTCTTTCTGCACTGTAGGGTTCTATGGGAGCGGTGTGGAGGGAGGCCTGTGGAAGGAAGTGGATGAAGATGAACGAGGGAAGACAGACGGAAAACCGAGGGGAGGGAAACTGGAACTCGATAAGGCTGGATGAAAATGTCACAGCAAGGGTGGGGGGTTCAAAGGGAAGTCATAAGATTCACTGGAAGCGATGCACAAAGACTCCAGGGGCAGTAGGTAGAGATTCAAGTGTGGCATGGGCGCCTCGGTTGGAGGGAGTGGGTTATTGATCCGAGGAACAGGCTTCATCTTGAGGCTGCTAGCCTTTTCCCTCTGGATTGCTGATATTCTGGATGATCTGGTGAACATAGCTGGGTCGGAGAGAGTGATAGGAACATGTGGACTGGAATTTAAATGTCGTGCCAGGATCTTCGAATCCACAGCAGTCAGGTGACTCAGAGGTAAACCTACCTGTCCATAATTAATGAGATTCCAAGCGCAGATTCTGGGTGCGGGATGTCCCCTTTCTGTCCGGTGGGAATGGGAGCAGTCCACCACTGTACTGAGTCTCAAAACTGGAGAATTCTGCCCCCTCAGACTGGAAGCTGGAAGTAATGTTGATCAGAATAAGTGTTTTCAAGAGTACTTCCACAAGTGCGCATTAGAAATTTGCTAACAAAAGAACTATTGTGGGAAAATTACCACTTCGGAGTCAGACTGGAGGAACAACAACACAGTTTTATTTAACAAAGCCTCGTGGAGAAAAGGCCCACAGGACTGGACAGCTACCTTCTCTCGATGAAACAATAGAAGCGATCCATCTTTATACCCTTTACACAATAGGTAGACCCGACACGATTATCACATCGTTATAGTCAAATGGGTACAACATTTTTTAGCTCATTATTATGGCCAGGTACAGCCATGATGGTTTCAATATCACATTGTTCCATGAGGATGTGGTCAAGAAGGCGTATGGTGTACTGGCCTTCATTAATCGAGGGATTGAGTTTAGGAGTCGGGAGGTAATGCTGCAACTTTATAAGACCCTTGTCAGACCCCACTTGGAGTATTGTGCGCAGTTCTGGTCGCCTCACTATAGGAAGGATGTAGAAGCTATTGAAAGGGTACAGAGGAGATTTACAAGGATGTTGCCTGGATTGGGAGGCATGCCTTATGAAGATAGGTTGAGGGAGCTGGGACTCTTCTCCCTAGAGAGGCGAAGGTTGAGAGGCGACCTGATAGAAGTTTATAAAATGTTGAGAGGAATAGATAGGGTGGATTCTCAGAGGCTATTTCCCAGGGCTGAAATGGTCACTACGAGAGGACACAGGTTTGAGGTGCTGGGAAGCAAGTACAGAGGTGATGTTAGGGGTAAGTTTTTCACTCAGAGGGTGGTGAGTGAATGGAATCGGCTGCCGTCAGTGGTGGTGGAGGCGAACTCGCTGGGGTCTTTTAAAAGACTTCTGGACGAGTATATGGGATCTAATGGCATTGGAAGTTACAGATAGTTCTATACATTGGTAGGTATAGATGTGATCGGTGCAACTCGTGGGCCGAATGGCCTGTTTGTGCTGTAGTATTCTACGTTCTATGTTCTATTATTATTGACAGATACAGCCATGATCGTTTCAATATCACATTGTTCCATGAATGGGTACATTTCCTCTTTATCAATGACTTAATTTTATTCTATTCTTGTAGTAAGTGGTTCTTTTGTGTTTATGCATTCCTGTTCTTAATCTCCCTATCAGACCCCCATTGTCCCAGGACTATCTTCATCTCTTTTAAGGTGCCTGGCTTTCTGAAGCATCTCTTTTAATTCAATTAACTGTCTGTCCTGTGGTTTAAATTTTAATTGTCTGTGCTTGAAAGTCAGTGCAGGTTTAATGCCTTTTAACCCCTTATGTGCCGGACAGCTATTTTTATGCTAGGTACCCATCTTTATGGCTTTTTTCCTGCCTTCAGAACAGATTTCCCCTGGAATTATCCCAGGACTCCACCAGGGAACTGAAGTTCAGTAGATCAATGCTTCTGGTGAAACTGTGACAGAAACAGACTGTGAGAGTTCCCAGGTTAATGTTGCAGAGTGAAGAGCAGTTTACCATTTTACAATCAAACCATGATTCTGCTGTGAACTTTCTGAACTCACCCAACATTCCTCAAGATGCGTTTTATAAGTATAAAGTACTCTTTGAAGAACATCATAACTCACTTACGATTGCGATGGTTCAGGAAACATAATTTCTTCACACTCCTTTATCTTTTTCTAAAGATTTTTGCCTGCAGATAAATAATAAGGGAAGAGGGAAGGAGATATCAAAGTATTTTGGGTTGAAATTCCAACTGCAAAAGATTTAAGAGGTAAAATATCAGACGATTCAAATTTGCATCTCTGAGAACTGCCGGTAGAAATCACAAGATCATAGAGACCCCACCGTGCAGAAGGAGGCCATTTGGCCCATTGACTCCGCACCAACCACAATCCCACCCAAGGCCTATCTCCTAACCCCACAAATGCAGCAAGTTGGAACGATGTTAGCACTGCTGCCTCACAGCACCTGGGTTCAATTTCTCTTGGGTTGTTGTCTATGTGGTTTGCATGTTCTCCCCATGCCTGCATGGGTTTCCCCTAGGTGCTCCAGTTTCCTCCCACAGTCCAAAGACGTGCTGGTTCGGTGCATTGGCCGTGCTAAATTCTTCCTCAGTGTCCCCGAATAGGTGCCGGAGTGTGGCAACCAGGGGATTTTCACAGTAAACTTCATGCAGTGTTAATGTCTGCCTACTTAGCACAGTGGGTTAGCACTGCTGCTTCACAGCTCTAGGGTCCTGGGTTCGATTCCCGGCTCGGGTCACTGCCTGTGTGGAGTTTGCACATTTTCCTCGTGTCTGCGTGGGTTTTCTCTGGGTGCTCCGGTTTCCTCCCACAGTCCAAAGATGTGCGGGTTAGGTTCATTGGCTATGCTAAAATTGCCCCTTAGTGTCCTGGGATGTGTAGGTTAGAGGGATTAGCAGGTAAAATGTGTAGGGATATGGGGATAGGGTCTGGGTGGGATTTGTTCGGTGCAGACTCGATGGGCCGAAGGGCCTGTTTCTGCACTGTAGGGTTCTATGTAGGGTTCTATGTACTTGTGACTAATAAATAAACTTTTACTTTTATCCCACTTAATCGCTCCAACCTATGCATCTCGGGACACTAAGAGTTAATTTAGCATGGCCAATCCACCTAACCCAGATGCCTCTGGACTGTGGGAGGTAACCAGAGCACCCAGAGGAAACCCACACAGACATGGGGAGAATGTGCAGACAATGCACTGGCAGTGACCCAAGCTAGGAATCGAACCCGGGTCTCTGGTGCCGTGAGGCAGTAGTGCTAACCACTGTGTTAACAATGTTGTAGCGGTGATGAGCTAAATTAGTAACGTTGAATATCACTAAGTATTATTGAAGCAAATATCATAAGAACATAAGAAATAGGAGCAGGAGTCGGCCATCTAGCCCTTCGGGCCTGCCCCGCCATTCAATAAGATCATGGCTGATCTGTCGTGGCTCAGTTCCATATTCCGGCCCTCTCCCCATAACCCTTAATCCCCTCTCTTATCAAGAACCCATCAACCTGCTTCTTAAAAATATTTAGCGAGGCAGCCTTCACCACTTCAACGGGCAGAGAATTCCAGAGATTCACCACCCTTTGAGTGAAGAAGTTCCTCCTCAACTCTGTTCTAAACCGCCCCCCCCCCTTTATCTTGAGGCTGTGCCCCCTAGTCCTACTGTCTTTTTTGAGCGGGAAGAGTCTCTCCACCTGTATCCTATCCATCCCATTCATCATCTTATACGTCTCAATGAGATCTCCCCTCATTCTTCTAAACTCCAATGAATACAAGCCTAGTTCATTCAGCCTCTCCTCATAGCTCAACCCCCTCAACTCCGGTATCAGCCTAGTAAACCTCCTCTGCACTCCCTCCAAGGCCAAAATATCTTTGCGCAGGTGCGGCGCCCAAAACTGCACACAGTACTCCAGCTGCGGCCACACCAATGCCCTATACAGCTGCAGCAAGACCTCCCTACTTTTATATTCAATCCCCCTCGCTATGAAGGCCAGCATCCCATTCGCCTTCCTGACCACCTGCTGCACCTGCAAGCTGGGTTTTTGCGACTCATGCACAAGGACCCCGAGGTCCCTCTGCACCGTCGCCTGCTGCAGTTTTTCGCCACGTAAGTAATAGTCCTTCCTACCATTCCTCCTACCAAAGTGGACCACCTCACACTTGCCAACATTAAATTCCATTTGCCATTTCCTGGCCCATTCGCCCAGCCTATCTAGATCCTTCTGCAGACTCTCCACACCCTCCGCACAATTTGCCGTTCCACCAATCTTGGTGTCATCAGCAAATTTCGACACCCTGCACTCGGTTCCCTCCTCCAGATCATCTATATAAATGGTAAAAAGCTGAGGCCCCAGCACCAACCCCTGGGGCACCCCACTAGTCACCATCCGCCAATCCGAATAGCACCCGTTGACCCCCACTCTCTGCCTCCTATTTGACAACCAATCCTCTATCCACGCTAACACTCTACCCCCAACTCCATGACCCCTGACCTTCTGCAATAACCTCTTATGAGGTACTTTGTCAAACGCCTTCTGAAAATCCAGAAAGACCACATCCACCGGCTCTCCTCTATCCACCGCCCCAGACACATCCTCATAGAACTCCAGTAAATTTGTCAGACACGACTTCTCTTTAATGAAACCGTGCTGCGTCTGCTCTATCAAGCAATTCCCTTCAAGATGCCTCGCAATTTCCTCTTTAATGACGGATTCTAACATTTTACCTACCACAGACGTTAAACTAACCGGTCTATAATTCCCCGCCTTTTGCCTGGCACCCCTCTTAAACAACGGCGTAACATTAGCCGTTTTCCAATCTTCCGGCACTTCCCCAGAATCCAGCAACGTCTGCAAAATAACCACCAATGCATCCACTATAACCTCCGCCATTTCTTTCAGAACCCTCGGATGCATTCCATCCGGTCCTGGGGACTTGTCCACAATCAGCCCCTCCAGTCTGTTGAGCACCGCCTCTCTAGTAACAGTAATGTCATTAAAACCCTCCAGTCCTACCACCTTTCCATCGCTAACACCCGGCAAATTATTCATGTCCTCCTCCGTGAAGACGGAAACAAAAAAGTTATTCAATACCTGAGCCATATTCCCATCCCCTACCACTAGTTCCCCTATCTCATCCTCAAAAGGACCAACGTTCACCCTAGCCAGCCTCTTCCTTTTTATATATTTATAAAAACTCTTGCTATCCTTTTTTATATTAAGTGCTAGCCCAGCTTCATAGTTTCTCCTACCCTCCTTTATCAACTTCTTTGTCAATCTTTGTTGACATTTAAACCTCTCCCAATCCTCTTCTCGCTCACTCCTCTTCGCTACTCTAAATGCCTCCGCTTTTAATTTAACACTTTCCTTCACCTCCTTCGTTATCCACGGCTTATTACCTCTCCTCCTACAGTCCTTTTTGACCATCGGAATAAATTTCTGCTGAGCACCAAGAAAGATCTCCTTAAAGATCTTCCACTGCTCCTCAGCAGACCCTCCCTCCAACGCACTTCCCCAGTCCATATTCGCCAGTTCTTCTCTCATCCTTCCGTACTCCCCTCTATTCAAACAAAGGACGTGTGTCCGGGAACCCACTTTCTCCTCCTCCATCTGCACCAGAAACTCTACCATACAATGATCACTCTCTCCAAGAGGATCCTTCACCTCAAGGTCCCTAATTCTACCGCCTCATTACATAGCACCAGATCCAAGATAGCTCGCTCCCTCGTCGGTTCCAACACACACTGTTCAAGGAAATTATCCCGGCAGCATTCCAAGAACTCCTCCTCGAGCCCACCGTGTCCAACATGGGTCGACCAATCAATATGCAGATTGAAATCCCCCATAATTATTGCTGTTCCATTCCTGCATGCCGCACTTATTTGCGCGTTAACAGCCCGCCCCACCTCCAGATGATTATTCGGGGGCCTATAGATAACACCCACCAGCGTCTTCCTCCCTTTGCTGTTCCTAATCTCCACCCACAACGATTCCACGTTCTGCTCCTTGGCTCCAATATCATCCCTTGCTACCACCTTGATACTATTCTTAATCAACAGAGCTACGCCCCCCCCTTTTCCCTCCCACCTATCCTTCCTAAACACTTGATACCCTTGGACATTCAGCTCCCAGTCCCTGTCACCTTGCAGCCACGTCTCTGTAATGGCCACCAGATCATATCCATTTGTGTCGATCTGTGCCACCAGCTCATCCACTTTATTCCGAATGCTTCGTGCATTCAGATACAACGCTTTCATCCCAGCCTTCACCTGGACCCTATTTGCCGTAACGCCACCAACCCTACTCACGCCCCCTACTCCCTCTATTATTGGGACATCCTCGGCCTCTTCCCTTACCTGTACCCTCTCCTTAACTTTAGACCTCGTAAGGTCACCTACCCTCGCACCCCCCCCAATTAGTTTAAAGCCCTGTCTACAGTCCTCTTTACTCGATTCGCCAGCACTCTGGTCCCAGCACAGTTCAGACCAACCCCATCCCACCCGAACAGGTCCCACCTACCCCAATACTGGTGCCAATGCCCCATAAATTCAAACCCATTCCTCCCACACCAATCCCTGAGCCACCCATTCATTTCCTTAATCCTGTCAACCCTACGCCCGTCTGCCCTCGGTTCAGGCAGTAGCCCGGAGACGACCACCTTGTCGGTTCTACTTTTTAATTCCATTCCCAGCTTCTCATACTCCCTCACCAGATCCTCAGTCCGCACTTTGCCCACATCATTGGCACCCACATGCACCACAATGACCGAATTCTCACCCTCCCACTCCAGGTTCCTCTGCAGCCCAGCTGCGACATCCCGTACCCGAGCACCAGGCAGACAACACACCCATCTGTGCACTTTGTCATTGTGACAAAGGACAGTGTCAATACCCTTCACCCCACTGTCCCCAATTACTACTGCGTTCCTTTTCCCCTTCTCTTTGCCTATGTCCTGCTGCATCACTGTACCGTGTGCAGTTTGCTCACCAACCTCACCTGCCTCGTCCTCTTCCAGACTGGCAGCAAGAACCTCAAACCTGTTTTGCAGATTAAGAGGCTGAGGCCTCCGCTCCTCACCCCCCTTCCTCCTCCCAGCAGCCCCCTCTTGTCCCTGACCCTTAGATTTAGCCAGTCTAGGGAGGGTGGATGTCACTTACACCCCATTGACAATGGCACCCTCTCTCCCCCTGATGAGCCTCAGTTTCTGTAGCTCAGAGGCCAGCTCATTTACCCTGAGCTGGAGCTCCTCCAGCAACCTGCACTTACTGCAGACATGGTCACTGGGATGGACCCTGGGGTCCACCAGTTCCCACATCATACAGAAACCACACATCACATGCCCCTCCATTATTCACTGTCGTAGGTTTGAGAAAAAAAATTTTTTTTTCTTTGTTTTTTCAAAGAAAATCACCTGGCCTTTTTTCCTTCCAGCCCTTTTTTGATATTAAGCCCTATTAGCTCACTCTGCTTCCCACTCACTCCGCTGCCCGCTCAGATGCTGCCCGCTGTCTACACCAGGCCTCCTTTTAAACCTGGCGCTGATTTGAAGCAGGCTAGTCCACAACTCTTTTCTAAACACTCCCTCAGAATTCTTAAAGCAGTAAATACAATAAAATAAATGCTTTAAACAGTTCTACAAAGAACAAAGTGCTTTGAACTTATTTTAAACAGGTTTTTAACAGGTAAATTCTTAGCTTTCTGTCTGCTCCAGCAAACAATGAAAGGCTTCACCGTGTGGCTTAACTTGGAGTTAAGTTCCACATGACAACATGGACAAGTTGGGCTGAAGGGCCTGTTTCCATGCTGTAAATCTCTATGATTCTATGACTTTATTTCATTTTGTATCAGCTCAGAAAAGGGAGATTCTCGTTGGGGATCTTGCTCCCATTCACATAGTGAAACTCATCACCACCTCATATCTGTTAAGATAGCAGAGAGATCTCTAATGAGGGTAACCATTCATCACTCAGTTTCACCTTCAAATTATGATGCTCAACAGTTGCAATTTAGCGAGGAATATGTGAACTTATCCCATCAGAACAGGACCCACCAATGGAGGCAGATTTGACCATCTCCATCTTTCCTTCAAGAAATTGGGAGGGTAGGTCTTATTTGCGAGTAGGATAGGAATTCTTTACAGTGGGATTCTGTGTGGAGCTAGATCCTATTTATAACTGTCTGTCCATCATTGAACTGATCCTGAAGCATATCGTTTGCTAAACTAAGGCAATGAACTGTGTCTGATAATATAAAGATGTTAGTTTCCTGTATCACAAACTGTGAATGGGTCAAATGGTTGACTCTTAGATAGAATGCCAAACCAGGCAGGCACGATTCTTTTTTGTATTGATGCATTCCATTGGCTTGATGACACCAAGTGCCCTCCACCCATTACTCATGTGCTCACTGATTTACACTGGCTCCCAATCTGGCCTCATTTGGAGTACTGTGCGCAGTTCTGGTCGCCTCACTATAGGAAAGATGTAGAAGCTATTGAAAGGGTGCAGAGGAGATTTACAAGGATGTTGCCTGGACTGGGAGGCATGCCTTATGAAGATAGGTTGAGGGAGCTGGGACTCTTTTCCCTGGAGAGGCGAAGGTTGAGAGGCGACCTGATAGAAGTTTATAAAATGTTGAGAGGAATAGATAGGGTGGACTCTCAGAGGCTATTTCCCCGGGTTGAAATGGTCGCTACGAGGGGACACAGATTTAAGGTGCGGGGAGGGAGGTACAGAGGTGATGTTAGGGGTAAGTTTTTCACTCAGAGGGTGGTGAGTGATTGGAATCGGCTGCCGTCGTCGGTGGTGGAGGCAAACTCGCTGGGGTCTTTTAAAAGACTTCTGGATGAGTATATGGGGTTTAATGGGATTGGGGGTTATAGATAGGTCTATAGATTGGTGGGGTTGATGCGATCGGCGCAACTCGAGGGCCGAAGGGCCTGTTTGTGCTGTAATGTTCTATGTTCTATGTTCTAATGCCTCTCATCCTTGTTTCAAACCCTACCATGGCCCTGCCTCTCTCTGTAACCTTCCCTAGCCCTACGACCTTTAAGATCACTGAGCTTCTCCAACTCTAGCCTCCCTGGGTCACTGGCATCTTCATTCTACTGTTGACGGCTAATTCATTCTAATGAAGGGCATAGATAGGGTGAACAGTGGGAAATGTTTTCCCAGGTTGGAGGTGGCAATTACGAGGGGTCACAGGTTCAAGGTAAAGGGGGCGAGGTTTAACTCAGATATCAGAGGGACGTATTTTACCCAGAGGGTGATGGGGGCCTGGAATGCGCTGCCAAGTAGGGTGGTGGAGGGGGGCACGCTGGGATCATTTAAGACTTACCTGGATAGTTACATGAACAGACTGGGAATGGAGGGATACAAACGAATGGTCTAGTTGGACCAATGAGCGGTGCAGGCTAGGAGGGCCGAAGGGCCTGTTTTCTATGCTGTACTGTTCTTTGTTCTTTGGCTATACCTCATCAACTGTGTCCCTAATCTTTGGAATTCCCTCTCTGAATCTCTCTGCATCTCTCCCCTTTTTAGACCCTCATTAAAACTTACCTCATTGATGAAAATTTTGATCATCTGTCCTCATATTTCCTTAATTAGCATCAACTTCTATTTGTCAACCACTCCCCATGCCTCCCCATCTCCCACTCCCATGAAATGCTTAAGGATACATTTCTAGATTAAAGGCACTATATAAATGCCAGTTGTTATGGTTGACCGAACCTTGTGCTTGGTGACCAGCAAGATGTACGTCAATGGCTGAAACTCTACCACTGGCCTTGTCGATCACTTTTAATCAGTACCTGTGTCAAAGTAGATATCACTCACAGTTGGACTTGATTCGGCTGGAGGAGGACAGAAGGTGACTTGCTTCTTTATGTACAGGCAGAAAGCGTTGATATAATTCCGCAGATGATTGTTAATTTATTTTGAAGGTTTGCCCTTGAGTCTGGGGTGGAGGGGTAAGGTAGGGATTTGAGGGTGTCATCAGAACAAACATTAAGTTAATTTATCAAAAATAAAATATAATCAGCTAAAAGGAGCATTGCAAATGAAGGATTAGATCCTTTTGATTTGATTTATTATTGTCCCATGTATTAACATACAGTGAAAAGTATCTTTTTTGCACACTGTAAAGAATAAACATACCGTTCATAGAGAAGGAAAGGAGAGGGTGCAAAATGTAGTGTTACAGTCATAGCTAAGATGTAGAGAAGGATCAACTTAAGGCAAGGTAAGTCCATTCAAAAGACTGACAGCAGCAGAGGAAAAGCTGTTCTTGAGTCAGTCGGTACGTGATCTCAGACTTCTGTGTATTTTTCCCAGAGAGAAAGGTGGAAGAGAGAATGTCCGGGGTGCATGGGGTCCTTAATTATGCTGGCTGCTTTACTGAGGCAGCGGGAAGTGTAGACAGAGTCAATGGATGGGAGGCTGGCTTGCGTGATGGATTAGGCTACATTCATGACCTTTTGTAGTTCCTTGCGATCTTGGGCAGAGCAGGAGCCCATACCAAGCTGTGATACAGGCAGGGAGAATGCTTTCTATTGTGCATCTGTAAAAGTTGGTGAGACTCATAGTGAACAAATTTGTTATTCATTCATAGGATATGATGGTCGCTGGCTGGTCAGTCTACCCCTAGTTGCCCTTAGAGGGCAGCTGAGAGTCAACCACATTGCTGTGGCTCTGGAATCACATGTAGGCCAGACCAGGTAAGGATATAGAACCGGCATAGAACCCTACAGTGCAGAAACAGGCCCTTCGACCCATCGAGTCTGCACCGAACACAATCCCACCCAGACCCTATCCCCATATCCCTACACATTTACCTGCTAAATGGATGGCAGATTTCCTTCCCTAAAGGACATTAATGAACCAGACAGATTTTTCCAATAATCGACAATGATTTTGTGGTCATCATAGAATCCCTACAGTGCTGAAGTCTGCGCCAACCACAATCCCACCCACACCCTGTTTATTCCCTATTCTATCATCAGTAAATCCTTAATTCCAAATATTTTTTATTGAATTCAAATTCCACCGTTTGCCGTGGCGGGATTCGAACCCGGGTTCCTGGAGCATTAGCTGAGCTTCTGGATTAATAATGTAGCGATGATCCAACTGGGCGATCACCTCCCCTGAAATTCAAAAATGCCAGGGCCAAGAAAAACGGCATTGATCTTGCGATACACTCCACCCAATATTCAGTTTTGTGAATTTCAGAGCTACGGGTCACGTCGAGAGACAGCAAAAGCGATTCTGTATATTTAGTACACGCCCCCCCCCCCCCCCCACCCCACCCCACCTAGACCTGTTTCATCCCTTTGTCTTTTATCTATCTATCAGTCCTGTGAAGTGATAGCTAATCTGTGCTACAACATTTGAAGACCTGTGAGTAAACGGTAACTCCCTGAATCTCTGACCCACTTCCTACACACAGTCGTTTGTCCAGAATCTAACTGTCCTTGGATCCGGAGGAACAGATTTTCTTTCAGTCAGTCCGGTGGTTAACAAAGAGAGCTCGCAGAACTCTCCTCTGAAGCTGAAATAAGAGTTCAATCTGCTGATTTGTTTGAATTGGATCTGAGGTGAAACACTCGACTCTGCCTGTGTATTTCAAACCGATTAGGGCTGACTGACAGATACAAATAGATGGCTTACAGAAAGTGGAATAGACATCTGTCAGGGAGCTGCGGCTGATTAGAGAAGACAATTGTGATACTTCTGATATCACTAGCCTGTGTTCCTTCTAATCACTTTACTTTTGATCCTAAAACCAATGGTGACAGACATGTGCGAGAAAGGTTATATGAAACACAGAGCATTCAGAAGACAAGTGCAGCTCTGTGCTTCAGTAACCCGAGTCAGTGATCCATCCCCAAGAATAGAGAACTGAGCTTTATTAGTCTTGTTCCAACAGAGCCAAACGTAGAAAACCATTTTGACATGCCCCTGTGCAGTATCTAATAGTGTGTCACAGAACACTGCACCTTATTTGTCCTGTGCCCAACATTCACTTCCTTTTTTGAACTTCAAACTGTTCTAACGCTCGAAGGTAGTACTTTCTGCTTTTGACTGTTGGTTGATGAGATCCTGTGTTCCTGCATTGCACAGCATAAAAAAGCATCAGTATGAGAAAGAATTTGAAGCCCCAACATTAATAACTCAATGTCTCCAGAACAAAATGTAATCCTTTCCCTGCTCTGTCTCTTCTCTACTCTGATCTACAGAGAACAAAGAACAACCCAGAACGGGAAACAGCCCAACGAGCCCGCGCCACCATCTTAACAATGTGTTTTTTCCTCCACCTCCCTTGACCCACGTCTATGCTTACGGTACCCCCATTGGAAACCAGATTCAAGGGAGCATAATTTAGGGACAATTTGTTACACCAGTCAGCCTAAGAGCACATCTTTGGGGTGTGGGAGGAAACTGGAGCACCCGGAGAAAACCCACGCAAGCATGGGGAGAATGCGCAAACTCCCACGGACACCGGCCCAAATCCATGTATCTGCACAGCAAGCAGTGATAGTCACTGAGCTGTTGTGATGCCCATCTACTCGTCCAATTTTAAGTGCACACAAATGACACAAAGTACTGGGCTCCTCTCGAAACATGCAAGAGCAGTCCACGCACGACCCACCGTGTGCATACCCCTCGTTAGACAACAAGGTGGACCCACACACCCGCGGAGTAAAAGAGAAAATAACCTCTAGATGCAGCACGCCATAATAATGTGATCCAGAGTGATTCTACACAGTGGAAGTGTTGAGGAAAGACAGACACAGCCCGCAGGACAAGTGTTTTCTTTCTCTTTAAGTTAGTTTATTTTTGCACCTGGATTCTGTAATAAAATTATAGAATCTTAGAATTCCTACAGAGCAGAAGGAGGCCATTTGGCCCAGCGAGTCTGTACCAACTCCCGCTGACAGAGTTTCTTACCCAGGGTCCTTTCTCTCACCCTTTCCCTGCAACCCCACACACATTTCCCATGGCTAATCCACGGCTACACATCTTGGGACACTACGGGGCAATTTATCATGGCCAGTCCACCTAACCGGCACATCTTTGAAGTGTGAACACAGAACATTCCAGCGCAGTACAGGCCCTTCGGCCCTCGATGTTGCGCCGACCAGTGGAACCAATCTAATGACCCTCTAACCTCAACTATTCCAATGTTATCCATATGGGCGGCACGGTAGCACAGTGGTTAGCACTGCTGCTTCACAGCTCCAGGGTCCTGGGTTCGATTCCCGGCTCGGGTCACTGCCTGTGTGGAGTTTGCACATTCTCCTCGTGTCTGCGTGGGTTTTCTCCGGGTGCTCCGGTTTCCTCCCACAGTCCAAAGATGTGCGGGTTAGGTTCATTGGCTATGCTAAAATTGCCCCTTAGTGTCCTGGGATGTGTAGGTTAGAGGGATTAGCAGGTAAATGTGTAGGGATATGGGGATAGGGTCTGGGTGGGATTGTGTTCGATGCAGACTCGATGGGCCGAAGGGCCTGTTTCTGCACTGTAGGGTTCTATGTAATCTATGTAATATGCCCATCCACTGACCATTTGAACGCCCTTAAAGTTGGCAAGAAACCGGAGCACCCGGAGGAAACCCACAGAGAAATGGGGAAAACATGCAGACTCTGCACAGACAGTAACCTAAGGTCAGAATTGAACCCGGGTACCTGGCACTGTGAGGCAGCAGTGCTAACCACTGTGCCACCCAGAGTTCGAGGGCAAGTCAGTCAAGCCTTAACCATAAAGACTTTATTGCGAACTCAGTATATATGTATGTGTATCACAAGGTAGAGACTGGAATACAAGTGTGACTGTTCTTCTGGTCTCTCGGGCTCCAGCTGCCAGTTCCCCCTTCACCCCTGGTCTGCACCCTCCTCACGATTGGCTCAGCTTCCTCTCGGAGCGATCTATAGGTTCCTCGTTGGTCACGAGGCCCTCAGAGCACTCGGAACACCCTTCAAGGGTCACATTATCACAGAGTCTCTTTGATTTACCCTTCTTCTGTACTTGATACTTGTCCCATTTCTTTATTAATCATTCATTTAGATTTTCTGTGGTTTAGTTAGTGGTTTAGAGGTTTATAAGATGATGAGGGGGGGATAGATAGAGTGGACGCGCAGAGACTATTTCCTTGGGTGGATGTAGCTGTTACTGGGGGACATAACTATAAGGTTCATGGTGAGAGATATAGGAGGGATGTCCGAGGTAGATTCTTTACCCGGAGAGTGGTTGGGGTGTGGAATAGACTGCCTGCTGTGATAGTGGAATCGGACACTTTAGGAACTTTCAAGCGGTTATTGGATAGGCACATGGAGCACACCAGAATGATAGGGAGTGGGATAGCTCGATCTTGGGGTTGGACATAGCTCGGCACAACATCGAGGGCTGAAGGACCTGTACTGTGCTGTACTGTTCTATGTTGTTTCTTGGCAATACCAAGGTTGAACACAGTTTGAGGTGCTCAGATTGAGATGGAGTGACTATTGATACTAGAGTAGAATTCCCACCACTGATTCAGAGTCAGCAGCCTGCCTCCAGGACATAAGAACATAAGAAATAGGAGCAGGAGTAGGCCATCTAGCCCCTCGAGCCTGCCCCGCCATTCAATAAGATCATGGCTGATCTGTCGTGGCTCAGTTCCACATTCCCGCCCTCTCCCCATAACCCTTAATCCCCTCTCTTATCAAAAACCCATCAACCCGCGTCTTAAAAATATTTAGCGAGGCAGCCTCCACCACTTCAACGGGCAGAGAATTCCAGAGATTTCTGCCAGTGCAAGGGGAACACCAGCACCAAGCACTCACAAGCAGGAATTGAAGTCATTATGATAACATAAGGAGCCTGACGGGTGATATGTGTCCTTGGTATGTGTGTGTGTGTGTGTGTGTAATGGTGCATGTATATCTTTGCACACTAGCTAACACTATAATGATTGACGCAGTGGGCAGAGTGTGCATCACGCAGTTACAAAGGAAGAGGGTCAACTGTGTGTCAGACATTTAAAGGCTTATTTCAGAGTTCAGGACTCGAGTGAAGGATAACAGGACTCTCAGCAACTCCAATCATTTAGGTAGTGTTTCTCTAGCCAGCCCCTTGACTCTTTTCTTTGGACTCTAACTGAATGGACTCTGAATCAAGACCTCCCAGCTTTCCCTGCCTCCCATACACATCCTCACATTGGGATCTTGCTCCTCTGGGACTTTTCCAGTTTCAGCACTCGAATCACCTCCACGACATTTGCAATAGCTGTTGATTTGACTTGATTTGATCTATTATTGTCACATCTATTAGTGTACAGTGAAAAGTATTGTTGCTTGTGCGCTACACAGATAAAGCATACCATTCGTAGAGAAGGAAACAGGAGAGTGCAGAATGTAGTGTTAGAGTCATAGCTAGGGTGTTAGAGAAGGATCAACTTAATGTGAGGTTGGGTCCATTCAAAAGTCTGATGACAGCAGGAAAGAAACTGTTCTTGAGTCGGTTGGTAAGTGACTTCAGACTTTTGTATCTTTTTCCCGAGGGGAAGGAGGTGGAAGCGAGAATGTCTGGGGTGCGTGGGGGTCCTTAATTATGCTGGTTGCTTTGCTGAGGCAGCAGGAAGTGTAGATAGAATGGATGGATGGGAGGCTGGTTTGTGTGATGGATTAGGCTAATTTCATGGCCTTCTGCAAGTTTCTTGCAGTCTTGGGCAGAGCAGAAGCCCATTACCAAGCTGTCACTGTCTTCAATTCTAATAGTTCCACCTTGACACAGCCAGGTTGTACAGGGAACAGCACACATGTCAAGAATGGAAATATATTAAGGAGGAAATTGCAATTATCCCCCTGAGCAGTCAAGGCAGCAGAGCCTCATTTCGATTCGGTTTGCGATCCTCACAGTTGTCCTCATTTACACACACCCCAAGGAGAAACTAATCACCCATCAGGCCCCTTATGTTATCATTACGATTTCAATTTCCGCTTGTGAGTGCTTAGTGCTGGTGTTCCCCTTGTGGAGGTGTGACTGTGGTTGTAGCTCTCTTTGGCTGCAATGTATGGGTGTCTCAGAAGCATCATCAGTCATCTTTCCAACCAATAGCCTCTGTCCCCAGAAGCCAGTCATCTAAGTGTGCTGGAGGAATGAACAGCCATGGAACCTGAGAGTGATGCAGCCATCACGGCACCAACCTGGAGTATCTGACTCGTGGTCATACACCACCTGGACATTTAATAGACTGGGCCTTTCCATGAACAGAGGCACATGGCCAACTCTGGAACTGTGCCTGTGGACAATTCGTCTGCTCCTCCTCTTGTGAGGAGATGTCTCCAGCAGTCTGTGCAATCCCCAGCTGTCGAGATAGTTGCGTGGGGTTTCTGTAAAGAAGGGACCTTTCTGCAGAAAGCCTCTGCAAATTCTTCAAAATCAGACACTTCACCAAACAAAAATGCCAGAAGCTATGAGGTTGAGAGGCGACCTGATAGAGGTGTATAAGATATTGAGAGGAATAGATAGGGTGGATTCTCGGAGGCTATTTCCCAGGACTGAAATGGTCGCTACGAGAGGACACAGGTTTAAGGTGCTGGGGAGCAGGTACAGAGGAGATGTTAGGGGTAAGTTTTTCACTCAGAGGGTGGTGAGTGAGTGGAATCGGCTGCCATCGGTGGTGGTGGAGGCGAACTCACTGGGGTCTTTTAAAAGACTTCTGGATAAGTACATGGGATTTAATGGGATTGGGAGTTACAGATAGTTCTATGGCTTGGTAGGTATGGATATGATCGGCGCAACTTGTGGGCCGAAGGGCCTGTTTGTGCTGTCGTGTTCTATGTTCTATCTTTAAACCAACTCCAAATTATTCCTAACATTACCAACATCCTGTGGGCTTAGAATCCCTACAGTACAGAAGGAGACCAATTGGTCCATTGATTCTGTATCAGCCACAATCTCACCCAGGGCCTATTCCCACAACCCCAAACATTTACCCTGCTAATCCCCCTGACACTAGGGTCAATTTAGCACGGCCAATAACCTAGCCCGCACATCTTGGGATTAGACCCAGGCAGTCTTGGGGAGAATGTGCAGACTCCACGCAAACAGTGACCCAAAGCTGGAATTGAACCTGGGACTCTGGTGCTGTAAGGCAGCAGTGCTAACTACTGCGTCACTGTATTACCCTGGGTATGGAATGACTGCAAAACAGAAGGCCGCCTGGTTAATTGGTTTCATTAAAGGGAAGTCGTGTCTGACAAATTTACTGGAGTTCTATGAGGATGTGTCTAGGGCGGTGGATAGAGGAGAGCCGGTGGATGTGGTCTTTCTGGATTTTCAGAAGGCGTTTGACAAAGTACCTCATAAGAGGTTATTGCAGAAGGTCGAGGGACTTGGAGTTGGGGGTAGGGTGTTAGCATGGATAGAGGATTGGTTGTCAAATAGGAGGCAGAGAGTGGGGGTCAACGGGTGCTATTCGGATTGGCGGAAGGTGCCCCAGGGGTCAGTGCTGGGGCCTCAGCTTTTTACCATTTATATAGATGATTTGGATGAGGGAATCGAGTGTAGGGTGTTGAAATTTGCGGATGACACCAAGATTGGGGGAATGGCAAATTGTGCGGAGGGTGTGGAGAGTCTGCAGAAAGATCTAGATAGGCTGGGTGAATGGGCCAGGAAATGGCAAATGGAATTTAATGTTGGCAAGTGTGAGGTGGTCCACTTTGGTAGGAAGAATGGTAGGAAGGACTATTACTTACGTGGCGAAAAACTGCAGCAGGCGATGGTGCAGAGGGACCTCGGGGTCCTTGTGCATGAGTCGCAAAAACCCAGCTTGCAGGTGCAGCAGGTGGTCAGGAAGGCGAATGGGATGCTGGCCTTCATAGCGAGGGGGATTGAACATAAAAGTAGGGAGGTCTTGCTGCAACTGTATAGGGCATTGGTGAGGCCGCAGCTGGAGTACTGTGTGCAGTTTTGGGCGCCGCACCTGCGCAAAGATATTTTGGCCTTGGAGGGAGTGCAGAGGAGGTTTACTAGGCTGATACCGGAGTTGAGGGGGTTGAGCTATGAGGAGAGGCTGAATAAACTAGGCTTGTACTTGTTGGAGTTTAGAAGAATGAGGGGAGATCTCATTGAGACGTATAAGATGATGAATGGGATGGATAGGATAGAGGTGGAGAGACTCTTCCCGCTCAAATTTGACAGTAGGACTAGGGGGCACAGCCTCAAGATAAAAGGGGGGGGCGTTTTAGAACGGAGTTGAGGAGGAACTTCTTCACTCAAAGGGTGGTGAATCTCTGGAATTCTCTGCCCATTGAAGTGGTGGAGGCTGCCTCGCTAAATATTTTTAAGACGCGGGTTGATGGGTTTTTGATAAGAGAGGGGATTAAGGGTTATGGGGAGAGGGTGGGAAAGTGGAACTGATCCACGACAGATCAGCCATGATCTTATTGAATGGCGGGGCAGGCTCGAAGGGCCAGATGGCCTACTCCTGCTCCTATTTCTTATGTTCTTATGTTCTTAATTGGCCAAAGTACAGAGTGTAAAAACACACAGGCCACAATTGGGAATTGCACTCTACATTGGCTTATTTGGCTCTTTAACTATGAGTGGACACTTCCAACTTCCACATGCATTGCGATATCGAGAGGCAACATAATGTTTCATGACAGTTCATGTCTACTGAGTACCCACTCAGTGTGAAATCTAAGCGAATGATACTGTTTTAAATTGGAGAGGTAAAGATATTTTATATTTTGAGTTATTCCCAGGTTGTTGGCAGGGAGTTCAATTCAATTTGAGTTCTTTTTGGAAGCTATTTGATTTCCGTGAGGCTGCAACCAATTTGTGGAATTAGTTCCCATTGCAGCAAACCATTGAAAGAAGCAGTGTTCACAGCTCCAGGAACGCAGAGATATACTCCAGCGAGACATGAGATTGTGATGTAAATGCACTTCCAAAAGGCATTTGATACACAAGGGATTTCCATTGCTAATGGAGTATAAAGAGAAGTAGCAAAATCCATAGAAGCATCCATAGAATTCCTACAGCACAGAAGGAGGCCATTCAGCCCATCAAGCCTGCACTCCAAAAGAGCATCTTACCCAGGCCCAACACTATCTCCGTAACACAGTGCAGTTAACATGACTAATCCACCCAACCTGCAAATCTTGAGAGACTAAGGCGCAATTTAGCATGGCCAATCCATCTAACCTTCTTTGGATTGAGTGAGGGAAACAGAGCATCCAGAGAAAGCCCACACAGGGAAAGTGTACAAACTCCACACAGATAGTCATCCAAGCATGGAATTGAACTTGGTTCCCTAGCACTGTGAGGCAGCAGTGCTTAACCACCGTGCCACCCTTATGGATTGGGTGACAGGAAACAGAAACTATTTGTTAATGGATGTTATTTTAGACTGGCAAAGGGTTTGTAGTGGAGTTCCTCAGGGGTCAGTATTGGGATGCTCGGTCTTCCTGATATTTGATAATGACCTTGGTGTAGGTGCTGTAGGAATTCTATGGATGCTTCTATAGATTTTGCTACTTTTCTTTATACTCCATTAGCAATGGAAATCCCTTGTGAATCAAATGCCTTTTGGAAGTGCATTTACATCACAATCTCATGTCTCGCTGGAGTATATCTCTGCGTTCCTGGAGCTGTGAACACTGCTTCTTTCAATGGTCTGCTGCAATGGGAACTAATTCCACAAATTGGTTGCAGCCTCACGGAAATCAAACAGCTTCCAAAAAGAACTCAAATTGAATTGAACTCCCTGCCAAGTGCAGGTCAGTGGATCTAGGCAAAAAATGGTTCAGCACAGACAAGAGCTAAAAGGCCTGTTTCTGAGCTGTAGTTTTCTATGCTTCTATGGCACAATTTCACTATTTGTAAATGATGCAAAACTTGGAGGCATTGTAAACTGTAGTGTCGAACTTCAAAAGGACACAGACAAGTTGGTGGAATATGTGGAGAAGTGGCAGATGAATTTCAATTCAGACAAGTGTGAAGTAATTCATTTTGACCAGAAGTTTATGGAAAGACAACATAGAATAAAAGGCACAATCTAATGGCGGCATGGTAGCACAGTGGTTAGCACTGCTGCGTCACAGCTCCAGGGTCCTGGGTTCGATTCCCGGCTCGGGTCACTGCCTGTGTGGAGTTTGCACATTCTCCTCGTGTCTGCGTGGGTTTTCTCCGGGTGCTCCGGTTTCCTCCCACAGTCCAAAGATGTGCGGGTTAGGTTCATTGGCTATGCTAAAATTGTCCCTTAGTGTCCTGGGATGTGTAGGTTAGAGGGATTAGCAGGTAAATGTGTAGGGATATGGGGATAGGGTCTGGGTGGGATTGTGTTCGGTGCAGACTCGATGGGCCGAAGGGCCTGTTTCTGCACTGTAGGGTTCTATGCTGGTTCTAATGGTAGTTCAGGAGCAGAGGGAGCTGGTTGTGTATGTGCATAAATCACTGAGGAGCATTTAATGAAGGGTACAGTATCTGAAGCTTTACCACTGAGGACATAGAGTAGCAAGAATGTTATGTTGAACTTGTGTAAGAAGTATATTGGCCTCGGCTGGAATATTACATCTAGTTTTTCTGGAAAGACATGCATTGGAATGAATGGAGGAAACAGTCACAGGAATGGGCCCAGAGATGAGGAATTTGAGTTATGAGGTTGGATTGGAGAAGTTGGGACTGTTTTTTTTTTGGAGTAGAGAAGGTTGAGAGGAGATTTGATAGCAGTGTTCAAAATAAAGAATAGTCCTGGACAGAGTGGACAGAGAGAAAGCTTTCTCACTGGTGGAAGGATTGAGAACGAGATGACAGAGTTAGAAGTCATTGGCAGAAGAAGCAATGGTGGGCGATATGAGGATAAACTTATTCACACATCGAATGGTTAAGATTCAAAATACACCAGCTCAGAGCATGGTTCAATCAAGGCCTTCATAGGGAACTGGATTATTATCTGATAAGGGAGAATGTGAAGGAACGAGCTGGGGTAATGGCACTAGTAACATTGCTCATTCTGAGAGCTTGCTCAAACTTGGTGGGCCTAATAGTCTCCTCCTGCACTGTAACCCTTCTTTGATTCTGTGTCAATGAATCAAAGAGTGGGTAGCTGGGATCGCTGAAAATGGAAAAGTTTGGGGCCTAATGCATTATTTCTGTTCGTAAAATATCTATCAAAAGAGGTGTAAAACGTTGATAAATATATTAACTTAATTCATACAGGGAGCCATAAAGCAAGCTTTTGATGTAATGATGGTATCCCTGCCTTTATGTTAGAATGTGGAGATTCTGACTGGAGTGGACACAGGAAGGAGTCTCACAATACCAGGTTAAAGTCCAACAGGTTTATTTGGGATCACGAGCTTTCGGAGCTCAGCTCCTTCACTGGGTGAGTGACACCTGATGTTAGAATTATAATGTTGTAACTGTAACACAGATTACACCGAGAGAGTTTGCCATCACACCTCTCTCACAGTCCTCAGCCACCTCATACACCAATGAAGGAACAGTGCTCTGAAAGCTTGTGATGCCAAATAAACCTGTTGGACTTTAATCTGGTGTTGTGAGACTACTTTCTATGTCAGAAGGTTGAGAAGGGGTAGGTTCAAACCCCACAGCAGTAAACTGCAGCAAGCAGAGACTAGTTTGACATTCATCAGGACATTTGTGTCTGGTGGGTATGAATGCCACATCTATAATGATATGGGTTGGGAAGCCCATACAACCAAATCGGATTAGCTACCTTATCAGCTGTCTGTATAAAGCTGGCTTCAGCACTGGGAGAATCCCATTGCAACCTGTCAAACTGTTAATCAGCCAACAAATCCTTCCACTAACTTACACTAATCTCCAAGGGGAGAGTGCGATGCTATGAAAAATAAATGTCTGGAACGGTAGCTCGGGGATGACTGATGTCTCAATATGTAAGTGCACACTGTGATGTAGGTCTTCCTTCTGCAGTTTACACTGCTGGGTGATCTCAGCTGAACAGTGCGCTGGGGCGTTACAGAAGTCTCAGTGTACTTGGGCTAGTGAGATAAAAATAACACTGCTAGGGAAGTGAAACTGTAGATTTCAGATAAGGGTAACAATTCGTCACTCCCTTCTGAGTGTAAACTACGAAGATTGGCTGTTGGGCAAGGGTCTCTCAAACCCATAGTACCAGGCCCTGTCCACCTGAACTTTGAGAGAGCAACAGGGAAAGTATTACAATCGGAGAATCTGGGGTAGATTTTTTTTCTCCGCATATAGTCTGCAGGGAGACTTAGATAGGTTGCAGAGCTGGGCCGAGAGGTGGCGGATGGAATTTAATGCGGAGAAGTGTGAGGTAATTCACTTCGGTAGGAGCAACAGATGTGTCGAGTATAGGGCTAACGGGAGGACTTTGAATAGTGTGGAGGAGCAGAGGGATCTAGGTGTATGTGTACATAGATCCCTGAAAGTTGGGAATCAAGTAGATAAGGTTGTTAAGAAGGCGTACGGTGTCTTGGCGTTTATTGGTAGGGGGATTGAATTTAAGAGTCGCAGCGTCATGTTGCAACTGTACACAACTCTGGTACGGCCGCACTTGGAGTACTGTGTGCAGTTCTGGTCCCCACATTACAGGAAGGATGTGGAGGCTTTGGAGAGGGTGCAGAGGAGGTTTACTAGGATGTTGCCTGGTATGGTGGGGAGGTCCTATGAGGAGAGACTGAGGGATTTGGGGTTGTTTTCGTTGGAAAGAAGGCGGCTAAGAGGGGACCTTATTGAAACATATAAGATGATTAGAGGTTTAGATAGGGTGGACAGTGATAGCCTTTTTCCTCGGATGGAGAAAGCTAGCATGAGGGGGCATGGCTTTAAATTAAGGGGGGGTAGCTACAAGATGGATGTCAGGGGTAGGTTCTTTACCCAGCGGGTGGTGAGGGATTGGAATACCCTGCCTGCTGCAGTTGTAAATGCTCCTAGTTTGGGGGCTTATAAGAGATCTGTAGATAGGTTTATGGATGAAAAGGGATTGGTTTAGGCTAGTGGGTCATTGTTTTTGTAACTGATCGGCGCAACATCGTGGGCCGAAGGGCCTGTTCTGCGCTGTAATGTTCTATGTTCTATAACCTGGGGGTAGAGGCAGTGGTCTCATGGTGTTATTGCCGACTATTAATTCAGCAACTCAGCTAATGTTCTGGGAACCCGGGTTTGGATCCTGCCATGCCACATGGTGGAATTGGAACTCAATAAAAAATATCTGCAATTAAGTATTGAGTGATGACCATGAAACCATTGCCGATGGTCGTAAAAACCCATCTGATGCACCAATATCCCGTAGGGAAGGAAATCTGTCATCCTCAGAAGGTCTGGCCTACAAGCGGCTCCAGAGACACAGCGATGCGGTTGACTCTCAACTGCTCTCGGACAACTAGGGATGGGCCAACCAGAGACACACAAGCTCACAAATGAATAATTTAAAAAAATTACTTGATTGTTACCTGGACTGATGTGAATGAGGTCAGTTTTCCTAGCCCATTGATAACACACCCGAAGTGATTTCTCTCTGCTTCTGAGACCACGTCTAATCTGGCAGTTTTTTCTTTGATCTGTTCACTGTCCAGAGAATGCCTTAAACTCAAGCATTATCCATACAATCATTGATTCTTCAATAGTGTGGATGAGCAGAGGGACTTTGAATAGTGTGGATGAGCAGAGGGATCTAGGTGTATGTGTACATAGATCCCTGAAAGTTGGGAATCAAGTAGACAAGGTTGTTAAGAAGGCATATGGTGTCTTGGCGTTTATTGGTAGGGGGACTGAATTTAGGAGTCGCAGCGTCATGATGCAACTGTACACAACTCTAGTGCGGCCACACTTGGAGTTTTGTGTGCAGTTCTGGTCCCCACATTACAGGAAGGATGTAGAGGCTTTGGAGAGGGTGCAGAGGAGGTTTACCAGGATGTTGCCTGGTATGGAGGGGAGATCCTATGAGGAGAGACTGAGAGATTTGGGGTTGTTTTCGCTGGAAAGAAGGCGGCTAAGAGGGGATCTCATTGAAACATATAAGATGATTAGAGGTTTAGACAGGGTAGATAGTGATAGCCTTTTTCCTAGGATGGAGAAAGCTAGCACGAGGGGACACGACTTTAAATTAAGGGGGGGTAGTTATAGGACTGATGTCAGGGGTAGGTTCTTTACCCAGAGGGTGGTGAGGGACTGGAATGCCCTGCCTGCTGCAGTTGTAAATGCACCTAGTTTGGGGGCGTTGTTCTGCGCTGTAATGTTCTATGTTCTATGTTCTAATCTTTAATTCACAAAAATCATCAAACATTTTATTCTATTGAACTGGACAATTGTAGAATAGAAACCCTACAGTGCAGAAGGAAACAGATCAGCCACGATCTTATTGAATGGCGGGGCAGGCTCGAAGGGCCAGATGGCCGACTCCTGCTCCTATTTCTTATGTTCTTATGAAACCATTCGGCCCATCGGGCCTGTACCAACCACCATCCTACCCAGGCCCTATTGCAGTCACTCCACACATTTACCCTGCTAATCCCCCTGACATTAGGGTCAACTGAGCATAACTAATGCACCTAACCAACATGTCTTTGGAGTATGGGAGGAAACCGGAGCACCCGGAGGAAACCCACGCAGAAACGGGGAGAACATGCAAACTCCACACAGACCCGAGGCCAGAATTGAACCCGGGTCCCTGGCACCGTGAGGCAGCAGTGCTAACCACTGTGCCACTGTGCCGCCCCAGAAGTCTTCATGTTATCATCCAGGATAGTTTTTGAGCGAATTATACAAATGATAGTGAAATTACCAGCTGCTAGGTATAAGGAGAAGGCAATTTGACCAGCTCCTGAAACCAATTTGGACCTTTTCAAATGGCATTAACCATGAGGTGGCTGATGCAGGATATTTATTTTTCTTATTAAGTTAAACTTCAATCCAATTGATGCTCTCGGGGTTAAATTATCAAACCCAAAACCAGACATGGGGGTCGCGCTGTGTGACGGACTCACCCCCATTCATTGTGTTGCGGGCAGCACAGTACATTCACGCAGTCGCTGCTTGACATGATCGCTGCCTGCAATCTGCGTTACCCACACTGCTCATTGCTGCAAACGGTAACAAGGGTTTCAAAGTTGCAAGTGGCTGGTGCTACTCAAAGGCAGCCTCTTAAAGGGAAGGCGCACTGTGGTTGGAAAGGTGTCATGGATTCACCTTGATTCTTCCCTCTGGATACTTTGAGGAATGGCTGGACACGCACGAGAATGTGAACCAAGGTGTACGGGCACCACAGGACAACAAAGAACAAAGAACAACACAGCACGGGAAACAGGCCCTTCGGCCCAACGAGCCCGCGCCGCCGTCCCATGGTCAGTGACCTATTCACGATTTTAGTCTACGCCTAATGTGCTAGGATCAGGGAGGTCCAATATAGGGACAATTTGTTACCCAATCAATCAGCCTAAAAGCACATTTTTGGGATGTGGGAGGAAACCGGAGCACCCGGAGGAAACCCACGCAACCATGGGGAGAACGCGCAAACTCCCACGGACACAGGCCCAAATCCATGTGTCCGCACAGCAACAGAGATAGTCTCTGAGCTGTCATGTTGCCCTCGAGATGGTCCAGTTTACGCACACCAACGACATGAAGCAGTAGGCAACTCCCGAAGCAACATCCAAGAGCAGCCCACCACAACCTGCTGCATGCATGCCCCTTGCTGGACTTAAATGCCTGTGGACAAAAAATTCATTATTAAAAAGACTCTACATCACTGAGGCTAAAACTGAATCCCAAGCCTACAATGTTTAGTAAGTCCTGCTATATCCCCCTATATGTAGACCGCTCATGTGGCTGTCCAAGTGACTCTTAAACAACCCTAGTGTGCCTGCTTCCACCACCTTACTCGGCAGTGCATTCCACATCCCCACTACCCTTTGCGTGAAAAACTGCCCTCTAATATTAGTCTTATACCTAGCCCCCCTCACCCTAAGCCCGTGACCCCTCGTTGAGGTGAAAAATAGAAGGGATGTGCTAGTATCTGCGGGCAGGAAGTTTTCTGGGCGTATTGTCAGGAAGTAGAGGTCACTGACAGGACAGGAGTGCGCAAAAACAATCTCACACGAATTATCAAAGCCCAGTGAGTTCATCTTCAAATGATATTAGCCAATTCCATTCACTCCACATGGTATCAAGAAACAGCTGAAGGCACTGGAGAGTACAAAGCCTTAATTCCCTGGTGATAATAATGAAGACTTGTGCTTTGGAACTTGCTGCACCCCTTAGCCAAGCTGTTTTAGCTAAAACATCTACCCAGCAACGTGGAAAATTGCCCAGCATGTCCTATCCGCAAAAAGCAACACATATACAACCTGGCCCATTACCACCCCATCAGTCTGCCCTTCATCATCTGCAGAGTGATGGAATAGGTCATCAACAAATGGCACGTAGCAACAATCTGATCCACAGTTCAGGTTCTCCCAGAACCAAACAGTTTCAGGTGCTATTACAACCTTGATTCACACATGGATAAAATAGCTTAATTCCAGAGGTGAGAGTGACTGCCCTTGACTCTGGCCTTTATAGCGAGGGGGATAGAATATAAAAGCAGGGAGGTCTCGCTGCAACTGTACAGGGCACTGGTGAAGCCGCAGCTGGAGTACTGTGTGCAGTTTTGGTCGCCGCACTTGCGCAAGGATATATTGGCCTTGGATGGAGTGCAGAGGAGGTTCACTAGGCTGATACCGGAGATGAGGGGATTGGACTATGAAGAGAGACTAAATAGACTGGGTCTGTACTTGTTGGAGTTTAGAAGGATGAGGGGGGATCTTATAGAGACGTATAAGATAATGAAGGGGATGGATAGGGTAGAGGTAGAGAGATTCTTCCTGCTCAGAAAGGATAACAGAACTAGAGGGCACAGCATCAAGATAAGGGGGGTTGCAGTTTAGATCAGAGTTGAGGAGGAACTTCTTCACTCAAAGGGTGGTGAATCTCTGGAATTCTCTGCCCGTTGAAGTGGTGGAGGCTGCTTCGCTGAATATATTTAAGTCAGATATTTAAGTCAGATAAGGTAGATAGGTTTCTGATAGACAAGGGAATTAAGGGTTATGGGGAGAGAGCGGGAAAGTGGAACTGATCCACTTCAGATCAGCCATGATCTTATTGAATGGCGGGGCAGGCTCGAAGGGCTAGATGGCCGACTCCTGCTCCTATTTCTTATGTTCTTATGACTTCAAGGCAGCATTTAGCCAAGAAATCCTGGAAAACCTGAAATTAATTGAAAACTCACAACTGGCTGGAGTCATACCTGGCACAAAGGAAGATGGTTGGAGTTTTGTGCGCAGTTCTGGTCCCCACATTACAGGAAGGATGTGGAGGCTTTGGAGAGGGTGCAGAGGAGGTTTACCAGGATGTTGCCTGGTATGGAGGGGAGATCCTATGAGGAGAGACTGAGAGATTTGGGATTGTTTTCGCTGGAAAGAAGGCGGCTAAGAGGGGACCTTATTGAAACATATAAGATGATTAGAGGTTTAGACAGGGTAGATAGTGATAGCCTTTTTCCTAGGATGGAGAAAGCTAGCACGAGGGGGCATGGCTTTAAATTAAGGGGGGGTAGTTATAGGACTGATATCAGGGGTAGGTTCTTTACCCAGAGGGTGGTGAGGGACTGGAATGCCCTGCCAGCTGCAGTTGTAAATGCACCTAGTTTGGGGGCGTTTAAGAGATCTGTGGATAGGTTTATGGACGAAAAGGGATTGGTTTAGGCTAGTGGGTCATTGTTTTTGTAACTGGTCGGCGCAACATCGTGGGCCGAAGGGCCTGTTCTGCGCTGTAATGTTCTATGTTCTATGACCAGAGTTAGAGAATGTTGAGGTTATGGTGGGACAGGCAAATCAAATTTTCCCTGCTGGTGAAGTGGTGTGTTCCTTGTGGATGAATAATTGATGCAGTGGGAAACGTACAATACGGTGTGAAAACCCGCTAATGCAGCCAATAGTTACACTGGTGTTTCTTGTGCCCAGTAACCCACTTAGAAATTCCCAGCCATTGGCACTCAGACCCCTAATGCCCTGTTTAGGAAACTGTGTTGTTTCTTACTTTCAGCAACTCAAGGGTGAATGAAACTAATCCTTAACCAGTTACAGGAATCTCTAGACTGCTACACGTTAAAATTTATAAAATGTTTATAAAATGTTGAGAGGAATAGATAGGGTGGACTCTCAGAGGCTATTTCCCCGGGTTGAAATGGTCGCTACGAGAGGACACAGATTTAAGATGCGGGGAGGGAAGTACAGAGGTGATGTTGGGGGTAAGTTTACACTCAGAGGGTGGTGAGTGAATGGAATCGGCTGCCGTCATCAGTGGTGGAGGCGAACTCGCTGGGTTCTTTTAAAAGACTTCTGGATGAGTATATGGGGTTTAATGGGATTGGGGGTTATAGATAGGTCTATAGATTGGTGGGGTTGATGTGATCGGCGCAACTCGAGGGCCGAAGGGCCTGTTTGTGCTGTAATGTTTTATGTTCTATGTTCTATGTAAAATGTTTCCCCAAAATGAAAATCTGCAGCGAAGTTGCAGGAAAATCAACCAAATTTGGCGCATGTGGGTAAATTTCACTGTTGCCATTTCAGAGAAAGTAATCAATTTAAATGATTTTAAATGCACCATTGATTGAATTTAAAATGGGCGGCACAGTAGCACAGTGGGTTAGCACTGTTGCTTCACAGCTCCAGAGTCCTGGGTTCGATTCCCAGCTTGGGTTACTGTCTGTGTAGAGTTTGCACATTCTCCTCGTGTCTGCGTGGGTTTCCTCCGGGTGCTCCGGTTTCCTCCCACAGTCCAAAGATGTGCGGGTTAGGTTGATTGGCCATGCTAAGAAATTGCCCCTTAGTGTCTAGGGATGTGTAGGTTAGAGGGATTAGTGGGTAAAATATGCAGGGATATGGGGGGTAGGGCCTGTGTGGGATTGTGGTTGGTGCAGATTCGATGGGCTGAATGGCCTCTTTCAGCACTGCAGGGTTACAAAGAACAAAGAACAACCCAGCACGGGAAACAGGCCCTTCAGCCCAATGAGCCCGCGCCGCCATCTTAACAAAGCATTTTCCTACACCTACCTTGCCCCGTGTGTATGAGAATGGTACCCCTATTGTAACCAGATTCAGGGGAGAATAGTGTAGGGTCAATTTGGTACACCAATCAGCCTAAGAGCACATTTTTGGGGTGTGGGAGGAAACCGGAGCACCCGGAGAAAACCCACGCAACCACGGGGAGAATGCGCAAACTCCCACAGACACCGGACCCAAATCCATGTGTCTGCACAGCAAACAGTGACAGTCACTGAGCTGTCGTGGTGCCCATGGTTCTATGATCTAAAAGCACCTGTTCCTCTTAATGAGGTAGGGACATTTTAAAATTTCTTTTCTGTTTACTAAATTAATCTTGAGCAACTAATGGAGACATTAACTCAAGGGAGCCACCGCTTTCGATATAGCGATGGTGACACGGGCAGTTCCAGTTAACTTCTTTATTAAAGAAATGCGTCCCAGGTTAGAAGAGGGTGATTCTCAAATCCATTCTTGGTTATGCAAATGTCACAGTGAAAATTAACATCAAATCTCTTGAGAGAATCTTTCCGACTCATAGACCGTCCTTTTTATAAAGCTCTTTGGCATTTTGCATGACATTACCTATTCCATATTGTAGACTCCAGCGAGTCTGCAATATCAATTTCATCTCGTGGTACACAGGAACACTTTGCTTAGTTGTGATGTGTCTGACAGTAGAAAATCTTAGTGGGCAACAGACAGGGGATTTGTATGGATTTCAGATTCGGTTAATTCTGAATCACAAGCTCCAAGCAACTAATTAAATTAGTGTAGGAAAAGTCCTCAATGAATGTTATGATATTAGCAGTTCAGTCCGCCTTGTTATCCAACGAGGGGCATACACGCGATGGGTCGTACTGGGGCTGCTCTTGGTTGTTCGAGAGTGGCCTAGTGCTTCATGTCGTTAGTGTGTGCCTAAACTGGACCAGATACTGGGCAAGACGACAGCTCAGTGACTATCACTGATTGCTGTGCAGACACATGGATTTGGGCCGGTGTCTGTAGGAGTTTGCGCATTCTCCCCGTGCTTGCATGGGTTTTCTCCGGGTGCTCCGGTTTCCTCCCACACCCCAAAGATGTGCTCTTAGGCTGATTGGCAGTAATAACTTGTCCCTAAATTAGCTTCCCTCAGTGTGGATGGCCATAAAACAATAGATAAGGGTCATGGGTGGAGGGGGGGGGACTGGTAATGTTAAAATGGCGGCGCGGGCTCGTTGGGCCAAAGGCCCTGTTTCCCGGGCTGTTTTTTGATCTTTGTTCTTTATTGGTTGGCCAAACCGTTTCACGTTATGCAAAGAACAAAGAACAAAATCACCCGTGCGACAAATAACAGGATGGCATTTTCATAGCCGTTCGGGGAGAAATTCCTTCCGTCCCAACACTCAGCCGAATCTAGACATGTGCACCTTCTAAATTCCCAGCTCGTTCCCGCCAGATGCCATTGTTCATGGGGTGGGAACTTGCGACCCATCAAATATTTAAATCTACTTTGGGATGCCCATTTAAGTGCTCCAAATATAACCTTCGCCGTGGTTGGTATCTTACTCAAGGCAAGAGGGGACTATTGTCACCTCTTGAACCTTGAGGGAATCCTGTGGGGTGTCGGGCACCTTTTGACGTGTCAACTTGACGTGCCAACTAAGTATGTCATTTGAAAATCTAAACGGTCAACTGGATACTGGTTTGACTATTTTAGCAATTTCTGTGGTTTGATTATTATAGTGATTTAAAGTCTAGCAATCTTTTCAAAAAAAAATCTGGAAAGATGCCAACTTTCTCTGATTGAAACTCCATTCAGCCTTTGAAGAAAATGGAGCAGATGGTTGGGTATCTGGTCAGGCAATTTCAAAGCATTTATTGTGTTGAGCTCTGTGGTGTCTCTTATCTAGCTGTGTAAATTAGTCTGATTATGAAAGCGTGCCTGAACTCCAACCACTAATAATGGATTTAGCTCAGCAGGATTGTTGACACTGCTGTGAGAGGGCCATATGCTGTGTTTGATTGACAGTTTTGTGGACAGATAAAGGGATTAAATGTCTTGAAGAGATTTTCGAATAGCTTTTTGTTTAATTGACAGATTAATGAGTACTTGAGATAAGAGTGTTTTAAGAGGAGTTTGAATGGCTTATGAATTGCTAAGAGGGACATATTTTGAAGAGGAATTTAAATGGATAATTGTTTTCCTGAATATTCCGAAGAGTTCTGTTCCAAAAAATATAAAGGTAAGGAAATATTGTTGCAAATATACAAGGCATTGGTAAATCCGCGCCTGGAGTATTGTGCACAGTTTTTTTCCCCTTATTTGAGAAAAGATGTAGAGGCATTGGAGGCAGTTCAGAGGAGGTTCACTAGATTCATTCCAGAGATGAGGGGCTTGTTGTATGAAGAGTGATCGAACAGTTCAGGTCTATACCGTCTGCAATTTAGAAAAATGAGGGGAGATCAAATTGAGGTATACAAGGTGATCAAAAGTTATGGATAAAGTAGACGTGGAGTGGATACTTCCTCTTGCGGGCATTGTAGGACGAGAGATCATAGTCCTTGGAGAAGGGGCAGCAAATGTAAAACAAAGTAGAGGAGAAACTACTTCTCCTAAAGGGTTGTGAATATGTCAAATTTGCTACCCCAAGGAAGCTGGGACAGTGAATAAATTTAAGGAGGAGTTAGACAGATTTTTAGTTGGCAGTGGGTTGAAGGATTGTGGGGAGAAGGCAGGAAAGTGGGGATAAGGGGCATATCAGCCATAATCGAATGGTAGAGCAGACTCAATTCTGCTCCTGCATCTTATGAACTTAAGAGCTTCCCAGTATTATCACATGGCTGATGGGAACTGTACATAATGGATATTAGTTTAAAACGGTTTATTGTTTTAGTGCCACGAGTTGTCTTACATTAACACTGCAATGAAGTTATTGTGAAAGTCCCCTAGTTGCTATGCTCTGGCACCTGTTCGGGTACACAGAGGGAGAATCTATCATGGCCAATGCACCCAACCAACACAACGTTCAGACTGTGGGTGGGTAAGTGGGTATGGACAATGCTGGGGTCATGTTGGAACAAAGGAAATATGAAGGGGCATGGGATACATCACGGGGACATGGAGGACACATAAGGGCATGTAGAGAATATGGGAGATATGGAGTATGGAGGGGTTAGGAGAGGGCTAGAGGGCCCAAAAACCATTTGAAGAATTTGGCCAAAATCCTAGCAAATGGAGGTTAGCCCTCTAACCCTCCCCAGCCAAACCATCCACCTGCCTTTGTTCCTCCATCCAGAGGCAGTCTGCACAACACCAAGCCATACTCAATAATCAGAGAGCAAAACTCCCAGTGAACAGGCACAACAGTGTTTTCATGGCAGTGTTATGAATTCCAAAAACATATATTTTCGGGCTAGCTTTGAAAATCTTTGAAGTTTTTTTTATTAGTGTCACATGTAGGCTTACATTAATACAGCAATGAAGTTACTGTGACAATCCCTTAGTTGCCACACTCCGGTGCCTGTTTGGATACACTGAGGGAAAATTTACCATGTCCAATGCACCTAATCAGCATGTCTTTCCTCCATGGGAGTAAAGTGGAACACCCGGAGGAAACCCACGCAGATACGGGGAGAATGTGCAAACGCCGCACCGACAGTGACCCAAGCCGGGAATCGAACCTGGGTCCCTGGCACTGTGGGGCAGCAGCGCTAACCACTGCGCCACCTTAAAATATTGAACTGATTTTAATGAAAAATATGACTGAATCAAAATGGATTATGATGATCACATGACCTTTCTGTTACATTTGACCGCTAGCTCCAAATTGTGGACCAGATTAGAGGATTCATAAAAGACTGTTGGAATTCAAGGATTCTCAAACAGAAATTGATTAAGACAAGCCCCAGGCCTGGGATAACATGTCTCCCTTTTTTGGAATATGATTCAGCAGTTCTGAGACAGAGGTCATCCTGGTTTACTTGCCAAAAGCATTGAAAAGACAGATCAAGCTGGCTACAAAGAGAACCATCATGAAATAGCTTCATACAGGGAACAAGAAGCCAACAGCAACTGCTCTGATCAACCAAGCTAAGAAAAAGGACCCCATCGCAGTTTCTTGAAACAGAACTAAAGAAACATCTCCAACACTGCACCTCACCTCCCAACCTGGTTCTGTCTTCAAACCTGCCCAGGCAGATCAACTGTAGGAGATGCTACTGCTGTGGAAACGTAAGAACGTAAGAAATAGGAGCAGGAGTCGGCCATCTAGCCCTTCGAGCCTGCCCCGCCATTCAATAAGATCCTGGCTGATCTGAAGTGGATCAGTTCCACTTTCCTGCTTTCTCCCCTTAATGTCCCTGTCTATCAGAAACCTATCTACCCGTGACTTAAATATATTCAGCGAGGCAGCCTCCACCACTTCAACGGGCAGAGAATTCCAGAGATTCACCACCCTTTGAGTGAAGAAGTTCCTCCTCAAATCCGTTCTAAATTGCACCCCCCTTTATCTTGAAGCTGTGCCCTCTAGTTCTGCTATCCTTTCTAAGCGGGAAGAATCTCTCTACCTCTGCCCTATCCATCCCCTTCATTATCTTGTAAGTCTCTATAAGATCCCCCCTCAACCTTCTAAACTCTAACCAGTACAGACCTAGTCTATTCAATCTCTCCTCATGGGCTAACCCCCTCATCTCCGGTATCAGCCTGGTGAACCTCCTCTGCACTCCCTCCAAGGTCAATATATCCTTCCGCAAATAAGGGGACCAAAACTACACACAATACTCCAGTTGCGGCCTCACCAGTGCCCTGTACAGCTGCAGCAAGACCTCCCTACTTTTATATTCTATCCCCCTCGCTATGAAGGCCAGCATCCCATTCGCCTTCCTGACCACCTGCTGCACCTGAAGACTAGGTTTTTGCGACTCATGCACAAGGACCCCCAGGTCCCTCTGCACCGTAGCATGCTGCAGCTTTTCACCCTTTAAATAATAATCCCTCCTATTATTATTCCTGCCAAAGTGGATAACCTCACATTTGCTAACGTTATACTCCATCTGCCAGGTCCTCGCCCACTCACTCAGCCTATCCAGATCCCTCTGCAGACTTTCCTCGCCTTCCACACAATTCGCTTTTCCACTCATCTTCGTGTCATCAGCAAATTTTGTTACCCTACACTCAGCCCCCTCCTCAAGATCATCTATGTAATGGTAAACAATTCTACAATTTGCTCTAAAGGTAAAATATTCACACTGATACACAAATACATTGTTCTTCAGCGACTTTGAGGACCTTATAAAGTGTCCACCTTATAAAGTAATAAAGGACCTTATTAAGTGACACTTGAAGCATCAGGGTAACAGTGTTGGCCATCACGGTGCTGGTTGGACCAGGCTTCAAGGCAGGTGTCCATGGTTGAGAAGTAATGACAAGCAGAGTCAGGGTATATCTGGATGCCGGCTGGGCCTCGGTGCTGGTTAGAGGGGGAAGTTCATGGTCCCATTCGCTGTTTCTGCTGGGCACTACAGATTTATATCCTCTGCACGGCACAGTGGTAAACACTGCATGGACAATAGCTGACTCTAGAACATAGAACATTACAGCGCAGAACAAGCCCTTCGGCCCACGATGTTGCGCCGACCAGTTACAAAACAATGACCCACTAGCCTAAACCAATCCCTTTTCATCCATAAACCTATCCACAGATCTTTTAAACGCCCCCAAACTAGGTGCATTTACAACTGCAGCTGGCAGGGCATTCCAGTCCCTCACCACCCTCTGGGTAAAGAACCTACCCCTGACATCTGTCCTATAACTACCCCCCCTTAATTTAAAATCGTGCCCCCTCGTGCTAGCTTTCTCCATCCTAGGAAAAAGGCTATCACTATCTACCCTGTCTAAACCTCTAATCATCTTATATGTTTCAATGAGATCCCCTCTTAGCCGCCTTCTTTCCAGCGAAAACAACCCCAAATCTCTCAATCTCTCCTCATAGGATCTCCCCTCCATACCAGGCAACATCCTGGTAAACCTCCTCTGCACCCTCTCCAAAGCCTTTACATCCTTCCTGTAATGTGGGGACCAGAACTGCACACAAAACTCCAAGTGCGGCCGCACCAGAGATGTGTACAGTTGCATCATGACGCTGCGACTTCTAAATTCAATCCCCCTACCAATAAACGCCAAAACTCCGTATGCCTTCTTAACAACCTTATCTACTTGATTCCCAACTTTCAGGGATCTATGTACACATACACCTAGATCCCTCTGCTCCTCCACACTATTCAAAGTCCTCCCGTTAGCACTATACTCAACACATCTGTTATTCCTACCGAAATGAATTACCTCACACTTCTCCACATTAAACTCCATCCGCCACCTCTCAGCCCAGCTCTGCAACCTTTCTAAGTCATCCTGCAAACTATGACACCCTTCCTCACAATCTACCACACCTCCGACTTTGGTGTCATCAGCAAACTTACTAATCCACCCAACTATACCCTCATCCAGATCATTAATAAAAATTACAAACAGCAGTGGCCCCAAAACAGATCCCTGAGGCACACCACTTGTAACCGAACTCCATGACGAATATTTCCCATCAACCACCACTCTCTGTCTCCTATCTGCTAGCCAATTCCTGATCCAATTACCTAGATCACCCCCAATCCCATACATCTGCATTTTCTGCAGAAGCCTACCATGGTGAACCTTATCAAACGCCTTGCTAAAATCCATATACACCACATCAACTGCCTTACCCCTATCCACCTCTTTGGTCACTTTCTCAAAGAACTCGATAAGGTTAGTAAGGCATGACCTACCCGCTACAAAACCATGCTGACTGTCTCTAATCAACTCATTACTTTCCAAATAACTATAAATCCTGTCTCTAATAATCCTTTCCAAAACCTTACCCACCACAGAAGTAAGACTCACCGGTCTATAATTCCCAGGGAAGTCCCTTCTCCCCTTCTTAAACAATGGGACAACATTTGCTGTCCTCCAATCATCTGGTACTATACCAGAGACTAACGACGACCTGAAGATCAGAGCCAGAGGCTCCACAATCACCCCTCTTGCCTCCCAAAGAATCCTAGGGTAAATCCCATCTGGACCAGGGGACTGATCTATTTTCAATCCCTCTAAAATATCCAGCACATCCCCCGTATCAACTGCAATACTATCTATTTCACACCCCTGCACCCCAGTGTCCTCCTCAGCTACATTCCTGTCCCCTTGCGTGAACACCGAAGAGAAATATTGGTTCAACGCCTCTCCAATCTCCTCCGGTTCCACACACAACTTCCCTCTACTGTCTGTAACTGGCCCTAATCTTGTCCTAACCAACCTTCTGTTCTTGACATACCTGTAAAACGCCTTAGGGTTCTCCTTAATCCTATCAGCCAAAATCATCTCATGTCCTCTTTTAGCCCTTCTTAACTCCGTCTTCAACTCCCTCCTAGCCAATCTAAAACTTTCTAATGCACTACCTGAGCCCTCAAGCCTCATCCGAACATAAGCCTCCTTTTTCTACACCAGCCAAAAGCAGCCAGTGAAAGTCTAGTTGGCCAGAAAACATTCAATTATAGCGAGGAACTGAGTTAATGGATGGGACTTTCATCTCAAAGCAGGAAAATCCCACCTGAGGTCATTTGCATGGTCCCGCTATGGTTCCCATGACAGGCAGTTTGGGAAACCCCCCCCCCCCCACTATTTCAAGTCAATAACATTTCATCCGAATACTTCTGACAAAAGATCCTAGACCAGAAGTGTTAATTCTGTTTCACTCTCTGAGTCTAACTCGACATTTTCTGTTTTTAATTTCAAATTCAGTATTTTGATTTTGGGGAGAGTTTTATCATAAATTCACAGCATCCTTACAGTGGAAGCCATTCGACCCATCGAGTCTGTATCAGCAATAACCCCACCCAGGCCCTATCCCCGTAATCTCATGTACTTACCCTGCTAGTCCCCCTGACACTGAGAGGCAATTTATCTTAGCCAACCAACCTAACCCGCACATCTTTGGACTGTGGGAGCGAACTGGAGCACCCGGAGAAAACCCAATCAGACACGGGGAGAATGTGCAAACTCCACACTGACAGTGACCTGAGCCGGGAATCGAACCCAGGTCCCTGGCACAGTGAGGTAGCAGTGTGCCACCATACTGCCCCTCTTCAATGCAATTACACATTAAAATACACAGAGAGCGTATCAAATTGATTCATCGTGTACATGTTTTGAGAAACGGGAGCAGCTAAAATCCTATCAAGGGTGCATTTGAGAAGGCTTAAACTGTCTTAAGTTTATTTCCTGAAAGATACAATATGTTGATCTCCAGATGTAAGTCTGAAATTGTCCATACTTTTCAATTGAACCTGGATAGCCTCCATATAACCTTTTCCAAAGCGATGATTAGAATATACCCGACTGTGGACCCAGTGGATACAGTTTCTAATCAAGTGATTTACATGAGAGTAATTTGACAATTACGAGGACATGTTCAAACTTAGATGCTAATGGAATTGGGGGGCACTTGTAACCTCTCCGCTGCTTTTAACACCTCAGTGATTTGCAAACGGGGAGGAAACAAACCCTCACTTAAATTAAAATTGCCTGATGTCTGAGAGGAGTCTGCTTCAGCAGTTGGTATCCTGGAAGAGGGGCTTTGTTGATCACTTTGTAATGAGAAAGCTTTTCAAAGTGCGCCGGAGCCTTGCCAAATCGGCAGTGTCCAAATGCACACTCTGTTGACCTGTTGTATCGGTATCAGTGTTCAATGAAAGGATGGTGCTCACCAACCGCATTGCCACAAGGTGATTGACACCACAACTACTTTGATAGTTTATAATATTTATCTTTCTCTTGATTTAAAGCCCACTGGGTTAATATGTCATCCCACTGGGGAATATTATATACTGGAGTGCCTCAGATAATAAAACTCAATCTCTCCAGATTTTTAATGACAGCTTCACTGCAACGACAAGATGTATTTCTCCTGTGTCAGTGGGGCAATTTGGTCTTTGTCACTCTTGTTTAAATAATCAAATTCCAATGATTTGACGCAATTTGATGTATTATTGTCACCTGCATTGGGATACAGTGAAAAGAATTGTTTCTTGCACACTATACAGAGAAAGCATACTGTTCATAAAGAAGGAAAGGAGAGGGTGCAGAATGTAGTGTTACAGTCATAGCTAGGGTGCCATCGGTGGTGGCGGAGGCAAATTTGATAGGGTCTTTTGAGAGACTTCCGGATGAGTACACGGGATTTAATAAGATTGAGGGTTATAGGTAAGCCTAGCAGGTAGAGATACGATCAGCACAACTTGTGGGCCGAAGGGCCTGTTTGTGCTGTAGTTTTTCTATGTTTCTAATATTGTGTCTGGGATCTTCCGAGACTCCAATTTAAATCAGAGATTTCGGATGATTCTAACTCACGTAACAGAATAATTACACAGAAAAATTCAGAAGGATTTAAACCCATTCTAATCCTGGGTAACTAGACTACAGTACCCCCACAATGCCCCCATCTTTACTGGACTCCTAGACTAATCCCCCCTTCCCCACTACCCTGCCACCTCCTGGCTCCCCACTGGACCACCAGCTATCCCCTCAAACCCTAACTAATTAAGTTGGGCAGTATGGCCGGCACAGGCTCGGAGGGCCAAAGGGCCTGTTCCTGTGCTGTAATTGTATTTGTTCTTTATACACTCCCCCAATCAGTGACTAATCTCACAACACCACTCCCCCCCCAACTCATTCAGCCCCCTCACTTACTTACCCAACACACTAACCCCCTCTCCCACCATCTTGTCAATCTACCCCCTCACATAACTGGCACCTTGCCCCTTACTTACTTATCTACCACTCGACACCTTCACCCACCGATCTGTCACCCTCCCCACTTGTTAGGAATCCATAGCTAGTTTTAATGGATTTATATTTATATTCATAAACATAAGGTATAGTTTGAAGTGGGTTTCATTAAATGTTTCTGGGCCTGGAGAGGTAAAATCTACAGTTAGTTTCATGCTGGACAAAGGTGTGAGGGGTGGATGCGTTCCAGCTATGATTCTATTGTGCTTAGAGAAGGCTATAGCATGAAGAATAAATAAAACAGCAGGGCATTGCTAAACAACAGGGAGCCCACATCCCAGAGAGAGGGAGAGACAGAGTGGGCATTCTTTTGTTCTTCATTTTAACTGTAAGCCAGAGCAGTTGGAGACAGGTCACCGAGAAGTGAACAGCTCTCAAGTCTGCCAGGAGGAGCTGGACAGACAAAGTGATGCAGACTTCCTAAGGAACCAAATACTGACCAGATGACCAGGAATACTGCCCGAGACGGTTGAACAGAGACCAAGGTAATGTTCAGAAGAATTCAAGGAAGAGTAAACAGTGTTCTGACTTAAAGGGACAATTACAGGAATTAAAGTGTGGAACAGGCCTCAGAGGTAGCTAAAATGTTTGATGTAATTTTAATAAGAATCTGGGAACTGCCAGTTGAAACAGTCATGAACATTTTGCTCAGCAGTCAAGAGATCCTAAAGGGATTGGTGCAAAATCCTGGACTGGATTTGCTGTTAAAAGTGGAGCAGAAACTTTGTTTAGAAGTGTCAATGGAAAGTCCTGGACTGGATTTCAAAAGCATAATTATGAGAGAATATTTTAAAGTGTGTTTTTGGGAGTGAAGTTTGGAAACTTCATGTGACAATCGTCAGGGAGTGGGGAATGGAGAAATCCACATCGCAATGCTAATGTAAGCCTTACTTGTGACTAATAGATAAACTTTACTTTACTTGGATTCAGCGAGGAATATAAATTTGACCATAAGAATATAAGAACATAAGAAATAGGAGCAGGAGTCGGCCATCTAGCCCTTCGAGTCTGCCCCGCCATTCAATAAGATCATGGCTGATCTGTCGTGGATCAGTTCCACTTTCCCGCCTTCTCCCCATAACCCCTAATCCTCTTGCCTATCAAAAACCTATCGACCCGCATCTTAAATATATTTAGTGAGGCAGCCTCCTCCACTTCAATGGGCAGAGAATTCCAGAGATTCACCACCACTGTCATTTTGTTTGCATCAAAGAGACTTTGGGCAAAATTGTATTGGTACATCTGCCCAAACATCATACGATCCTGCCCGAGGCCAATGGAGAATGTCATTGTCCAACCCGAGCCTGCCCCCGGAATCAGGGTGGGCGTACTGGTAAAATTCCAGCTTACGTGTGTTAATATGACAAGGGTAGAGTAAGATATACTTTGTAATCCATGTTAATCTTAAAACCAGTGTGTAATTGTTAAGATAAGGGGGGGAGAAAGAAGTAGGGGCGGCACGGTAGCACAGTGGGTTAGCACTGCTGCTTCACAGCTCCAGGGTCCTGGGTTCAATTCCCGGCTCGGGTCACTGCCTGTGTGGAGTTTGCACATTCTCCTCGTGTCTGCGTGGGTTTTCTCCGGGTGCTCCGGTTTCCTCCCACAGTCCAAAGATGTGCGGGTTAGGTTCATTGGCTATGCTAAAATTGTCCCTTAGTGTCCTGGGATGTGTAGGTTAGAGGGATTAGCAGGTAAATGTGTAGGGATATGGGGATAGGGTCTGGGTGGGATTGTGTTCGGTGCAGACTCGATGGGCCGAAGGGCCTGTTTCTGCACTGTAGGGTTCTAGGGTTCTATGGGTATTGCATTATAATCCAATTGTTCCACGTTTAATAAATGTTTTATCTTGTTAAAACTTATCGATTCCCATCTTGTGTCACTGTCTGTACAGGCTGTGCACATTCTCCCTCTATCCACGTGGGTTTCCTCCAGGTGCTCGGGTTTCCTCTCACAGTCTGAAAGATGTGCTGGTTAAGTGCATTGGCTGTGCTAAATTCTCCCTCAGTGTATTTGAAGAGGTGCAAAAATGTGGCGAGTAGGGGATTTTCACAGTAACTTCATTGCAGTGCCAATGTAAGCCGACTTGTGACTAATAAATAAACTTTAAACTTTAATTAATGATCCTTCTCTCTGTTCCGTCACATTTAATTAAAAAAATAATAAAGTTACGATCTTTTGAGCCAGGGTTCCATTCTGTCCAGTTGTAAAATCAACCTATATCTTAACACACTCTAATGCCACCTTATGCCCTGACCTAACTTTGATCACCAAAGCTCAAAAGATGTAGCCAGTACAGTTCAGGGATCAATATTATTAAGGTGCGAATAGGCTATCCGGGAATTTTAAGGGCATGGGGCAGGATTTTCTGGTCGCTCTCAGCCAAGGTGGGAAATTCCTGGCCAAGGTCAACAGATCTTTGTATGGCCCAAGTCCTGCCATTTAATAAATGACAGGCAGGAGGGTAAAATTCCACCCATGGACTTGATAGTGACGTGAAGGATGAAGAACATAAACATAAGAACATAAGAAATAGGAGCAGGAGTAGGCCATCTAGCCCTTCGAGCCTGCCCCGCCATTCAATAAGATCATGGCTGATCTGAACTGGATCAGTTCCACATTCCCGCCCTCTCCCCATAACCCTTAATTCCCCTGTCTATCAGAAACATACCTACCCGTGACTTAAATATATTCAGCGAGGCAGCCTCCATTTCGAAAGAAGATTCTGCTTAAACTCTTTGAGAGTGGCACAAATAAAGTTAATAATATGATTATAAGTTACAGGCTTACAGATAGCCTTTGGCAAAGTTCATTATTGATTGACATCCAATTAAAAGCTAAACCAAAACAAGCTAATTTTTAAGGAGAAAACTGGTTAAAGATAATAAATAGCAAGTCATTTTGAGAAGTGCACTGTTATTCTGGGGTAAGTGTTGAGTCTCGGCTCACATGGGTCTCGCCCCTAGTGTTGACAATTGACATGAACAACCTGCATAGTTAAAGTAATATAATCAGGTTTGCTGGCAAGACAGAAACTATAGACAGGAGATAGCAGAGAAACTGTAAAAAAATAATTGGTTGGGTAATTGGGTAGAAACATGGCAGATGAAATTTAAAAGGGACAAATCTCAAACAGGTCAAAAATAACGGATGTAAATTTAGAAAGAACAGACATCAGTTAATTCAATCCAACATTAGAAAATAATCTGGCAAACAGTAAACCCATCGGCATCCACGTAAAATGGTAAAAAAATTAGATATTGCCAATCAATACCAGATCAATTTGATGACGCAAGTTATTTTTCAAAGTCTAGGTTCTATACATCACTCAGCTACTCTGTTCCCACCTCAGTGATCCTGACTGCTAAACTCCAGATAACATTTCTGTCTAATGTTGGCTGCAGTTTTTTTAAAAATTAAGTCCCACTCACTTATCACTCCACGGTAGCACAGTGGGTCAGCACTGCTACTTCACAGCTCCAGGGACCTGGGTTTGAGTCCCAGCTCGGGTCACTGTCTGTGTGGAGTTTGCACATTCTCCTCGTGTCTGCGTGGGTTTCCTCCGGGTACTCCGGTTTCCTCCCACAGTCCAAAGATGTGCGGGTTAGGTTGATTGGCCGTGCTAAAAAATTGCCCCTTAGTGTCCAGGGATATGTAGGTTAGAGGGATTAGTGGGTATAATATGTAGGGATATGGGGGTAGAGCCTGGGTGGGATTGTGTTCGGTGCAGGCTCGATGGGCCGAAGGGCCTCTTTCTGCACTGTAGGGTTCTATGATTCCAGTCCTCAGTAACCTCTACTGACTCTTAACCTCATTTCAACAATTTCAAAATCGTCACTGTTAATTTAGAAATCTTGGTGTAGGTGTGCCCCATCCTCCCTCTGTAGGGATTCTACGATTAATATCTACCTGATTAATAGGAGAGCAGTTAACCCATTGAGTCTCTACCGATTCTCCAACAGAGAACCTTACCCAGGCCAACTCTTTCCCCCGAACCCCATGTTCCCTACTAATACCATCAAGTTACACATCTCAGCTCCTCATCGTATATCTTAAACTTCTTCTGCTACCATCTAGTGACGGAAAAACTGATGACAATAATAACCTAAATAATCATTTACCAATAAGGATGTTTCCTAATCAATTGTAATGAGTTGGCAAAAAACAGTCACAATCTCTTTACTGAGTGTTACAAATTAAATCTTCTTTTGAGATGAGGCTGGATTTGAATCAAGAAAGCACTTTATTTCATTATAAAGTGAACATGCAGTAAAACAGTTGCAATCTCTTGACCCAGCTCAATCAGTATGACTTTTCTGAGTGTAAAAGCACAAAATAATGAATGTGTTAGACTTCCCCGTATAGGTATTAATTATAGAATCCCTACAGTGCCATTCAACCCATCGAATCTGCACTGACTCTCCAACAGACTCTCGACCCTTTTTCCTCGGATGGTGATGGCTAACACGAGGGGACATAGCTTTAAGTTGAGGGGTGGTAATTATAGGACGGATGTCAGAGGTAGGTTCTTTACTCAGAGGGTAGTAAGGGCGTGGAATGCCCTGCCTGCAGCAGTTGTGGACTCGCCAACTTTAAGGGCGTTCAAATGGTCAGTGGATAGGCATATGGATAACATTGGAATAGTTTAGGTTAGAGGGTCATTAGATTGGTTCCACTGGTCGGCACAACATCGAGGGTCAAAGGGCCTGTACTGCGCTGGAATGTTCGATGTTCTATAACAGAGCATCTTACATAGGCCCACCCTACCCCCATAACCCCATGTACTTACCCTGCTAATCCTCCTAACTGACACACCTTGGGACATTAAGGGCCAATTTAGCATGGCCCACCTCCCAGCCCCACACATCTGTGGGAGGAAACTGGAGCGCGTGGAGGAAATCCACACAGACATGGGGAGAACATGCAAACTCCACACAGTCACCCAAGGCTGGAATCGAACTCAGGTACAGGGTGTTATGAGGCAGCAGTGCTAACCACTGCGTCGCGCTGACTCCTGGTGTTGAATTCTCTGGCCGTTCACGCTGGCAAGATTTCCCGCTGACAGCCACCCCCTGCTAGTGGGTTTCCTGCCAGTGTGGGGTGACGTCAGTGGGAATTCTCACTGTCAGTGATGGGACCAGGGAGTCCCACCGCTAGCAACCAACGTTGATGCAACTGTACACAACTCTGGTGCGGCCACACTTGGAGTTTTGTGTGCAGTTCTGGTCCCCACATTACAGGAAGGATGTAGAGGCTTTGGAGAGGGTGCAGAGGAGGTTTACCAGGATGTTGCCTGGTATGGAGGGGAGATCCTATGAGGAGAGACTGAGAGATTTGGGGTTGTTTTCGCTGGAAAGAAGGCGGCTAAGAGAGGATCTCATTGAAACATATAAGATGATTAGAGGTTTAGACAGGGTAGATAGTGATAGCCTTTTTCCTAGGATGGAGAAAGCTAGCACGAGGAGGCACGATTTTAAATTAAGGGGGGGTAGTTATAGGACAGATGTCAGGGGTAGGTTCTTTACCCAGAGGGTGGTGAGGGACTGGAATGCCCTGCCAGCTGCAGTTGTAAATGCGCCTAGTTTGGGGGCGTTTAAGAGATCTGTGGATTGGTTTATGGATGAAAAGGGATTGGTTTAGGCTAGTGGGTCATTGTTTTGTAACTGGTCGGCGCAACATCGTGGGCCGAAGGGCCTGTTCTGCGCTGTAATGTTCTATGTTCTATGTTCTACCATCACCCACCGGGGACGGAGGCTGGAGAATCTCACTCGTTCTCTCTTGTTATTTTCTGCTTGACAAAATCCAAATATCTTCTGAGCCTTGGTTGAGCCAGTATACTTCTGTCTCTGCCTCAATAACTTTTACCTTGCTTTGTTTATACCTGCCAGCAACACCAGTGTTGAATGTCGCGGGCCAGAGACTTCCCAACACTACTGCTACATTGTCCTTTACCCTGTCACAATTATCCACATTCAGCTTGCTACAAACCGTAGTCTCACAACACGAATAAATTTGAATCGTTGGCAGGTTTAGGAATTATTAAAAATAGCAAACTTCCTGAAGTGACCCATAATAATGAGTTTTATTTTGTTCGTTCATACATTTGTGAACTGCTTAAATCTACATTAGAAAATTGAATTTGCATTAGCTCTGCAAAAATTAACTGTAATGCCTGGGGTATGTTATGATTGAGGATCCACGGGTCATGGGTGTCACTGGCTTAGTCAGCACTTATTGTCCATCCTGAATTGCCAGTGAGAAGGTGAGGATGAGCTGCCTCCTTGAACCACTGCAGTTCATGTGGTGTGAGTATGTCCACTGTGCTGTTACAGAGAGAGCTCCAGGAATCTAACCCAGTGAAAGAATGGCAGCAATATATTCCCAAGTCAGAATGGTATATAAACCTGGAAACATAGAAAATAGGAGCAGAAACAGACCATTCCCTCCTTTGCCATTCATAAGGACATAAGAAATAGGAGCAGGAGTCGGCCATCTAGCCCTTCGAGCCTGCCCCGCCATTCAATAAGATCATGGCTGATCTGTCGTGGCTCAGTTCCACTTTCCCACCCTCTCCCCGTAACCCTTAATCCCCTCTCTTATCAAGAACCCATCAACCCGCGTCTTAAAAATATTTAGCGAGGCAGCCTCCACCACTTCAACGGGCAGAGAATTCCAGAGATTCACCACCCTTTGAGTGAAGAAGTTCCTCCTCAACTCTGTTCTAAACCGCCTCCCCTTTATCTTGAGGCTGTGTCCCCTAGTCCTACTGTCTTTTTTGAGCAGGAAGAGTCTCTCCACCTCTATCCTATCCATCCCATTCATCATCTTATACGTCTCAATGAGATCTCCCTTCATTCTTCTAAACTCTAACGAGTACAAGCCTAGTTTATTCAGCCTCTCCTCATAGCTCAACCCCCTCAACTCCGGTATCAGCCTAGTAAACCTCCTCTGCACTCCCTCCAAGGCCAAAACATCCTTGCGCAGGTGCGGCGCCCAAAACTGCACACAGTACTCCAGCTGCGGCCTCACCTCATTATGATCATGGCTGATCATCCAACACAATAACCTGATTTCGCCTTCACCCCGTATCCTTTGTCCCCTTTAGCCAAAGAACTATATCTAATTCCATCTTGAAAACATTTGATTACCTTCCATTCACGTCACACTCCAGCTGCAGTGAGTTAGGAGAATGTAATGGCCAGCCAAATCTCCATTCATTGCAGTGGGATGGGAAAATCCAGTCGGCATGAACAGTGGTAAGATTCCAGCCACAATGTTTTGGCCTCAACTGCGTTCTGTGGAAATTTCATTGGCTTACCATTCTCTGGGTGAAGAAATTTCTACTCAGCTCAGTCCTTAAGTCCAAAGATGTGCGGGTTAGGTTCATTGGCTATGCTAAAATTGCCCCTTAGTGTCCTGGGATGTGTAGGTTAGAGGGATTAGCAGGTAAATGTGTAGGGATATGGGGATAGGGTCTGGGTGGGATTGTGTTCGGTGCAGACTCGATGGGCCGAAGGGCCTGTTTCTGCACTGTAGGGTTCTATTTATCTATTAAGTGGTCTACCCCATATCTTCAGACTGTGACCCCCTAGTGATACCCACATTATATATAAAACAAAGAACAAAGAAAATTACAGCACAGGAACAGGCCCTTCGGCCCTCCAAGCCTGCACCGACAACGCTGCCCAACTTAAGTAAAACTCTCTACCCTTCCGGGGAACATATCCCTCTATTCTCACACAATTCATGTATTTGTCAAGATGCCCCTTAAAAGTCACGACCGTATCTGCTTCCACTCCCTCCCCTGGCAACAAGCTCCAGGCACCCACCACCCTCTGTGTAAAAAATCTGTCTGGTAGATCTCTGGCACGGTAGCACAGTGGTTAGCACTGCTGTTTCACAGCTCCAGGGCCCTGGGTTCGATTCCCAGCTCGGGTCACTGCCTGTGTGGAGTTTGCACATTCTCCTCGTGTCGGCGTGGGTTTTCTCCGGGTGCTCCGGTTTCCTCCCACAGTCCAAAGATGTGCGGGCTAAGGTTCATTGGCTATGCTAAAATTGCCCCTTAGTATCCTGGGATGTGTAGGTTAGAGGGATTAGCAGATAAATGTGTAGGGATATGGGGATAGGTTCTGGGTGGGATTGTGTTCGGTGCAGACTCGATGGGCCGAAGGGCCTGTTTCTGCACTGTAGGGTTCTATGTTCTACGTTCTATCTCCTTCAACCTTGCCCCTCGCACCTTAAACCTGTGCCCCCTAGTAATTGACTTTTCCACCCTGGGAAAAAGCTTCTGACTATCCACTCTGTCCATGCCTCTCATAATCTTATGGACTTCTATCAGGTCGCCCCTCAACCTCTGTCATTCCAGTGAGAACAAATCAAGTTTCTCCAACCTCTCCTCATAGCTAATGTCCTCCATACCAGGCAACATCCTGATAAGTCTTTTCTGTACCCTCTCCAAAGCCTCCACATCCTTCTGGTAGTGTGGCGACTGGAATTGAACACTATATTCCAAGTGCAACCTAATGAAGGTTCTATAAAGCTGCAACGTGACTTGCCAATTTTTAAACTCAATGCCCAGGCCAATGAAGGCAAGCATGCCGTATGCCTTCTTGACTACCTTCTCCACCTGCATTGCCACTTTCAGTGACCTGTGTACCTGTACACCCAAATCCCTCTGCCTATCAATACTCTGAAGGTTTCTGCCATTTACTGTATATTTCCTATCTGTATTAGAACATAAGAACATAAGAACATAAGAACATAAGAACATAAGAAATAGGAGCAGGAGTAGGCCATCTGGCCCTTCGAGCCTGCCCCGCCATTCAATAAGATCATGGCTGATCTGTCGTGACTCAGCTCCACCTTCCCGCCCTCTCCCCATAACCCTTAATCCCTTCTCTTATCAAAAACCCATCAACCCGTTTCTTAAAAATATTTAGCGAGGCAGCCTCCACCACTTCAACGGGCAGAGAATTCCACAGATTCACCACCCTTTGAGTGAAGAAGTTCCTCCTCAACTCTGTTCTAAACCGCCCCCCCTTTATCTTGAGGCTGTGCCCCCTAGTCCTACTGTCTTTTTTGAGCGGGAACAGTCTCTCCACCTCTATCCTATCCATCCCATTCATCATCTTATACGTCTCAATGAGATCTCCCCTCATTCTTCTAAACTCTAACGAGTACAAGCCTAGTTTATTCAGCCTCTCCTCATAGCTCAATCCCCTCAACTCCGGTATCAGCCGAGTAAACCTCCTCTGCACTCCCTCCAGGGCCAAAACATCCTTGCGCAGGTGCGGCGCCCAAAACTGCACACAGTACTCCAGCTGCGGCCTCACCAATGCCCTATACAGCTGCAGCAAGACCTCCCTACTTTTATATTCAATCCCCTTCGCTATGAAGGCCAGCATCCCATTCGCCTTCCTGACCACCTGCTGCACCTGCAAGCTGGGTTTTTGCGACTCATGCACAAGGACCCCGAGGTCCCTCTGCACCGTCGCCTGCTGCAGTTTTTCGCCCCGTAAGTAATAGTCCTTCCTACCATTCCTCCTACCAAAGTGGACCACCTCACACTTGCCAACATTAAATTCCATTTGCCATTTCCTGGCCCATTCGCCCAGCCTATCTAGATCCTTCTGCAGACTCTCCACACCCTCCGCACAATTTGCCTTTCCCCCAATCTTGGTGTCATCAGCAAATTTCGACACCCTGCACTCGGTTCCCTCCTCCAGATCATCTATATAAATGGTAAATAGCTGAGGCCCCAGCACCGACCCCTGGGGCACCCCACTAGTCACCAACCGCCAATCCGAATAGCATCCATTGACCCCCACTCTCTGCCTCCTATTTGACAACCAATCCTCTATCCATGCTAACACCCTACCCCCAACTCCATGTCCCCTGACCTTCTGCAATAACCTCTTGTGAGGTACCTTGTCAAACGCCTTCTGAAAATCCAGAAAGACCACATCCACCGGCTCTCCTCCATCCACTGCCCTAGACACATCCTCATAGAACTCCAGTAAATTTGTCAGACACGACTTCCCTTTAATGAAACCGTGTTGCGTCCGCCCTATCAAGCAATTCCCCTCAAGATGCCTCGCTATTTCCTCCTTAATGACGGTTTCTAACATTTTACCTACCACAGACGTTAAACTAACCGGCCTATAATTCCCCGCCTTTTGCCTGCCACCCTTCTTAAACAACGGCGTAACATTAGCCGTTTTCCAATCTTCCGGCACTTCCCCGGAATCCAGCGACGTCTGGAAAATAACCACCAAGGCATCCACTATAACCTCCGCCATTTCTTTCAGAACCCTCGGATGCATTCCATCCGGTCCTGGGGACTTGTCCACAATCAGCCCCTCCAGTCTGTCGAGCACCACCTCTCTAGTAACAGTAATGTCATTAAGACCCTCCATTCCTACCACCTTTCCATCGCTAACACCCGGCAAATTATTCACGTCCTCCTCCGTGAAGACAGAAACAAAGAAGTTATTCAAGACCTTAGCCATATCCCTATCCCCTACCACTAGCTCCCCTTTCTCATCCTCTAAAGGACCAACGTTTATCCTAGCCAGCCTCTTCCTTTTTATATATTTATAAAAACTCTTGCTATCCTTTTTTATATTAAGTGCTAGCCCAGCCTCATAGCTTCTCCTTCCCTCCTTTATCAATTTCTTTGTCAATCTTTGTTGACATTTAAACCTTTCCCAATCCTCTTCTCGCCCACTGCTCTTAGCTACTCTAAACTCCTCCGCTTTTAATTTAACACTTTCCTTCACCTCCTTCGTTATCCACGGCTTATTACCTCTCCTCCTACTGTCCTTTTTAACCATCGGAATAAATTTCTGCTGAGCACCAAGAAAGATCTCCTTAAAGATCCTCCACTGCTCCTCAGCAGACCTACCTTCCAACGCGTTCCCCCAGTCCACATTCGCCAATTCTTCTCTCATCCTACCATACTCCCCTCTATTCAAACAAAGGACGCGTGTCTGGGAACCCACTTTCTCCTCCTCCATCTGCACCAGAAACTCCACCATACAATGATCACTCTCTCCAAGAGGATCCTTCACCGCAAGGTCCCTAATTCTACCCGCCTCATTACATAGCACCAGATCCAAGATAGCTCGCTCCCTCGTCGGCTCCAACACACACTGTTCAAGGAAATTATCCCGGCAGCATTCCAAGAACTCCTCCTCGAGCCCACCTCGTCCAACATGGGTCGACCAATCAATATGCAGATTGAAATCTCCCATAACTACTGCCGTCCCATTCCTGCACGCTGCACTTATTTGCGCGTTAACAGCCCGCCCCACCTCCAGATCATTATTCGGGGGCCTATAGACGACACCCACTAGCGTCTTCCTCCCTTTTCTGTTCCTAATCTCCACCCACAACGATTCCACTTTCTGCTCCTTGGCTCCGATATCATCCCTTGCTACCACCTTGATACTATCCTTAATCAGCAGAGCTACTCCACCCCCTCTTTCCTCCTGCCTATCCTTCCTGAACACTTGATAACCCTGTACATTCATCTCCCAGTCCCTGTCACCTTGCAGCCACGTCTCTGTAATGGCCACCAGATCGTATCCATTTGTGTCGATCTGCGCCATCAGCTCATCCACTTTATTCCGAATGCTTCGTGCATTCAGATAAAGCGCTTTCATCCCAGCCTTCACCTGGACCCTACTTGCCGTAACGCCACCAATTGGGACATCCTTTGCCTCTTCCCTTACCTGTACCCTATCCTTAACTTTAGACCTCATAGCGTCACCTACCCTCGCACCCTCCCCCCCCCTAATTAGTTTAAAGCCTTGTCTACAGTCCTCTTTACTCGATTCGCCAGCACTCTGGTCCCAGCATGATTCAGACCAACCCCATCCTGCCCGAACAGGTCCCACCTACCCCAATACTGGTGCCAATGCATTACCTCACATTTGTCTGGGTTAAATTCCATCTGCCATCTCTCCGCCCAAGTCTCCAACTGATCTATATCTTGCTTTATCCTCTGATGGTCCTCATCGCTATCTGCAAATTCACCAACCTTTGTGTCGTCTGCAAACTTACTAAAGAAACCAGCTACATTTTCCTCTAAATCATTTATATACATTACAAACAGCAAAGGTCCCAGCACTGATCCCTGAGGAACAACACTTGTCACGGCCCTCCATTCAGAAATGTACCCTTCCACTGCTACCCTCTGTCTTCTTTGACCGAGCCAGTTTTGTATCCACCTTGCTAGCTCACATCTGACCCCATGCGACTTCACTTTCTGCACTTAGGGGACCTTGTCAAAGGTCTTACTGAAATTCATGTAGACAACCTCTATTGCTCTACCCTCATCGATCATCTTTGTCACTTCCTGGAAAAACTCGATCAAGTTAATGAGACACGACCTCCCCTTCACAATCATGTCTTGAAGAATTCTCTCCAATAATTTTCCAATAACCACTGATGTAAGGCTCATTGGCCTGTAATTATCTGGACTATTCTTGCTATCCTTCTTAAACAAAGGAATAACATTAGCTATTCTCCAATCTTATAGGACCTCCCCTGTACGTTAGTCCATGCTGGCATCACCACATCATGACCTCCCCTGTAGTTAGTGAGGATACAAAGATTTCTCTTAAGGCCCTAGCAATTTCCTCCCTTGCCTCTCTCAATATTCTGGGGTATATCCCAGAATATATCAGTGCTGGAGACTTGTCTACCTTAATGTTCCCCAAAACCTCCTCCTTTTTGATCTCAACATGACTCAAACAATCTACATACTCTTCCCCAGATTCATCATCCAACAAGTCCTTCTCTTTGGTGAATACTGATGTGAAGTACTCATTTAATACCTCGCCCATTTCCTCTGGCTCCATGCGTAGATTTCCTCCCTTGTCCTTGAGTGGGCCGACCTGAGTGTGGAATGCCCTGCCTGCAGCAGTTGTGGACTCGCCAACTTTAAGGGTGTTCAAATGGTCAGTGGATAGGCAGATGGATAATATTGGGATAGTTTAGGTTAGAGGGTCATTAGATTGGTTCCACTGGTCGGCGCAACATCGAGGGCCGAAGGGACTGTACTGCGCTGTAATGTTCTATGTTCTGGCTACCCTCTTCCTCTTTTCCTTAATCCCACTAGCCAATGCTTTTTGTGACCCCTGTTAGCCCTCCTTACTCCTAAGTTTCTTTCTACTTTCCTTGTATTCCACACTTGTTTTGTGTGTTCCCAGCCTCCTAGCTTTGACAAATGCTTCCTTTTTCTCATTGACCAGGCTCACAATATCTCTTGTTATCCAAGATTCCCAAAACTTGTCATACTTATCCTTCATCCTTCCAGGAATGTGCTGGTCCTGAATCCCTACTAATTTACATTTGAAAGCCTCCCACATGCCAGATGTTGATTTGCCCACAAACATCTGCCCCCAATCTACATTCTTCAGTTCCAGCTTAATATTGTTGTCCCCGATTTAGCGCCTTCACTTGAGGACTACACTTATTTTTATCCATCAGCACTTTATGAATTATGATCACTGTTCCCGAACTGCTCCCCGACTGAAACAATGACCACCTGGTTGGGCTCACTCCCCAATACCAGGTCCAGTATGGCCCCTTCCCTCATTGGAATATCTACACACTGTTTCAAGAAGCCCTCCTGGATGTTCCTTACAAACTCCCCTCATCCATGCCTCTAGCACTAAGTCAGTCCCAGTCAATATCGGGGAAATTAAAATCTCCCACCACAACAACCCTATTACTTTTACACTTTGCCAAAATCTGCTTACATATCTGTTCCTCTATCTCCCGTGGGCAGTTTTTGTTTTAAACTTTATTCCAATCCAATCAAGTCAAATCAAATCCAATTCAGAGTCCCAACAAGTTGGGACATTCCGGATCTAAGCTGACAAGACAGGACTCTCACCTCCTTGGGATTTGTCAAAATTTAACCTCATCAATTTCTCGTACATCATTTCTCCACTCATACTGATTCCCTTCAGTTCCCTCCCTCTCACTAAACCTCGTGTTCCCCAATGTTTCTGATAATTCTAGCATGTTATGCTTGCTCATCCCCGAGGGGCCTCACACAACTAGACTGCCAATTATTCCTTTCTCATTACGCAATACTCAATCTGAAATGACCTATTCTCTAACTGGTTTCTCAATGTAATGGGCTAGAAAACCATTCCCTTTGTACTCTCCAGGAATTCCTCCTCTACAATATTGTTACTAATTTGATTTGCCCAGTCTATATTAGATCATACTCACCCATAACTGCAAATGTTCCTTTATTGCATGTGTTTCCAATTTCCTGTTTAATCCATCCCCAACATCACCACTATAGTTTGGGGGTCAATATACAACCCCCACTCACGTGTTTTATTCTTGGTGTTTCTCAGCTCTACCTATACAGATTCGACATTGTTGGAGCTAATATCCTTCTTCGCTATTGTATTAATTCCCTCTTTAACCAGCAGTGCAATTCCACCATCTGTTCCTTTTTGTCTGTCCTTCCTAAATGCTGCATACCCTTAGAAGTTCGGTGCCTATCCCTGGTCACACTTTGTAATCTTTGTAATCCCAAATGCATCATATCCATAACATAGAATCATAGAACCCTACAGTGCAGAAAGAGGCCCTTTGGTCCATCGAGTCTGCACCGAACACAATCCCACCCAGGCCCTACCCCCATATCCCTACATATTATACCCACTAATCCCTCTAACCGACGCATCCCTGGATACTAAGGAGCAATTTCTTAGCATGGCCAATCAACCTAACCCGCACATCTTTGGACTGTGGGAGGAAACCGGAGCACCCGGAGGAAACCCACGCAGACACGAGGAGAAGGTGCAAACTCCACACAGACAGTGACACGAGCCGGGAATCGAACCCAGCACCCTGGATCTGTGAAGCAGCAGTGCTAACCACTGTGCTAGCGTGTCACCCATCTATTTGCACAATTAATTCATCTACTTTATTGCAAATTCTCTGCGTGTTAAGGCACACAATCTTAAGACTTGTCTTTTTAATATTCCTTGTCCTGTTCACACTATATTTTATGGAGGTTTTGTTTGATTCTGGCCCTTGATTTCACTGGCTTTTCCTATTTGACTCAATTTTCCAATTTCCCTTACTGACTCTTGTTCTTGTCCTTGACTCCCCCTTGTCTGCCTCCTTGCATATGTTCCCATCCCCCTGTTATTTTAAATCTTCCCTAATATCTCTAATTAATATTTCACCTGGGACCTCAGTTCTGGTCCTGCCTAGGCGCAACCCATCTTGTTTGTACTGGTCCCACTTCCCCCTGAACCGTCCCAGTGTCCAAAGAATTTGAAATCCTCCCCCGACACCATTACTTCAGCCAAATATTCATCTGCTATATAGAACACTACAGCACAAACAGGCCCTTCGGCCCACAAGTTGCGCCAATCATATCCATACCTACCAGGCCTATCTATAACCCTCAATCCCATTAACTCCCATGTACTCATCCAGAAGTCTCTTAAAAGACCCCAGCGAGTTCGCCACCAATGGCAGCCTCACTCACTACCCTCTGAGTGCAAAGCTTACCCCTAACACCTCCTCTGTATTTGCTCCCCAGCATCTTCAACCTGTGTCCTCTCGTTGCGACCATTTCAGCCCTGGGAAATAGCCCCCGAGAATCCAGCCTATCTATTCCTCTCAACATTTTATAAGCTATATGGTGTAATTTCTACTCTGACTAGCATGAGGCACTGGTAGCAATCCTGAGATCATTACCTTTAAGACTCTATTTTTCAAATTATTTCCTAATATAGTGTATTGTGCGCAGTTCTGGTCGCCTCACTATAGGAAAGATGTAGAAGCTATTGAGAGGGTACAAAGGAGATTTACAAGGATGTTGCCTGGACTGGGAGGCATGCCTTATGAAGTTAGGTTGAGGGAGCTGGGACTCTTTTCCCTGGAGAGACGAAGGTTGAGAGGCGACCTGATAGAAGTTTACAAAATGTTGAGAGGAACAGATAGGGTGGACTCTCAGAGGCTATTTCCCCGGGTTGAAATGGTTGCTACGAGAGGACACAGATTTAAGGTACAGGAGGGAAGTTCAGAAGTGATGTTAGGGGTAAGTTTTTCACTCAGAGGGTGGTGAGTGAATGGAATCGGCTGCCGTCGGTGGTGGTGGAGGCGAACTCGCTGGGGTCTTTTAAAAGACTTCTAGATGAGTATATGGGGTTTAATGAGATTGAGGGTTATAGATAGGTCTGTAGGTTGGTAGGTGTTGATGTGATCGGCGCAACTCGTGGGCCGAAGGGCCTGTTTGTGCTGTAGTGTTCTATGTTCTATGTTCTAATTCGCTACATTCTGTTTCTAAGACCTGATCCCTATTTTTTTGACCGATAGCCTGTGTACTAATGTGTACCATGACCACAGACTGTCAACCCTTCCCCTCCAGTATGTCCTGCAGCTACTCTGAGGCATGCTTGACACGAGCAGCAAAAATGCGACGTACAATCTTGGAGTCTCATTTGCAATCGTAGAAACACCTATCTATGATAGGTTGAGGGAGCTCGGTCTCTTCTCCCTGGAGAGACGAAGGTTGAGAGGCGACCTGATAGAGGTTTATAAAATGTTGAGAGGAATAGATAGGGTGGACTCTCAGAGGCTATTTCCCAGGGCTGAAATGGTCGCTATGAGAGGACACAGGTTTAAGGTGCTGGGGAGCAGGTACAGAGGAGATGTCAGGGGTAAGTTTTTCACTCAGAGGGTGGTGAGTGAATGGAATCGGCTGCCGTCAGTGGTGGTAGAGGCGAACTCGCTGGGGTCTTTTAAAAGACTTCTGGATGAGTACATGGGATTGGGAGTTATAGATAGGCCTGGTAGGTATGGATATGTTCGGCGCAACTTGTGGGCCGAAGGGCCTGTTTGTGCTGTAGTGTTCTATGTTCTATTACCCTTATAATTGAATGTCCTGTAACTATAATTGAATGTAACTGTAACTAAGGATCTCGGGGTCCGGGTTCACAGGACTCTTAAATCGGCCTCGCAAGTGGAGGAGGTGGTCAAGAAGGCGTATGGTGTACTGGCCTTCATTAATCGAGGGATTGAGTTTAGGAGTCGGGAGGTAATGCTGCAACTTTACAGGACCCTCGTCAGGCCTCATTTGGAGTACTGTGCGCAGTTCTGGTCGCCTCATTATAGGAAAGACGTAGAAGCTATTGAAAGGGTGCAGAGGAGATTTACAAGGATGTTGCCTGGACTGGGAGGCATGCCTTATGAAGATAGGTTGAGGGAGCTGGGACTCTTTTCCCTGGAGAGGCGAAGGTTGAGAGGCGACCTGATAGAAGTTTATAAAATGTTGAGAGGAATAGATAGGGTGGACTCTCAGAGGCTATTTCCCCGGGTTGAAATGGTCGCTACGAGAGGACACAGATTTAAGGTGCGGGGAGGGAAGTACAGAGGTGATGTTAGGGGTAAGTTTTTCACTCAGAGGGTGGTGAGTGATTGGAATCGGCTGCCGTCGTCGGTGGTGGAGGCGAACTCGCTGGGGTCTTTTAAAAGACTTCTGGATGAGTATATGGGGTTTAATGGGATTGGGGGTTATAGATAGGTCTATAGATTGGTGGGGTTGATGCGATCGGCGCAACTCGAGGGCCGAAGGGCCTGTTTGTGCTGTAATATTCTATGTTCTATGTTCTATGTTCTATTGCATTCCCACACTTTCTTCTCCTGTCCATGCAGCAGAGCCAACTGTGGTACAATGACTTGGGCCATTGCTGTTTTCCCCTGGGAGGCCATTCCTCTCAACATGATCCCAACATTACCAACAAAGCGTTATATCTGTCTTGCAGGGGAATGGACACAGGCTCATTCCGGCACTGCCTGCCGAGTCCTCCTATTCTGCCTGGTGGCCACCCATTCCCTTTCTGCTGTGGAGGGCTACTTGCAGGTGGTGGTCTTCCCACGCTGGCGATGTGCTGCCCTTCTAGGTGGTAGAGGTGGTCCACACATTACAGGAAGGATGTGGAGGCTTTGGAGAGGGTGCAGAGGAGGTTTACCAGGATGTTGCCTGGTATGGAGGGGAGATCCTATGAGGAGAGACTGAGAGATTTGGGGTTGTTTTCGCTGGAAAGAAGGCGGCTAAGAGGGGATCTCATTGAAACATATAAGATGATTAGAGGTTTAGATAGGGTAGATAGTGATAGCCTTTTTCCTAGGATGGAGAAAGCTAGCACGAGGGGGCACGAGTTTAAATTAAGGGGGGGTAGTTAAAGGACAGATGTCAGGGGTAGATTCTTTACCCAGAGGGTGGTGAGGGACTGGAATGCCCTGCCAACTGCAGTTGTAAATGCACCTAGTTTGGGGGCGTTTAAGAGATCTGTGGATAGGTTTATGGATGAAAAGGGATTGGTTTAGGCTAGTGGGTCATTGTTTTGTAACTGGTCGGCGCAACATCGTGGGCCGAAGGGCCTGTTCTGCGCTGTAATGTTCTATGTTTGGAAGGTGCAGTTGAAGGAATCTTTGTGAGTTGCCGTAGTGCACACACTGCTGCCATTGTGCAGTGGTGATCGAGGGAGTTAATGTTGAATGTGGTGGGTGTGGCAGTAGGCATGTGGGTTACTTTGTCGGGGACGGTATTGAGCCTCTTGAGTGTTGGAGCTGCACCTATCCAAATAAGTGGGAAGTATATCACTGTACTTCTGACTTGTGACTTAAGTGGAGAAGCTTTGAAGAGTTAGTAGGTGAGCTATTTACTGCTGGATTTCATAAGAACATAAGAAATAGGAGCAGGAGTAGGCCATCTAGCCCTTCGAGCCTGCCCCACCATTCAATAAGATCATGGCTGATCTGAAATGGATCAATTCCACTTTCCCGCTTTCTCCCCATAACCCTTAATTCCCTTATCGATCAGAAATTTTGAGCCTGTGACCTGCTGTTGTAGCCAAAATATTTATATAGCTGGTTCAGTTCAGTTTCTGGTCAATGGTAACCCCCCCAGGATGGTGACAGTGGATAATTCATAGAATCCCTACAGTGCAGGAGGCCATTCAACCCATCGAGTCTGCACTAACTCTCCAAAGGAGCATTTTACCCAGGCCCAACCCCATCTTATCCCTATAACCCCTTGCATTTACTAATCCACCTAACCTGCACGCCTTTGCACTGTGGGGGTTAACCGGAGCACCCGGAGGAAACCTACGCAGACGCAGGAAGAAAGTACAGACTCCACCCAAGGACAGGCACCCAAGGCCAGAATTGAACCCGGGTGAGAGAGCTATGCTAACCGTAGTGCGACTATGCAACCCGATTCGGTTAATGCCACTGAATGTTGAGGGGAGATGGTGCTAAAATTAGGAAGATAATTAGTACTTTAATTTAACTGGAGATTATGGATTTGTTTTAGTTTAAATACTGAAGGTAGATTTAAAAATGCTGTATGATAGATAAGCCCCAGTGTACATAAATATGTGGATAATTTCAACAGTGAGTCCATAAAGCACATAAAAATAATGTGATCATTATTGGTCACATAATGATCAATATCTTATTTTAGAAAGATTATAAATGGGCCATTCCCCATCAGAAAATAATGCGTCAACTTGTGTAGATTGGTGTTTATCCTTATCTGTGATTTGTCAGACATTCCCTTGTGTGACATTTGAAGAGTAAGCTCCTTGAAGTATCTGTCTTAAATGATTTCATTTCTTTGTTTCTATCATTTTAATCTGCTGTGTTAGCGTACATTGATGAAACTGATCTGTTCTTTGATGTTTTTCCAGTCCTATGCTGTTGGGTAATTTGAATAGGTTGTTGAATTTTCTGCTTACAACATTTTATTAAAAATTTGCTGCAATTGTCTTTGTGACAAGTGCCACGCCTTCTACAGGATAGCGTGCGATAACTGGATGCCACAAACACAATAAACAGTCAAAGGAAACAGGCACCAACCCCACTCATCAGATGAGAGACACACAATTTCTGCAGGATAAGGCACATATACCTGATACCAGAGAGAGCCTATTCATGGAGCTGCTGTGTCCATGTGTGATGTTTGGCAACTTAATATGGCCTCTCTCATCACTGCGATCAGATTCCTTGTTCCTGCGGATATTCAACTCCCTGATGTTCTCCGTGAAGTTGACAGTCAGTCTCAATGATCAGAGCGCACATAATAGCAACGAGGTGGATTATCCAGACACAGGGAACAGGGTATCAGATATAGGAATAAGAACATTGAAACAGAATTCTCATAAAATACAAATGAACAAAGATAAATCAAGTTTAAATATGCATTACTGTAGTATTAAGACTTTTCTGCAAGAACATATCCGAGAAAAGCTTGTGCTCAAACTGTACCTGAACATTATAGAGAGATACTGGAGCCAGGCTGTCTGTCTCAATGTACAAACTATTCATAGATGTGTGTGATTTTTCAGCATTTTATTACATTTTGATGCATTGCCCCCCACCCCTCCAAAATATACTTATACATTAGTAAAAGTCTATTTACAAATATACTTTTATAAATTTTACAAATATTTTAAAATAAGAGTGAGAATTCAGAGTATAGGTGTAAAATTTATTACAGTGCATCACATAGAAACTAGAAGCAGGAGTGAGCCACTCGACTCTTCGAGCCTACTCCACCTTTATTTTGTATGGCCAATCATCAAATTCAACATCCTGAACTTCCCCTACCCCCTTCCATATCCCTTAAATCCCAAGAGCTACACCTAATTTCTTTTGAAATCATGCAGCGACTATCCAGAGTTAACATAGTGGCAATACTGCGTGTTAAAATTTATTTATTAGTATCATGGGTAGGCTTACATTAACACTGCAGCAAAGTTACTGTGAAAATCCCTTAGTTGCCACATTCTGGCGCCTGTTCGGGTACACTGAGGAAGAATTTAACAAGGCCAACACACTTAACCAGCACGTCTTTTGGACTGTGGGAGGAAACTGGAGCACCCCGAGGAAACCCACAAGGTTTCTGCACAGACAGTGACTCAGTCCAAGAATTGAATCAGGGTCCCTGGCACTGTAAGGCAGCAGTGCTAACCACTGTGCCACATTGTTAACCACTTTCATTTATACCTACAATAAATACTTACAATGTCCAGATATGCAGCCTGACAGTTTGCTACGGCTGAAGGATATAGAGTGTGGCCATTGCAGCATTGCAGAGGCTTTAATATGTCCCTCAGCACATAGTCCTGGACCTTGGGATGTATTAGCATGCATCACTCATCATCAACAGCGCTTTGCACAGAAAGAGTTTTGTGAGACTAAACAGCGTCTTCCAATGAGTTGATGGTCGTCTGGCTGCCATTGGTGTTTGTCTTGTGTGTCGCTATGGACAGCAGATAGGACACAGAGTCATAGCAAGTCTACCATCTCGTCCGCCATGGAATCAGTGGGGGTAAGGATCCAACACCAGAAATTTCCATTGACTTGGAGCAGGAATTTCCGTTAAGCGAGACTGTAAAATCCTGCCCGTGGAGCTGTTTGTGATGAACCTCAATAAAAAAACTATTGTGTGTCTTTCCAGACCCACTTTGCGTGGGCACATTCCAGAAGGAGCTGGCTGATGGTAACTTCCTCTCTGGAGGAAGTGAGATTCTGCAGGAGAAGTTCTATGGGGAGACCTCTGCTGATAGACAGCCAAGTTACATCTTGGTGCTTGTTTGGAAGTTCTAGCGATGAGGTGTTCTGCCAGGCAACTTTGACGTTCTGTTCAGGAAGCCATCCAACAGGAGTTTTCCCAGGGAAGGTCCTTTTCCCAGGGATCTTGGGGTCAAATATGCTTTTTCACAGTCTTTACAGGTGGTACAGCGTGAATGGAGTGCTCTGCAATAAGATGGCCAGACTTGTCCTTTGTGATGCTGGGGATGGGTACAACATCAGCACACATTGACACTTGGAGTGGGGTATTTTTTCCAGCCGCGCTCACCCACACCCAAGACCGGAAGTTACCTCCTGAGGTCAATGGACCTTTGCATGATCTGTCCCTTTCCACTACAATTCCCGTGACAGGCGGGATGGAAAGATTCAAGCCTCGGTGTTTGTATAGCACAGCTTTATGCAACCATACACAGACATAGCCATCAGGATGAGATGTTCAACCTTCCACAGTGGGGCAGGGGGGTGAAGGAGGTTGGGGGGAGGGGGGGTGCAAGAAGAGAGGAAGCGCACAGCAAGATCCCATAAAACTTGAGTAATGCTCATTTCTCAACCTCACTGGGAGTTTGCATGTGGGAGGGAGCTGGGTAATCCAGATATAAGGCACTCTTTGCCCCTCCAAACAAACACTTAATTTAGAAATAAAAAACCTTTGTGTAAAAGAAACTGATACGGAGAAATCTGCTTTCTTGCATCTTTGTAGAAACTTGATGTCTGTGTTGAAATGTGTTCTCTTCTTGGAGGGAAAAAAATCTGCTTTCTTGCATCTTTTACAAGCATAGAACCCTACAGTGCAGAAAGAGGCCCTTCGGCCCATCGAGTCTGCACTGAACACAATCCCACCCAGGCCCTACCCCCACATCTTTACTCACTAACCTACACATCTCAGGACACTTGGGGCAATTTAGCACAGCCAATCAACCTAACCCACACATCTTTGGACTGTGGGAGGAAACTGGAGCACCCGGAGGAAACCCACACAGACACAAGGAGAATGTGCAAACTCCACACAGACAGTGACCCAAGCCCGGAATCGAACCCAGGTCCCTGGAGCTGTGAAGCAGCAGTGCTAACCATTGTGCCACTCCTTAAATGAAGTGATATTAATTTAAGGGATTGCATATTTTAAGAGCACGGGCCTGAGATGTCTCTCTCGCCCTATTCTAGGTGACTCCAGTCCCACGCCAGCCTGATTGTTGGTTAACTGCCCTCTGCAAGTGTAGCAGGAGGTAGTGAATTTTGCCACCAAATAAACCTGTTGGGTTTTAACCTGGGGTTATGAGACTTCTTACTGTGTCAAAGAAACTTTAGTTACTTTCAATGCAATGCCAAGTTATGGACACCAAATCTGTTATGTAGAGTCACTGGTATTGGTGATCTGGGAGGAGGGGTAGGGGGGCTTAATTTGCCACTGAACCTGGTGCAAGGACTGTGAATCATCTTACCCTGACTCGGCTCTGAGTTTTGGGAGAGATTTGCCTGTCGCTGCAGTCTAATTCACTTCCCAAAGGGGGCGCTGGGTATCTTCATTCGGGCCAGTAAACCTCAGCAAGATTAAAGAATGAAGCAGTTTCCCTTCCAAATGGTCAAATGCCAATCTTGAGAGGGTTTATTCCAGCTGGCTGGGCTGGAGGAGATGTTGCAAACAATTCCTGCTTTGAAGAAGCTGTGGTCTGGGTCGCTTGAATGTTAAACCCAGAACATGTCTGTAATCACCCCCTTCACCCTCTGTTAAGTTGCAGAGGGTCCCACAGCAATCGTTTTAACAAGCCATTCCTCAGAATTAAAACTTATATTTTAAAAAAAGATCCGCAGTGGCATTGGCAGCTCCCGTTTGTATAATCCTCCACCAACTTTCGAATTTGAACTCAGTTCTTAGTTGTAATTTTAAGTGCTGGGGGAGCCGCGTCCTCAGGTCTTGGTGGTTTGAAGGGATAACTTCTGCCCCTTTTTGGGAGGTAGACTGAAATGTTCCTCAGCCGGTCTCGGCCTATTCTAGGTGACTCCAGTCCCTCGTGGTTGTTGGTTGACTGCCCTCTGGAAGTATAGCAGGAGGTAGCAAGGGGAGAGAGAAAGAGTTGTATCACACCAGGGCAGTTAGGGATGCCAGTCATGTCTAGAAAGAGGTGCTAAAAAAAACAACTGATCAGGATTGTGAGGTGGGTGAACTCTGTCTGAAGCACAAATCCTCTCTCTATCAATATGTTCGCTGGCTGTTTTATCTCTCAGCTTTTGCTCTAGGTGGTCACAATTTAGCTTTTTCTCCCCCCCGTCTAATACATGCGAGAAATAATTGTCTGAACGTTGATGGCACCTATGTTTAGTTGGCACTGTAACTGTTAACGAAACGAAGGCATGAATTATTCAGCGGGAACAGAATTGGACATTCTCAGAAGCTCAGGTGTTTTGTCCCCCCCCCCCCCCCCCCAACCCAACCCAACCCAACCCAACCCAACCCAACCCAACTAGAATATAATTTAATTTTATCAGAAGAACGCAGTCAAAAATCACCAGCTCGTGGTCAAATCTTTTGACTGAATGGCAAGGAAATCAGGTTTTATGTTTCCTTTAAAACAAATCCCTGTTCCTTTGACAAAATAAATTTGATGAAAGAGTTCTGAGGGTTTTTTTTTTACGTTCTGGAGCTTGTGTTCAGTTCTGAAGGTTCATGGTGAGGGGCAAAAAGTAAAAGCAAAACATCATAGGCCAGTCGACATGAAAATCTAGACCAGAATTATACACAACTCAAACTGCTGAAAAATCACCCCCCAGTGAGGCAGAGTTTAATATGTTGTCAAGCTGAAACCCTGGACAGTCCGCTCCCAAACTTCTACCCACTATGTGTATGAAAATGTGCAGAAAAAAAATCCCTGCTCTATAATAATTGTTGGGTGTTTAAAATATTCCAATTTCTGTGAGTGCAGTTTCCTGGGCTAATAACCGACGGGGATAAGATTTCAATTGCGGGAAGGTGGAGTTTGGCCGTTTATTTGTGGTTGATTCCACATTCGTTAATCGAACCGCAATTATTCCCGAGTTGTATCCAGTTCAGAGAGATCACTATAATTAAATCTCTCTTTAAATTGATTCACAGCTCTTTAAATGACATTAATGAGGCTTAACCATGTAGCAGCGCCCAGTCGTATGCTTCGTACAGGGGCCACGCTACTGACTGTGGACATTGTTTAAATAGATCATTTCTGGACAATTTTCCAGCGAGTGGTTTATCTTGAGAATATTATAAAGCGATCAAGGCTAGCGGGTTGGCTTGCTTGCCTGGCGATTTCTGGATGCTGATAGCGTGCCTACTGTCTCTCTCTCTCTCTGGGTATAAAATAAAGATTGCTGATGCACAGGGCATGGAGACAGGAGTACTGGCCCCCAAAATAACCATCGCGTGTCTGACAGGCAGCTCCTGAAGTGGGAATATTCAAACCAGATTTTTTTTTTTGTCAACTGGAATTGTCAGCCAAACTCAGCTGGAAGAAGGCGCTGGAGTTAAAAGGATTCTCATTGTTTCGTCTTCTCGTGTAACTAAAATATTATCTGTCGGCTGCCTAGCCCCAAGCTGCAGAACAAAAACAAAGGGGCAAATTTTCTGTTGTGCCCAGCTGTGAATGGGGGACACACATCAGCCCGAGTTTCCTGAAAGAAAGGATGGATGATGGAAACCATTTAGACTGAGTGAGTGTTACTCCCGCAGTTTGATAAGTCCATTTAAAATGGGAGGGTGAAATCATTAAAGAACCAGTTGGGTTTTGTAAAAGTAATTGCCTCTATAATTCTCACAGGAATTGGGGAGGTTTTTAATACATTGAAAGGGAAAACTCCTCCACAGAAAACTGGAGGCGAGTTAGCGTTAGCACTGGATGGGAAGGATCATTGTCTCGCACTCAGGGGTTACAGGGTAAGGGTGAGCAAGGCAGAATTGGGATCTAATTGTTTAACTGGACTGTGTATATTTTGGGGGGGGGTTGCAGACTGAGTTTTCAGCAACTGACACGAATTAAAAGTTCAGCTTTGAAGATGAGGGAGTGGGTTAAAGGGGAGGCAGCACCCCAGAGTGAGGGATGCTGATTGTAATCTGGACCAAACAGGGGAGGGGGGGACATTTCTGTGCAGCAGTTAAAATGCTGGAATATTCCGTCCCATTTCCTGTCTGAAATTCAACCGGGTTTGGCCTGGCTGCTGTGATTGGACTATGAGCTTCGATTTCCCGGTCTCTAATTGGGTGTTGTGATGCCTGTTGAGGGTATGATTGGACCGGTGGCTGTGACTGACAGGTGGAAGGGGGGCTGATGTCCCTCCTCTCGGTTGCTCGCTGCTGCAGTTTTAAGTGTACAGAGAGCGAGTCACATCCACTCCAGCTGGTGTGTTTGTGTACACAGACTGGCCGCAGCGGTAACAGCAGCAGCAGCAGCAGCAGCAGCGATGGGACGGTGGCTCTGGTTATTACTGTGGGACATGTTCTGTACATCACACTGCATCTACTTTCCACCAAACGAAGGTAAGAGATCAAATCGCCCGGCGCCTCTCCACAATTAGAACTGGAATGTCAAACTGATTGCAATGTAACGCAGAGAGAGAAGGATGGTCAGATCCTGTTTTCAGGATTTAAAGGGATCTTTCTTCTCTTAAAAAAAATGTTTCCGCATAAAATCGGGAACACAAAGTGCTCCCAAACCGAGCACTGCAACCTATCAGTATGGTGTTAACTAGGCAGGGTTGTTAAGAATACATCTTCGCTAGTGCAAATAGACCTTCCAAAATCATCTGCTATTAAAACAGGGTTACAGTGATGCGGAGTGTGTGTTACTGTTGGGGTTACTTGTACAGGGAGAGGCAATGGGGGTTACAGACTGGGGTAGGTTTATAACCGGGATTCACCCGTACAAAACAGCAGCTCCCGGAGCACGCTAACACTCCAATATCAGCACTTCAAATAATTCTACCTAGGCATTTAACATTTATACACAGAAATAAAAGTCCACGTCTCGTTGGGATTAACCGGAGACACCAGTTTAGGTGATGTGCCTATTTGTAAATGTATCTCCAAACCTGACACACTATCATGTCCTGGGGGGGGGGGGGGGGGAAGGGGAGGAGAGTGTTGACATTCAATAAAAGCTTTGACACCTGGATTCTAAACAATGCGAATTTACAAGTTAGTCTAGAGGTGGATGTTTTATTTTTAAAACATTGGAATTATTTCCAAACTTTGAGAGTTGGGATTGTTGTGGAATTTGACCGATTCCCAATTAATGAAGCGCCAGGGAGTTGGATTAAACACTTGTCCGACTCTCTAAATTCAAAATGTCTGAGGAAATTAAACTTCTCGCCTTTTTAAAAGTCAAACTTTTAAAGTAATAATGTTTAGAATTAGCATTAATAACGTCTAGCTCATTCTGCTCCATGTATAATGTTAATATACAGAGAAACAGCAAACCCGAATTATTTTACCGTCTGACTCTCTCCAGTGTGAAAGGACCAGGTAAGATTTTGTTCATTGACAACTCCACACAGGGCGATAAATGTTTCACTTTTCTTGATTCTACTAAAATACGAACCCCTTTTTCAGGCGAAGTGGAGTTGGTGTGTGGACTGTTTTAGTTTGTGAAATTGAATAGAAGTCAATTTACCACCCAGACTTGTACAAATAGACACTTGGACATAATTTTTTGGATATCCTTTGTGTCGATGTTATACTGTTTCCCAAAGCCAGACACAAACAAAAAAGTCTACTTTTTTAGTGAAATTATTTTTACTGACGGTATTTATCCCCGCCCCAAACAGTTTTATTTCGCAATTTATCTTGCGCTCTGTTACCCTCCCCTCGCTATCAGTTTCAGTCAGTAACTCGGAGTCTTATTTAATACAAACTGCAAACACCCAGCAGGTTAACTCTCTTTCTCTCCACAGATGCTGCCTGACCTGCTGAGCATTTTCTCTCTCCATTTCAGATTGTGGATATCTCAAATGTAGAGGCCAGTGCCTTTCGATGAGATATCCACAATCCTTCTCCCAGGAAGGCAGTGCCGTTCAATGGACACACACGTTATTCATATTTCCATAAATATCATTGTTAAAAAGCGGGGATGGTTTTATAGTCGAAACGTTTGCACCTTTATTGCATTTATTGAAATAAAACGGGCAACGCCATCAAATTAATATTAAACTCCGAAATTAATTGAGTGGCTAAGTGCTGAAAACATTTTATTTAGTGCTGGCACACTCCGAGTGAATGACCGAGGTGCAATTTAATTAATGTAAGTTTCAAATCGTCCCCTGTATCCACTTCAAACTAAAGAGATTTGTTTTTTCCCCTTAAGTTACAGTTAAGATAGGTTTATAACATCCCCACCAGTGGAGGGGACAAAAGTTAGCGCTGGTTAAAGTTTTCTAATTTGAGATTCTCCTTCCTCTGATTTTTTTTCTATGAACAAATGCTCTGACTCAATTTCAACCCCAATAATTTAGTTGCATTTGCAGAACTCTATTTGTAATAATCCAATCTGCCCCGTGTGATCAAGCGTTTCCAAAGGGACGGGAGTTATACTTCGAGCGCTTGAACCGACCTCCCTTCGAAGTTAACCCACCGTCGAAGAACTGAAGTGGGATGCGGGTTAGGCTATGGGCTAAATGCGGGATTTAACCTGCACTGTTAATATCTCCCAACTTTCTTTCACACCAGCATCTTCCAGGCAAGATCCCTGCTAAAATGTTGAGGCTATAATGAAATTAATCTGGCGTGAATTCTAGAAGTGTCTCTCCCCCCCCCCCCCTCCCTCCCTCCCTCCCCCCCCCCTCCCTCCCCCCCTCCCTCCCTCCCTCCCTCCCTCCCTCCCTCCCTCCCTCCCCCCCCCCCCCCCCCTCCCTCTGTTTCTCTCACCCTCGATGATTTACCCGCTCCCCTGACTGTTTTGTCCCTGGGTCTATCTAATCCCGTTTAGAGATTTCAGGAGTGGGATTTTAAGTGGTCAGAACGATGAGGGCTACTGAACGAGAACGGACACAGAATATTCATCACAAAAGGTGTATCAGAAACACTAATTAACACACTGCCCGCTCCTCTTCAATGATAAGGAAGATCACATTACGTAGTCATTATATATCCTGTAATTATCCTAGTGGAATTACTGCAAATGACCTTTTTAAATTACACTAACATGCAACACAATTCACAAACTCAATTGTAACCAATAAACCACCAGGTAAATCATGTTTAAACTACAGTATTTGTGTATTAACAAGTCTAAACCTTGTGACAAGGTATTAAAGACTCGATATCGAATATATAAAATGGGGGCTGAAAAATACAGAATGGTGGTTTGTTACAGAATGAGACTGTTCGCCCCAGTGCAGTTTCAGGGTGGGATGGCCATCGGGTTTATCCCAGCTCCTTTCCCGCCAACGTTATTTTTTTTTCTCCAATTCCATTTGGAAAGTTCCTGTTGAATTTACCCTTCAGACCACAAGTCCCAGAATATAAAATATTCCAACGTCCGATTGAGGTTTTATATCCGCCGCCTGTTCGCCCTCAATCCAAATTTTGCGGATTTTTTTTGAACCCGAGACGCATCTAAACTTGTCCCGCTCCAAGGACAGTAATCCCTACACAGGTCAACGCCTGAGCGAGTGGGTGCCACAGTAAGAAGTCTAACGACACCAGGTTTAAGTCCAACTGCTTTATTTGATAGTAAACTCACAAGCTTTCGGGGTTTGCCCCTTCGTCGGGTGAATGGAGAGTTCTGGCCTCAGACAGAGCATATAACAGCGCACACAGATTACAGATTACTGATTAGAATGCGAATCTTTACAACGAACCTGAGCAGAGACTGATAGCCAAAGTTCCGCACACATGAGGACAGTCTCAACAGGGATCTTGGGTTCATGTCACACTATCTGTAGCCCCCCGTGACTTGCCTGGGTTTGCAAAACCTCACTCACTGTACTGTCTGGAGACAATACACATCTCTTTAACCTGTGATCAGTGCTCCTTCCACTCACATTGTCGGCATCTTTAAGACTTGAATAGCTGGTTAGTTGTAAAGACGTGATGTGGGAATGCCGGCGTTGGACTGGGGTAAACACAGTAAAAAGTCTGACAACACCAGGTTTTAGTCCAACCTAGGTCATACCCACATCATGACTATTATCGACACCACAAACTGCCGGATTCAAGAAAATAATAGGTTGGACTAAAACCTGGTGTTGTCAGACTTTGTAAAGACTCACACTGGTGTTCCTTTTAGCTTTGACAAAGGGTCACCTGGACTTGAAACGTCAACTCTTTTCTCTCCTTTACAGATACTGCCGGACCTGCTGAGATTTTCCAGCATTTTCTCATTCAGCATTCGTAGTAATTTTTTTTTATTATTTTATGGACTAACAGACACACTCGCTGCTGTTCACTTAGACTCAGCGAGGCCTCGCTCGCTCCAATAGCAGGAAGTTCACTTTATTTTCCCCGTTACTAAAACCTGCTGTGGCTGGGTTTAAATAATTCACTATCCAAAGTGGATTCATTTTCTCCTGCCCCCCCCCCCCCCCCTTTTCTGGGAATTAGAATCGCAGTTCAGTGCTCCCAATCTGATCTTTTTGATTGTTTCATGTCCTTAATCGCTCTAATTAAACTGTCCCATACACCGCGCCCAGGCTGGGCTGGGCTCACTCGGGTTAGTTACCAACAGCCGCTGGTTTAAAGCACCATCCTCCCACCTCCACACTCGGGGTTGTAGCAGCCCAGGCTCGGTTGGCTGAGCTGGTCTATCGGGATAGTGAAACAATTAGTCGATTGAATTAGAAGTGAGTCTTTCTTTTTCCCCTCTGCATTAACAGTGGCTGATATTATCCCCCTCCTGAAGAGATTGTTAACTTACTGACACACACACACACACACACACTGCTCTGTTCATGGGCTGTCCTAGTTTATCATTAACGCCAAATAAACAATTTAATTAGTTAAAAATTGAGAGGGACTTTAAAGTCAGGCTCCAGTTTATTTTGTCTCAAAACACTAAAATTAAAGAATGACATAGAAATGCTTAAAATATATACAGGGGAATAATTTCAGGAATCTCTATCCTCTGCAAGAGATCCTTTCTCCCCTTCTGTTTATCCAATTTCCTAGGAGACTGTTCACTAAATTTAATTTGCAGTGTTAATGTAAGCCTACTTGCGACAATAAATAAACTTTTTCCCTTCCTTTAATTTTGATTCGTGCCAAACAGCGGATAATCCTTTCCCTCCACTTTTAGTATTTGCCGAATGTTGAAAAGTAAAGCCTCCCTATCCAAAACAGCACAGGGGACGGATTTAAAAGTTTCACGGGCTGGGCTGAGAGCAGGCTCCGTGTACAAATCCGACTCCAGTACTTAAAGCTCACACACATCTGAAATGAAGGCACCTTCAGCTTGGAACCAAGGACACACACATCCCTGTGGGGGCCGGAATCCGGAAATCTTTATCCCCTGGCTATATCTCCTAAATTTTTATTTCCCCCCCCCCCCCTCCCTAAATACAAGCTTAGCAAAAAAGGTTTTGCGTTTCCCAGTCCTGTGCGGGACAGGGAGCCAAAAACAAGCGCTCGTTGGGCTGGAGCGATGTTGGGGAGTTAGAGCGGGGGCAATTCACATGGACCTGTGCAGGGTCCGTGCACAGCCCCCCCCCCTCCCCATTTGTGCTAATACAAAGTAGGGGGAGTGGGGTATGGAAGTTCGACTGTTCCTGGTGTCAATTCACCCACTCTGATGAATCTGGTTATTTGAGATGGTGTGTGGGTGTGTGGGGGGTGGGGGGGGGGGCTTATTCGCACGATGTGACTGACATTTTTAAAAAAGTTTTATTAGTGTCACAAGCCGGCTTAACATTGCAGAGGTTATTGTGAAAATCCCCTATTCGCCACACTCCTGTTCAGATACACTAAGGGAGAATCTAGCACAATTAATGCACCTAACCTGCACATCTTTAGATTGTGGGAGAAACCAGGAGCATCCAGAGGAAACCTGCACAGGGAGAACATGTAGACTCCCCACTGATAGTGACTCAAGCTGGGAATCGAACCTGGGTCCCTGGTCAGGTAGGATTGTTCACCACTGTGCCACCCTACCTGTTCTTGCTGTTTCAACTTGACCACTTGTGAGCCAGCTCCTCGTCCTCTTTTGAGGTCAAACCAAATAGACAAACTCAAATTAGGACAAAGTAAAAAGGGGCAGCTCCCCAAAAGGAAGGGGAATGGCCTGAACAAAAACAAAAGTACAAAGGAAACTTAGACACATCAAATCAAAATGTGATTGTCAGGGTCTATAACATCCCAGTCCTTGTGATGCCCAGCGGGCATAACTGTGCCTGCGGACACCACATGCTCCCTCTCCAGGGGCACCTGGCCACGAATGTAGCCAGGGTAAGGGGCAGACAGTTAGGATGGACCACCCCAATCGATCGCCTGCTGCCTGGACCAGTAAATGGAGCCTGTCCCTTGTCGCAGGTATCAATTATTGTTTAAATGCAAATTACTGTGGAGATTTTCCAGCATTTTCTCTTTTGGTTATAAATTATTGTTCTGCCTTGTAACAGGATCAAGAATGAGGGGACACTAATTTTAATGCGATTTGAGGGGAAAGAAAGCAAATGTGGTGAGGAAAAAAAACATTTTTTCACCCAGTGAGTGGTTGGGATCTGTCTGGAAGTGTAGCAGAGGCAGGTTCAATTGAAGCATTCAAGGTGGTGCAGTGGTTAGCACTGCTGCTTCACAACACCAGGGACTCGGGTTCGATTCCCGACTTGGGTGACTGTTTGTGCAGAGTCCGCACACTCTTCCCATATCTGTGTGGGCTAGGTGCATTGGCCATGCTAAATTGTCCCTCAGTGTACCTGAACAGGCACCGGAGTGTGGCAACTAAGATTTTCACAGTAACTTCATTGCAGTGTTAAGGTAAACTTACTTGTGACACTAATTCATACATTTAAAATTTAATGTTTAGGGGAATGGCATTGAGTCGTGATGGTCATTTGGAGAGCTAGCGCAGATATGGGCCAAATGGCCTCTTTGTGCTTAATTCTGTGATAAACTATATTTTTTTCACATCTAATTACGTATGTAGAATGTAAAGAACAAAACAAATTCGGCCCAACAGATAAATGCTGGAGTTTAAAGTCTACATTAACTTCCTCCCATTGTAGATTCTTGATACCTCCTCATCCCTCTCCCGTTCACTGTACCCTCTTGTCCACATTAAGGCAAGGATTTGATTGCCTGAGGAGGGAATTGTATAAAATAATGAGGGGTTTGGAGAGAAGGTGCTACCCACCTCTCCCCTTTTGAGGGGTCTGTAACCAGGCACAATGGATTTGGTATAAAAAGTAAGAGGGGTTTTGTGGGGTAATATTTTCACTCAGAGGGCGATTGAGGTCTGACACTCACTGCCTGAACAAAGAGAGGAGAGAGGGAGATAGAAACCCTGACCATATTTTAAAATCTCTTGAATATGCTCTAAAAGTGCTGCAACGGTCAAGAGGTGGAAAATTAGTTAGAATCGGCACATACATGATGGGCTGAATGGCCTTCTTCTAAGCTGAATGTTTCCCTGACTCAAATCTCACATTAATACGGCTCCAACCACTACAGCTGTCAGTGAAATTCACTTTCTCTCTGCTCTCTGGGTGGAGCAGTGTAAACTGGTGATATTCAGCTAATAACTCCTTACACTGCTCCATTTTATTCATTGCTTCAAGAGACCAATGCATCATTTTCAAAGATATCACCCGCTTTACATCCATTCTAGCTCCATTCCCATCAAACAAAATGTTCCTTTGAACCATCCATTTGAATGTTGTTTGTTAGATTAATATAACTACAGTGGAATGTTTTGAGGATTGAATTTTCATGCTAATGTTTTTTGATTTCCCATTTATATTGTATATTGGAGAGAATTTCTCTTGTGAAAATCTTAAATTCAGTCTGGGAGTTAGCAACACTCAGAAGCACAACGTACCTTGCCAAATAGTACAAAAGTGACGATAGTGAATCAATCCCTCATTGTACATTCTAGCCGGCTCCATTTTCTATTGAAATCAATGAAAATCAGATGGGATGTAAATCAGGCAGGTTTTTCATAAATCGAACAGTCAAATCCCCATCACTGATCTTGTATTTCTCCCTCCAATACCCTGACAGCAACAGGAAGCAACTGGATTTAATGCAATAGATTAAATCGGGGGTGCTGTGGACCTTTTGAATCCTCACCCTTTCTTCTGTTGCCAGGAGTCAGTGTGAGACCATTGCCTCACAACACCGAGGGCCTAGCTTCCACCCCTACCTTGGATCGCTGTCTGTGTCGAATCTGCACACTTCTCCCCATGTCTGCGTGGGTTTCCCCAGGGTACTCTGATTTCCTCCCACAGTCCAAAGAGGTTAGGTGCATTGACCATGCTAAATTCTCCCTCAGTGAACCCGAACAGGTGCCGGAGTGTGGTGACTGGGGGATTCTCACAGTAACTTCATTGCAGTGTTAATGTAAGCCTACTTGTGACACTAATAAACTAAACTTTAAAGTACTGTTTAATGTGATATTCTAAAGGTTAACGGGCAGCCATAAGCTGAAACAGTCACTGAAACACAACGCAAAATCACTTTGTATCGAGTCTAACTCTATACTAGAACTTGCCTGGATAAATGTGATTGGAATTTTCAAATATTTCGAAGATCAGGGAAGTCATTCCTCACTGAACATCACCAAATCAAATTATTTGACCATTTCTGTTCATAAACTGGCAGTTATGTTTCTTACATGAGTGGCACAGTGACAAAGTGGTTAGTACTACTGCCAGGGACCCAGGTTCAATTCTGGCCTTGAGTGACTGTATGGATTATGCATGTTCTCCCCATGTCTGCATGGGTTTCCTCCTGATGCTCTAGTTAGATGGGTTATCGGGGTAAATGCAGGGAATTACAAGGATGGGACGGTGCAGGGGATTGGACCCGGATAATATACTCAGTCCTTGGAGACTCAATGGGCTGAATGGCCTCTTTCAGCCCAATTAGGAGTCTATTATTTTATAACAGCACTGGCTAAATTACTTGTTGTTTTGAACTAGAAGTGGTGTCACCAGGCTAGAGACCCGGGTTTGAATCCCACCACGGCAGATGGTGAAATTTGAATTCAATAGAAGTCCTATATTTAAAAGTCTGTGTGGAGTTTGCACATTCTCCTCGTGCCTGCGTGGGTTTCCTCTGGGTGCTCGGGTTTCCTCCTGCAGTCCAAAGATGCGCGGGTTAGGTTGATTGGCCATGCTTAAAATTGCCCTCAGTGTTCTGGGATGTGTAGGTTAGAGGGATTAGTGGGTATAATATGTAAAGAACCAGGGATAGGGCCTGGGTGGGATTGTGGTTGGTGCAGACTCGATGGGCCAAATGGCCCCTCTTGTACAGCAGTGTTTCTATGATTTCTATGAAGTCTAGTGATCAAAAATGTTGATTGTCATATAAACCAATTTGGTTCACTAATATCCTTTTGGGGACAGAAATATGCTGTCCTGATCTGGGCTGGACTGCATCTGGGTAACTCTTGATTTCCCCCTGCAAGGGCAATTAGGACTGGGCAATAAACATTGGCCCAGTCAGTGATGCCCACATCCCAGCAATGAACAACAGATCTTACATAGACTTACATAGAACCCTACAGTGCAGAAACAGGCCCTTCGGCCCATCAAGTCTGCACCGAACACAATCCCAACCAGACCCTATCCCCATATCCCTACACATTTACCTGCTAATCCCTCTAACCTACACATCCCAGGACACTAAGGGGCAATTTTAGCATAGCCAATGAACCTAACCCGCACATCTTTGGACTGTGGGAGGAAACCAGAGCACCCGGAGAAAACCCACGCAGACACGAGGAGAATGTGCAAACTCCACACAGGCAGTGACCCGAGCCGGGAATCGAACCCAGGACCCTGGAGCTGTGAAGCAGCAGTGCTAACCCACTGTGCTACCGTGCCACCTGGCAGCATCCATGCAAGGAGAGACTGGCTATTTTCAGTTCCTCACAGGTGATATTTTCAGATTTCATTCCAGAATTCTTTTAGCATCTGCAGTATTTTGCTTTAGTTCTATTTGGATTTTCTGTGGTTGTCAAGGGTGCAATATCAATGCAAGTTCTCCCCTTTCCCTTTACGCTAATATATTCCTTGCATCAGTGACCCCCTCAAACCCTAAGGGGCACAGGGGGGTTGATTAGTCTTTTTATCAATCTAAAAATGCCCTGGCAAATGGAGCTGAGTACTTGGATTAAACCTGACCAGATATTTGCATCAATATCTGCTATTCTCCAGCTTCAGATATTTCCAGGTTAACGTGGGGAATTTTACTGTTAATCAAGTGGAGTGTGTAACTCTCTCCTAACCTGGCCTCCGAATCAAACAATTCACCCAGTCTGCTTATGTTATCTGAGTACCTGCAGCAAATGCTCTGCAGTTATGTCACCTTACGCTGGGGCTAATCTTACAAAGCAGAGAGACATCTCTTGGGTGTGAACTAATGATCTGGAGATGGATCATTCTTTCGGATGGGCCCAATGAATTTTAAAGTTGATGGAAATATGTTTGCCTTACAGCGAGGTAATTTTAGTTTAGCTTGGTGGTAAAAATTTTCATTTATTACTGTAGATTGGCTCAGATGCTATGTCAAGTGAGTTCTTAATTTTTTTAAAGTAAGCCCTTATGTACACTAATAGACCTTGTATAAAAATGGTCTTCACGTTGTATCAGTATATTTTTAAAAAAAGGGCAAAAGATTTTTTCATGCTATAAGCTGTACATGAGAAAAAATTCTTCTATATTTCAGTTAATCTGCTAGATACAGCATCAATACAAGGAGATTGGGGATGGCTGACTTATCCTCACAATGGGGTAAGTGACTTTACTGCAAGCATTGATTTAATAGAAGGATTTTTAATTATAATATGCAAACTGTGTCAGAAGTTCAAGTAGTTATAAATCTGTATTGACTGATTGTATGCTTCTCTTTTCAGTCCAACCTTGCTTTAAGTGATTAAATACTTACCTTTTTGATCTGTTAATCGGCCTGAAGTTAGAAGCCATACAGTTAGTTTCACTTGTGGGATGCTTTTGTTGAACGTTGTGGTGATTTTTTTTTCTGAATTCCTGTTCTCGCTCTTGGGTTATGGCTGTTATGATTGTTGTGTTTGATAGATTATGGGGAAGAAATTTAGTTTGTGACATTCTTTCGTGATATCAATGAGGGATGCCACATTGCGTGCAGCAGGTAATTTCCCAGGGCACTGCCTGCCCTCAGGGACGCGACGTAAATCTGTGAAGTGCTGGTGGAAGTGGCATTAGGTGAACACAATTATACCCCAGGGAGTTATAAACACAGAAAAGAATTATGATCCAAAGTGAATCATCTTAACTGGGTTTAATTTGTAGCACTGGTTTTTAACGACTTCATTTTACACTACATTGAAATGTAACTGGTTTCATTAACTTTTCATAATTCAATTAGTCTGCTAGCTGTCTGTGCTTAGATGAGTGTACATCAGAATTCTGCTGTAGCTGATACGTGAAACAGCGTTCGGAGTGTCTGATACCTATGTGGTTAACGTTTGTACAATTCATTCTGATTTTTTTTTTCCATTCTTCTCTTCTCCCACCCTCAAGCTTATTCTCAATGTAAGTCTTCATCTACCTAAGTGAGAATTCACTTGATTCAAGCTCGAGTCTAATTGCAGAGACACACGCCCACCACTCTTTGGCATCCCACATTCCATCTGCTGGAGCTACTGATCTAATCAGAGCTGCACCATATTTTAATGAATAATACCTTTATCACATCACTCGGAAATCCAAAGCAGTTGAGCATTATCTGCCATTCGGCCCAATTCTAGAGAAGGGCAATTTGGGTAGGTAAGAAGTAAAGGGTGGGAAACAAGCTTGGAGAATCAGCACTGAGGCTAGGAAAGGACTTTATAATTCTCATCCACAGCATTTATGGAGTCTCAAACACTATCAGTACAAAGCCAGTTCAATTATTCAAAACTGTTCAGAATAAGAAAATATTACTTGTATTTGATGAAATTTTTTGGAAAATCACAACTGCTACAGTGGCTTCCTAAGACTATGAAATATGCATCAAGTCTTTTTTTTATTCATTCATAGGATGTGGGTGTTGTTGGCTTTGCCAGCATTTATGTCCATCTTGAATTGTCCTTGAGAAGGTGGTGGTGATCTGTCTTGAATGGCTGCGGTTATTGTGGTGTAGGTACACCCACAGTGCTGTTAGGAATGGGGTTCCAGGAATGTATCTCAGCCACAGTGATACATTCAGGATGGCGAGTGACTTGGAGGGGGAACTTCCCAGTGGGGTGGTGGTCCCATGTGTCTGCTGTCTTTTGTCTTTCCAAATGGAAGAGATGGTGGGTTTGGAAGGTGCTGGCGAGATCCTGCCGTGCATCCTTGACATGGTACACATGACTGCCACAGTGCGTTGGTGGCGAAGGGATTGAAATATCTGTGGATGGGGTGCTAGTTGAGCAAGCTGCTTTGTCCTGGATGATTTAAGCTTATTACACTCACCCAGGCAAGTGGAGACGATTCCATTACACCCTTGACTTGTGCCCTGTAGATGGACAGGTTTTGGGAGAGTCAGGAGCCCATGAATTAGGAGCAGGCCACTCTGCCTGTTCCACCTTTTCAATTAGATCATGACTGATCGGATTGTAACCTTCAACCCCACATTCCTGCCTGCCCCCAATAATCTTTTTACCCCTTGATTACTAAGAATCCATCTAGCCCTGCCTTAAAAGTATTCAAAGACTGCCATGCAAAGAACAGGGTTCCAGAAACACTCCAGGGAAAATAATTCTCCTCCCCTTTAATGCACAACCTCTTACTTTAAAACAGTTCCTCTCTTCCTGCTATTTCTGGGATGTTATTTCTGTTCTCTTTAGTGATGACTGATGTAAAATATCTGTTTAATTCATTGGCCTACTTTCCATTATCATTGGTCCAATAGAAAATGCACCTGGCAATACTCAGTTTGTTTATTTTTATTTAAATATACACAGGTACTCTTCTTTCTGGCTAGCTTTCTCTCATATTCTAATCAATGTTTGTGTTTTTATCCTTTCCAATCTTCTGACGTGTGTGTCCTGTTATGAGTCTCACTGAACCTCTATTGATCTATCCCTGAAGCACATATGCCATCAATTAATCCTATTTCATTGCCTGCCTAGTATAGCCTGCCCTCTGGTTCCAGAGTGTACTGTTCTAAGAAATTACCTTGAAAATGTGGTATGAGCTCTTCAACTTTGCTACCTTTTGCCCATCTGATTTTTTTTTCCTCTAGCCTATATACAGGATTAAAATACTCATTATTATAATCGCACCTCTCCGGCAAGCTGTCAATATCTTAGAACATAGAGCACTACAGCACAAACAGGCCCTTCAGCCCACAAGTTGCACCGATCGTATCCATACCTACCAGGTCTATCTATAACCCTCAATCCCATTAATTCCCATGTACTCATCCAGAAGTCTCTTAAAAGACTCCAGCGAGTTCGCCTCTACCACCACCGACAACAGCCGATTCCACTCAATCACCACCCTCTGAGTGAAAAACTTACCCCTAGCATCTCCTCTATACCTGCTCCCCAGCACCTTAAACCTGTGTCCTCCCCTAGTGACCATTTCAGCCCTGGGACAAGTTAGAATCTCTGCAGTACAGAAAGAGGCCATTTGGCCCATCGATTCTGCACCAACCACAATCCCACCCAGGCTCTACCCTCATATCCCTACATATTTACCCACTAAGTCTACCCATGGAGTTGAGGAGGAACTTCTTCACTCAAAGGGTGGTGAATCTCTGGAATTCTCTGCCCGTTGAAGTGGTGGAGGCTGCCTCGCTAAATATATTTAAAACGCGGGTTGATTGGTTTTTGATAAGCGAGGGGGTTAAGGGGAGAGGATGGGAATGTGGAACTGAGCCACGACAGATCAGCCATGATCTTATTGAATGGCGGGGCAGGCTCGAAGGGCTGGATGGCCTACTCCTGCTATTTCTAATGTTCTAATCCCTCTAACCTATACATCTCAGGACACTATGGGCAATTTTAGCATGGGCAATCAACCTAACCTGCACATTTTTGGATAATATCTCTTTTATTCTCTAACTTACCAGACCTGATCATTTCTCATGACAACCCAAACCATTTCTATATCCTGGTTATCTCTTGTTAACTTCCCCCACCATGTTTTGCAGTGTTTTCAGCACAGTCTGTAGCTCAATGTCTCTGAACCAAAGGCCGTCAAGCTGCAGTTTCTCTCCACAGAATTCCCAGCCTGTAATGAATTAGCTGGTGGGTTTTTTCGTTCATCTAAGGGATGTTTGCTTCACTGCTTAGGACTGTATGCATTGTTCACCCCTTAACTGCTGCAGTTGTTCAGGTGTAGGTGCACGCACAGGGCTGCAAGGGAGAGAATTCCAGGGTTTTTAGTGACACCAATCCAAAATCAGGATGGTGAGTGGCTCAGAGGAGAGTTTCCAGCAGATGATGTTCCCATGGATCTGTTGCTCTTGTCTTCCTAGACGGTAGGGGTCATGAATTTGGAAGGTGTTGTCCAAGGAGCCTTGGTGAGTTGCTGCAATGCATCCTGCAGAGTGGAAGATCACATCTGCCTCTGTTCATCGGTGGTAGTCGAAATGAATGTATAATGTGGTGGATGGGTTGCTTTGTCCTGGATGGTGTCGAGCTTCTTGAGTGTTAATAGATAATAAATAGGACATAGATAAGCTGCAGAGCTGGGTTGATAGGTGGTAAATGGAGTTGAATGTGGAAAAGTGTGAGGTGATTCACTTTGGTAAGAACATAGAACATAGAACAATACAGCGCAGAACAGGCCCTTCGGCCCACGATGTTGCGCCGACCAGTTACAAAACAATGACCCACTAGCCTAAACCAATCCCTTTTCATCCATAAACCTATCCACAGATCTCTTAAACGCCCCCAAACTAGGTGCATTTACAACTGCAGCTGGCAGGGCATTCCAGTCCCTCACCACCCTCTGGGTAAAGAACCTACCCCTGACATCAGTCCTATAACTACCCCCCCCTTAATTTAAAATCGTGCCCCCTCGTGCTAGCTTTCTCCATCCTAGGAAAAAGGCTATCACTATCTACCCTGTCTAAACCTCTAATCATCTTATATGTTTCAATGAGATCCCCTCTTAGCCGCCTTCTTTCCAGCGAAAACAACCCCAAATCTCTCAGTCTCTCCTCATAGGATCTCCCCTCCATACCAGGCAACATCCTGGTAAACCTCCTCTGCACCCTCTCCAAAGCCTCTACATCCTTCCTGTAATGCGGGGACCAGAACTGCACACAGTACTCCAAGTGTGGCCGCACCAGAGTTGTGTACAGTTGCATCATGACGCTGCGACTCCTAAATTCAATCCCCCTGCCAATAAACGCCAAGACTCCGTATGCCTTTTTAACAACCTTATCTACTTGATTCCCAACTTTCAGGGATCTATGTACACATACACCTAGATCCCTCTGCTCCTCTACACTATTCAAAGTCCTCCCGTTAGCCCTATACTCAACACATCTGTTATTCCTACCGAAATGAATTACCTCACACTTCTCCACATTAAACTCCATCCGCCACCTCTCAGCCCAGCTCTGCAACCTTTCTAAGTCATCCTGCAAACTATGACACCCTTCCTCACAATCTACCATACCTCTGACTTTGGTGTCATCAGCAAACTTACTAATCCACCCAACTATACCCTCATCCAGATCATTAATAAAAATTACAAACAGCAGTGGCCCCAAAACAGATCCCTGAGGCACACCACTTGTAACCGAACTCCATGACGAATATTTCCCATCAACCACCACTCTCTGTCTCCTATCTGCTAGCCAATTCCTGATCCAATTACCCAGATCACCCCCAATCCCATACATCTGCATTTTCTGCAGAAGCCTACCATGGTGAACCTTATCAAACGCCTTGCTAAAATCCATATACACCACATCAACTGTCTTACCCCTATCCACCTCTTTGGTCACTTTCTCAAAGAACTCGATAAGGTTAGTAAGGCATGACCTACCTGCTACAAAACCATGCTGACTGTCCCTAATCAACTCATTACTTTCCAAATAACTATAAATCCTGTCTCTAATAATCCTTTCCAAAACCTTACCCACCACAGAAGTAAGACTCACCGGTCTATAATTCCCAGGGAAGTCCCTTCTCCCCTTCTTAAACAATGGGACAACATTTGCTGTCCTCCAATCTTCTGGTACTATACCAGAGACTAACGACGACCTGAAGATCAGAGCCAGAGGCTCCGCAATCACCCCTCTTGCCTCCCAAAGAATCCTAGGGTAAATCCCATCTGGACCAGGGGACTTATCTATTTTCAATCCCTCTAAAATATCCAGCACATCCCTCATATCAACTGCAATACTATCTATTTTACACCCCTGCACCCCAGTGTCCTCCTCAGCTACATTCCTGTCCCCTTGCGTGAACACCGAAGAGAAATATTGGTTCAACGCCTCTCCAATCTCCTCCGGTTCCACACACAACTTCCCTCTACTGTCTGTAACTGGCCCTAATCTTGTCCTAACCAACCTTCTGTTCTTGACATACCTGTAATGTAACAGGAGTACAGAATATAGGGCTAATGGAAGGACTCTTGGTAGTGTTGACAAGCAGAGAGATCTTGGTGTTCATGTGCATAGCTCCCTGAAAGTTAGTACCCAGGTTGATAAGGTTGTTAAGAAGGAGTACGGTGTGTTAGCTTTTATTGGTAGAATTTCGGAGCCATGAGGTCATGTTGCGATTGTACAAAACTCTGGTGCGGCCGCACTTGGAGCATTGCGTACAGTTCTGGTCGCCGCATTATAAGAAAGATGTGGAGGCATTGGAAAGGGTACAGAGGAGGTTTACCAGGATGTTGCCTGGTATGGTGGGAAGGTCTAATGAGGAAAGGCTGAGGGACTTGAGGTTGTTTTCGTTAGAGAGAAGAAGGTTAAGAGGTGACCGAATTGAGGCATGCGAGGTGATCAGAGGGTTAGATAGGGTGGAGGGTGAGAGCCTTTTTCCTCGGATGGTGATGGCTAACACGAGGGGACATAGCTTTAAATTGAGGGGTGGTAATTATAGGACGGGTGTCAGAGGTAGGTTCTTTACTCAGAGGATAGTAAGGGTGTGGAATGCCCTGCCTGCAGCAGTTGTGGGCTCGCCAACTTTAAGGGCGTTCAAATGGTCAGTGGATAGGCATATGGATAACATTGGAATGGTTTAGGTTAGAGGGTCATTAGATTGGTTCCACTGGTCGGCGCAACATCGAGGGCCGAAGGGCCTGTACTGCGCTGTAATGTTCTATCCTGCAGAGTGGAGAATCATGCCTGCCTCTGTTCATCTGTGGTAGTCAAAATGAATGTATAATGTGGTGGATGGGTTGCTTTGTCCTGGATGGTGTCGAGCTTCTTGAGTGTTAGAGCTGCACTCATCCAGGCAAGTGGGGAATATTCCGTCACACTCCTGATTTACAGGTGGGAATATTGCTGTAAATGGAATGTCAAACCTGTGCAGCTGGCCAAGGTGTATCTCAACCCTGCTGTAGAATTCAGTCTGGTTTCTCCAGATCTCACAGCGTCACTCTAGGAATATTTGTATAAATGCATTAATTGCAACCCAATAACTTCAGGGTTTTTTTTTTGTCCATTGAGTGCAACTTTACATTGCTGAACTCAGAGCAAATGAAAATGCTTTGAAAACTTCCAAAATGTTTCCAAGAAATATTGGATGCGAAAATGTAACTAATTCGGACCAGATTTTGCAGCTCAAAACTGAGTGCACAGCACCTCGTGGGTGCCACCAGCAATGTACAAATTGTAGGCAGCTACAATCTCATTGCTTGGCCTATACTCCACTATTCATTAGCATCAAGATATTGAATCAAAGAAGAGTGCAAGAAAGCATGCCAGGAGCAGCAACAAGAGTACCTGAAAATACTTCCATCCTGTGACAAAATATCAGGAGAAAATAAGATTTCTCATTTCAAAACAATTGTTTCTCTCGCAACTGTATCTCTGTAGTCTCTCTCTGAGATCATGGAGTTATCCAAATTTGGGCCGTGGTCATGCTGTTCTTGTAAATACCTGTAACTCCAAAGAGAAACGGAATTCTCCCTGGTCTGTCCTCCAACCAACATTGTGGAAACAAATGATCTAGTTAATACCCATCGCTGGAGTCTGCTGTGCACAAATCGGTCGCTGTGTTTCCTGCGTTGCAAAATTGATTACGTTTCGGAAGTACTTCATTGGCTGCAGAGCTTTGGTTTTGTAATGGCTTAATTTTTAAGAAATGTTCAGTTTACTGGAGTCACAAAGAGCACTTATCATCTCCCCAGTCGGAATTATTCTATTCTGGTTATCTCAGAACCAGCTGCAGGAATGCTTTTCACTGAACTACTTAGTGCTCATTTCAGCAATTTATTGGCTTAAAGCTGGTTTTTTTTTCCCCTTGTTCCGTTCTCACAATTTAAAGTAATGTTTTGAGATTTACCTTTTTCCCCATCATTTTACTTTCTTAGATGGCTCCTTCCTTGATTAAGGTTTCCACGACTATCATCTTGTCTCTGAACACACAAGATTAGCTTACTGTCCGTCTTCTGTACATACACCTGGCAGTGTTCTTATTTCAAACAATTTTCAGTGCCAATCATAAAAGAAGGCCCTCATTATCATATGCCTGTTCCAGATAGTCGGCAGCGATGTGGCCTGATCCCTTATGGACGTTGTTTCAAGGATAAAGGAGATAGCACTAGAAATTGGTGTCTCTTGCACTCCTTCTGCACTTGAAAAGAATGCACAGTGGGGTTCAAGTTTTCTTCCCCCTACTCAAAAAACCTGTAGTAGGTGGGTCTGTAGATGGGGTATTATATCATTATACACAGTCCCATTGCACTCTGTGACCTCCTTTTGTGCACTCATAACATGCTGAAATAATTCTGTTATGTTGAACATACAAGACTGGGCATATGCAATGTTTGGCATAGGCAGAAGAGTTGAATTGATAACAAAAAAAAAACACACACCAACAAATCATAGGATCCCTACAGTACAGAAGGAGGCCATCTGGCCCATCAAGTCTCTGTTGACCACAATCCCACCCAAGCCATATCCTCCATAACCCCATATATCATCTTAGTCACCCTAACAAAGGGAAATTTAGCATGGTCAATCAACCTAACCCCCATATATTTGTGGGAAGAAACCCATGCAGACATGGGGAGAATGTGCAAACTCCACACAGTGATCCAAGCTGGGACTCGAACCCAGGTCCCTGGCACTGTGGGCTAACGGTGTTAACCACCGTGCTGACTGTGTAACGTTTTTAAACAAACTGGATAAAAAAAATTTCCTGTTGCTTATTCTCATCTGGATAGCCTCGTTGTTTAGCAGTAAATTCACCTTGGAATGGGATCATTGACTAGGAGGAGAAAAAATAGATTTTGTTGCATTGAAATAGTTTTTATAAAGGCCCTTCCTTTTTGGGGGAAGGGGCTGTTCTTCTAATTTATCCCAAGTTTATTTGAGTTTGTTTACTTGTTTGGCATGCAAAAGAGCAGCAATTGTAGATTAAGACCAAGGCAGATAGACCATTATCACATAGGAGTATCTAGCAGTAATCCCTCATTTTGCTCTGTACTCATCTGAACTTCACTATCTTTTCCATGGGCAGCTGACAATTAAAAGTTGCTGAATTACATAAGGTTTTTAGTAGCCTGTTATTGCATCATTTAAGATTCTTCTAAAAGATTGTTGCACATTGCTCTCCTCCCACTGGCCCCATTCAACCTCTCCTCAAAACATCCCATTTTACCTCTAGTCCTTAACACAGCTCTGCCACAAAAGGTCACATTATGCTTCTAGTCTCTCCTGTTCTAATGAGTCGCGTAGTTAGCACTGCTGTCTCCAGGGACCCGGGTTCAATTCCAGCCTTGGGTGACTGTCTGCGTGGTGTTTGCACATCCTCCTCGTGCCTGCATGGGTTTCCTCCCACACCATCTCGAGGGCATCATGACAGCTCAGAGACTATCTCTGTTGCTGTGCGGACACATGGATTTGGGCCTGTGTCCGTGGGAGTTTGCGCGTTCTCCCCGTGGTTGCGTGGGTTTCCTCCGGGTGCTCCGGTTTCCTCCCACACCCCAAAAATGTGTTTTTAGGCTGATTGATTGGGTAACAAATTGTCCCTATATTGGACCTCCCTGATCCTCACACATTAGGCGTAGACTAAAATCATGAATAGGTCACTGAGACAATGGGACGGCGGCGCGGGCTCGTTGGGCCGAAGGGCCTGTTTCCCGTGCTGTGTTGTCCTTTGTTCTTTGTACCAAAATGTGTGGGTCAGGTTGATTGGCCATGCTAAATTGCCCCTTGGTGTCAGAGGGACGAGCAGGTAAATATGTAGGATTACAGGAATTGGGCCTGGGTGGGATTGTTGTCGATGCAGGCTGAATGGCTCCTTCTGCACTGTAGGAATTCTATAGACTTAACTCTCCCCTCACAAGATGGCACAATGTTTAGCACTGCTGCCTCACAGTGCCAGAGACCTAGGTTCAATTCCCAATTTTAGTCTGTGTGGAGTTTGCATGTTCTGCATGGGTTTCCTCCCACAGTCCAAAGATGTGTGGGTTAAGTTGATGGGACAAATTAACCCCTAGTGTCCCAAGATGTGATAGGTTAAACAAATTAGCAGAGTAACTAAGTGGGGATGGGGCCTTTGGGGGGGGGGGGGGGGGGAGTATTGGTGTTGGTGCAGGCTGAATGGCCTCTTCCTGCCCTGCAGGGATTCTATGATGTCCCAGTCTCCTCCTCCTTCCTATGTCTCCTGATACCTGTCTTATCTGATCTAACTTCAAATCCCACAGTGGGATTGTTTATATATGTCTTTCCCTTCATAAGAATGCTTGTTTGCAGAAGAGCAAATACACATTGGGAGGTCTAGGACAGATGAATATGGCTTGAAAAGTTTTCAGACTTAGACGATAAAGAATCTTAGATCTGCTTACCGTATCAGACAATGAAATATAACTCTCAATTTGCCATTCCATCCTAGATAGCTGCGATTAACCTGCAGTTTCTAGGGTGGTATATCCGGTGAATCAATATTAAAGGTTAATGCTTGTTGACAAGGATCAATAAACAAAACTATATCAGAAAGTATTGTCTTTAAGAAAGCATTTGATGCTTGTTGAGGCTAAATCAATGGATCACTGCCATCCCAGACTACTTTATCTGACCGTCATCCCAGACTGTACATGTTTATCTGACCATTGGGGGATTTTATTAGATTTGTTTCCCTTCATTATTGTGGACCTTTCGAGGCTCCAGGTTGGGTTCTTTGCTTTTAAGTGCAGGCAGTCTTGAATTTTGCCCTAATTAAGCACTGGTAACCCACAGGGCCTGTTAGATTTCTAAAAGTTTCCTCAAAACAAACTTAACAATCTCACACAGGATTTAAGTGTTTGTCCAGTTCCATTGGCAGTGTAGTACAGGATTGCATGCGAAACGGGCCTACTTTAAAGATTTAACAGCTATCGTTAACATACTGCTGTAATTCCTTCACACCATATATGAACATAAGAAATAGGAGCAGGAGTAGGCCATCTAGCCCTTCGAGCCTGCCCCGCCATTCAATAAGATCGTGGCTGATCTGGTGCGTCTCAGTTCCATTTTCCCGCCCTCTCCCCATAACCCTTAATCCCCTCTCTTATCAAAAACCCATCAACCCGCGTCTTAAAAATATTTAGCGAGGCAGCCTCCACCACTTCAACAGGCAGAGATTCACCACCCTTTGAGTGAAGAAGTTCCTCCTCAACTCTGTTCTAAACCGCTCCCCCCTTTATCTTGAGGCTGTGCCCCCGAGTCATACTGTCCTTTCTGAGCAGGAAGAGTCTCTCCACCTCTATCCTATCCATCCCATTCATCATCTAATATGTCTCAATGAGATCTCCCCTCATTCTCTAAACTCTAACGAGTACAAGCCTAGTTTATTCAGCCTTTCCTCATAGCTCAACCCCCTCAACTCCGGTATCAGCCTAGTAAGCCTCCTCTGCACTCCCTCCAAGGCCAAAATATCCTTGTGTAAGTGCGGCGACCAAAACTGCACACAGTACTCCAGCTGCGGCCTCACCAGTGCCCTGTAAAGCTGCTGCAAGACCTCCCTACTTTTATATTCAATCCCCCTCGCTATGAAGGCCAGCATCCCATTCGCCTTCCTGACCACCTGCTGCATCTGCATGCTGTGAGCTAAACGGAAAGCTCCTCTGAACAGTGTCTGCTGGTCACACGCTTTTACATCCTGACTTCTTATTCATTGGCATCTTTTCTCTTCAAAGTGGTATCACAACAGGCCCCCTCACTCACTCAGTTCACTCCCCCTCAGGCTAACTGATTACTAAGGAGCTTTCCTGAGTTGTTCCTCCTCCTGCAATCTCTGACCAATTGTATCTAATGCTCTCTTGCCTTCTGCAGCTCAATCTGAGGCTTGGTATCTGACTGTTTGCCTCATGTACTTCTCCTCATGCATTGCACATTTCAAAGTTCCCCTTCCCTCTGTCTCAGGCTCACTGCTCCTCCAATCAGACCTTTTAATTTGTTGTTCTTTCAATACTCCAATCGGAGATTTTCTTTCTTCCAGTGTTAGAATTCCCTCCAGTCACCAGCTGTGAGTATTCCTGCAGACCATGTAGCTGTTACCATAAGGACTGGAGCTCTGCTCCTGGGCAGTGAGAACTGCAACTCTCATTTCTACGTTCTCTTATCAATAAAGCCCTTTAGTTTCTGACGTTCTGAAATCACCGCTAGAGGGCTATAACACAATATTGGCAATCGGGTAGATCGATTGAATGGCACAGCCTTGAGTGCCCAGTTTAATTGAAGTTTGGTTTAGAGGGATACCTATTCTGGGTGAACAGACTTAGTTATAATTTAGTGCCACACCCCGAGGGACAGTCAAAATAACAGACCCCAGTGTGGCCAGCAAGCTAAGAGGTTTGGAAAGGTAGGGGTGGCACAGCACTGCTGCCTCTCGGCTCCAGGGATCTGGGTTCGATTCCTGGCTTGGGGCATTGTCTGTGTGGAGTTTGCATACACTCCCCATGTCTGTGTGGGTTTCCTCCTGGGTGCTCCGATTTTCCTCCCACAATCCAAAGACGTGCAAAGGCTATGCTATATTGATCCTTAGTGTCCTGGGATGTATAGACTAGTGGGGTAAATTTGTGGGGTTATGGGGATGGGGCCTCGGTGGGATTGTTGCCAGTGCAGACTCGATGGGCTGAATGGCCTTCTGCACTGTGTAGAGACTGTATGAAAAGTTAAAACAGAGATTTCCGTCAGGAGCAAGGAAAGTGAAACTTGAATAAAAGAAAAACTAGGGGACTTTTTTTGAAATTGAAGGGAGATATCTCCAGCTAGAAGTGAGCTGGTTTAAAATGGAGAAATTGAAGGCCGAGAATTGCTGCAGTTCAATAAATTCAGAAGAAGGGGAAGAAAAGCCTTGAGATACTGCAGGTCTCCCAGTCTAAACAGAAGTGGGGGTGTGACTAAGGGACTTCCTGTAGAAAAGTTCTAAATTTCTTGAAGTGAAGTCACAACTAAAAAAGAATGTGTTAAAGGAAAATAATGGTCCATCACTGAGTGAAATTTAACAAAGAGCAGCACATTTAGAGAGGGGAAAAATAAAGATTCTCCAGCTGCTAGAAAATATGGCTCAAGAAATTGTTGATATCTTGCACCAACTGAGTGAAACAGCAGCTGTGACAGTGGTGGGGTGGGGTGGGGGGGCGGAAAAGCTGACAGGCTTAAAGGAGTATTGCATTTAAAGTTGTACAACAGTTGATACCACAACTGCAAGGAACAAGAAAAATATCATAAGAACATAAGAACATAAGAAATAGGAGCAGGAGTAGGCCATCTAGCCCTTCGAGCCTGCCCCGCCATTCAATAAGATCATGGCTGATCTGTCGTGGCTCAGAAGACCCCATGTGGAGGGCAAGTCTAAAAGAGGATAACTCTTCAAAAGGAGGGTCCGTAAGCAAAGCGAGACCTCCCAGCAAGAGGCAGTAAAACTCCCCTGAGAAGAGGTTACTGAAAGACCCCAGAAGAGGGCACCGAAAGACCCTAAAAGACAGTGAAGAGTTGAAAGCAAAACTGAGTGGGGTCCCATTCCTTTTACTATTGTAATGAGAAGTTCCTTGATGTTATAGCAATAAACTGCAAGCAAGCTGAAGCTGTAATCAGTCAAAGTCAAACCAAGCACAGGAGAAGAAAAGAATTGAATAAACTTCACCAAGAGCTCCAGCAAATAGAAAAATGAGGGGGAAAGTTGTGAGCCTAGTCTGAATGAGAAGCAGTCCAGCTACATAGATTTTCTAGCTACTTCTGCCCTTCAGAGATTGGGCGGCATGGTAGCACAGTGGGTTAGCACTGCTGCTTCACAGCTCCAGGGTCCTGGGTTCGATTCCCGGCTCGGGTCACTGTCTGTGTGGAGTTTGCGCATTCTCCTCGTGTCTGTGTGGGTTTCCTCCGGGTACTCCAGTTTCCTCCCACAGTCCAAAGATGTGCTGGTTAGGTTGATTGGCCAGGCTAAGAAATTGCCCCTTAAGTGTCCAGGGATGTGTAGGTTAGAGGGATTAGTGGGTATAATATATGGGGGTAGGGCCTGGGTGGGATTGTGTTCGGTGCAGACTTGATGGGCCCCTCTCTGCACTGTAGGGTTCTATGAAATTCTATTTCTTAGCTATTAGGGTCAGTGAGGAACAGTACAACATTCATCAACAAGCAGTCAAGGAACTGAATCAGCAAAAAGATGTCAACTGATGCAACATGATGCAACTGTACTCATCTCTGGTGCGGCCGCACTTGGAGTTTTGTGTGCAGTTCTGGTCCCCACATTACAGGAAGGATGTAGAGGCTTTGGAGAGGGTGCAGAGGAGGTTTACCAGGATGTTGCCTGGTATGGAGGGGAGATCCTATGAGGAGAGATTGAGAGATTTGGGGTTGTTTTCGCTGGAAAGAAGGCGGCTAAGAGGGGATCTCATTGAAACATATAAGATGATTAGAGGTTTAGACAGGGTAGATAGTGATAGCCTTTTTCCTAGGATGGAGAAAGCTAACACGACGGGGCACGATTTTAAATTAAGGGGGGGGTAGTTATAGGACAGATGTCAGGGGTACGTTCTTTACCCAGAGGGTGGTGAGGGACTGGAATGCCCTGCCAGCTGCAGTTGTAAATGCACCTAGTTTGGGGGCGTTTAAGAGATCTGTGGATAGGTTTATGGATGAAAAGGGATTGGTTTAGGCTAGTGGGTCATTGTTTTGTAACTGGTCGGCGCAACATCGTGGGCCGAAGGGCCTGTTCTGCGCTGTAATGTTCTATGTTCTATGTTCTATGTGAATAAAAGGCAAAGAGGGTTGGAGGAAAAGCAAGTGGAACTTGGCAATAAGGGTCATGGCATGTGAGGAGGGCCAAGGATCCCCTGTAATGATGCTATCAGTTTTGGGATGGGTGAGAGCTATTAGTCTGAGTGAAACATATGGAGCTCATGGGACATTCCATATCATTTCCTACAAGGGACACCATATTATTGAAGCAGAAACTAGAACAGGGCTTTCATTTACCCAAGTCATTATTGGGAATTTGTTAAAGATCCAATTGAATGGATAGTATCATTACATTCAAGGATGTGGGATAAATGCTGGATGATGTGACTAGCGACTGTAGTAACAGGGTTGGTACAGACTCAATAGGCCGTTCCTGTACTATACAACGTCTACCAGTCTTGGGAATACACCAAGTGGAGAAATTGGCATTCTGCAGAGTGGCAGAAACTGTTGGGTAAGCAACTTCTCTGTTAGTGTAGAGGTTAGTATCCCTGCCTGTCGTGTGGGAGACTGGGGTTCAGTTCCCTAATGGGGAGTTACCAAGTTCCATGACAACGGAGTGTCTGTTTCAGCACAGTGGTTAGCACTGCTGCCTCAACTCCTTGCACACCTGAAGGAGTGACACTCCAAAAACTGAAATAAACCCACTAGACTTGCTACAGTGTCAGGGACCCAGGTTTGATTCCCATCTTGGGTCACTGTCTGTGTGGAGTTTGCATATTCTCTGCGTGGGTTTCCTTCCACAGTCCAAAGATGTGTGGGTTAGGTGGATTGGTCATGCTAAATTGCCCCTTGGCATCAGGGGAAATAGCTAGGGTAAATGCATGGGGTTACAGGAATAGGGCCTGGTGGAATTGTGGGTCAGTGCAGAGTCAATGGGCCAAATGGTCTCCTCCTGCACTGTGGGGTTCTATGATTTTGAGTGTGCGGAGGAGGACAAAACTAAGAGCTATACAAAGTGGCGATTCCAGCAGAGAAGGAACCTGAGATTATATGCCAGAACAAGGTTGCTGAGTTGGTCTCACTAATAGAAATACACAAGAACTATGATGACACGGTAGTTGGCAAACATGCAGAATAAAAAAGCTGGCAGGAAAGAAGCTTAATCAGCTGATCTAAGTACCCGAAATGGAGTGCCACAACCATTCTCTTCAGTGACAAACTGAGATTATGCAACATTTGTCGAGACAAGGTAACAAATACTGCGGTGATTGGTATCTTGTGTGCATTAGAGAGTAAAGTGCATGACTCAGAACAGGATCAACTGTGGATTGGAGAGTGACATCAATCGCAGAGTAAAGTATGTAGTCCTCGGTCAGGGCACTACTTGGAAAGCAGCAAACCTGTGTGGAAGAATTCCATACAAGGCTATATTTGGAACAGTGTATTGTTGAAGGAGTATAGAACAACCTTTTAGGTGAAAGGCAAGCCTCAAGATCCCTCCACTGAACAATTGCTACATCAACTTACAAAATGTCTAATTTGTGTGTAATAATGTTTGTTTAGAATCTGAGTTGTGTAAATCGATTTTGAGGATGGTGTGAGTTAAAGGAGGTGGTATCTGTCTCTCCAAGCCGGTCATGATGTAGAGATGCCGGCGTTGGACTGGGGTAAACACAGTAAGAAGTGTCTCAACACCAGGTTATTTGGACTTTAACCTGGTTGGACTTTAACCTGGTGCTGTGAGACTTCTTACACTCCAAGACAGTACAGCAGAAGAGTCACCTGACTTAAAAGATCAATGGAAACCAGAGGGTGGAATTGTCTCTCGGGCAGAACCATATAGCAGATGTGGAGTTAACATTATAAAGACTGGAGCACAATTCCCAGACCTACTCTCCCTTATCAATAAATACCTTGCTCCTGACAGTCTGAAATCTCCATGATACCATAGTGCCACAACATCTCAGTGGAACGAAGAAGGTGAGGTGCAGATCAGCCATGATCTAACTGAATGGTACAGCAGGATTGATGAGCTGAATGGCCTTGTGTAATGTTAGTGTACCTTTAAGAAAAGTTTTTTTTAAACAAAAATATGATCTCTGGAGCTTCTGTGTTTCTCATATCAGCCAAACTACCCACCAGATGTCCTTTCATCACTCCTTAAGTGAATTAAATGGGGCCTCAGGTACTTTTTTGAGATTATTAATTATGACCCTGCATTGTTAGGGGGAAACCTGATTGGCAGGTCAGATGACAGAAACCTTATCATTTTCAGTTCTGAGCTGAAGGTTTTAGTTTTAGAAGGGTTATCAAGCTGAGAAGTATCTCTCTAGATCACTAGGATTTACAAGACTGAGTTTTCAATTCTCCAACCAAAGAACTCCAATCCAGTATCACGTCAGCATTAGACTTTGCTTTGTTGAACTTATTTAGAGTTCTCATGGGATTGGTTTGATTGGAACATCTTAGATATATTTAGAAGTTTCACAACACCAGATTAAAGTCTAATGGTTTAATTGGAACCATGAGCTTTTGGAGGGCTGCTCCTTCATCAGATGTTTGAAAGCCCTTGATTCCAAACAAATCTGTTGGACTTTAACTATGTTGCAAGATTTCTTCCTGTGCCCTCCCCAGCCCAATGCCAACATCTCCATACCTTAGATATATTTAAGGATTATACGTAGTTTTGTAATTGATCAAAGTTACTGCTAACTTACTTTTGTTAACTATATTAAATAAATGTTTTGTTCAATAAAAGTTTTCAGTCAGTGGATCGAATCATACCTGAAACATTTACATGCTTATCCTAACCAAATTCAAAGAAGAAAGGAAAGTTACAGCACGAACAGGCCCTTCCACCCTCCAAGCCTGCACTGACCATACTGCTTGACTGAACTAAACCCCCTATTGTTCCAGGCACCATAATCCTTCCATTCCCATCCAATTCGTGTATTTGTCAAGATGCCCCTTACAAGTCACGATCATGCCCTCGCCAGTTCCAGGCACCCACAATTTCTGTTTTGGGGGAAAAAAAAACTTGCCTCGTACATCTTTTTAAACCTTAACTCTTGCACCTTTAAACCTGTACCCGCTAATAATTGACTCCTCCACCCTGGGGAAAATGCTTTTGACTATCCACTCTGTCCATGCCCCTCAATCTTGTAGAGTTCTTTTCAGGTCACCCCTAGACCTCTGTCCCAGTGGAAACAAACCAAATTTCTCCAGCCTCTCGTCACAGCTAATGTCCTCCACACCAGGCAATGTCCTAGTAAACCTTTTCTGCACCCAAGACTTGAATAGCAGGTTAGCTGTAAAGACTTGCATTCTAATCGGTATTCTGTAAACTCTGAGACATTTTACGCCCTTCTCTGGTCAGAACCTTCCACACACCTGACGAAGGAACAGCGTTTCCAAAAGCTTGTGGGTTTACTATTAAATAAACTGGTTGGACTTTAACCTGGTGTTGTGAGACTTCTTACTACTTTGACTGAGCCAGTTCTGTTTCCACTTTGTTAACTCTTCCCTGATCCCATGCAACTTTTTCTGCACCAGTCTGCCATGAATGACCTTGTTAAAGATTTTTATTGAAGCCCATGTAGACAACATTCACTACCTACCCTCGTCAACCATCTTCATCACTTCCTCGATCGAACAAGTTATTGAGACATGATCTCCCCTTAACAAAACAATGTTGCCTATCATTTATAATATAGCCACTTATTTCCAAGTGGGACTAAGTTCTGTCTCGAAGAATCCTCTCCAATTTCCCTACCACTGACAGGCTCACTGGCCTGTAATTCCTGAATTATGTTTGCTACCCTTCTTAAAGGAACAACATTGACTATTCTCCAATCCTCTGGGACCTCACCTGTAAGAAATCTTAACATCAGGTTAAAGTCCAAAAGGTTTATTTGGTAACGAGGGCCACTAACTTTCTGCCTCTTCGTCAAGTAAGTGGGAGTGCTGTTAACAATTGAGTTTGTGTTTTTATATGCCCTGTTTGTGAACAGAACTCTCTCTTTCTTGACAAGATCAGCACTCTGAAAGCTAATGGTTTTTGCTACCAAATAAATCTGTTGGACTTTAACCTGGTGTTGTGAGACTTCTTATTGTGTTTACCCCAGCCCAATGCTGGCATCTCAACATCATGACCTCCCCTGTAGCCAGTGAGGATACAAAGATTTCTCTCCAGGCCCCAGCAATTTCGTCTCTTACCCCAGAATGCTGAAGTATGTCCCATCAGGCCCTGGGGACTTGTCTACCCTTAATGTTTCTCAAGAACCCCAATACCTCCTTCTTGATCTCAACATGACTCAAACTATCTACACACCCTTTCCCAAACTCCATCAACCAAGCCCTTCTCCTTACTGAATACTGACGCAAAGTACTCACTTAATATCTCGCCCAATGCTGACATCTCCATATCTTAGGTATATTTGTTAAGGGTTATACATCGTTTTGTAACTGATCAAAAAGACTGCTAATTTTTTCTTTCCATATTTTAAATATATTCTTAAATAAATTTTTGTTTGATAAAAGTTCCCAGTAGGTGCATTGAATCATACTTGAAACATTTCATGCTTATCCTAGCCAAATTCAAAGAACAAAGAAAATTACAGCACGGACAGATTGTCCTCTGTGTCCTTGAGTGGGCCAACCCTTTCCCTGGCTACCCTCTTTTGTATATGTATAAGAAGCCTTGGGATTTTCCTTAATCCTGTTGGCCGATGATTTTTCGTGACCGCTTTTAGCCCTCCTTTATCTTAAGTTTCTTTTACGCAAGGATATTTTGGCCTTGGAGGGAGTGCAGAGGAGGTTTACTAGGCTGATGCCGGAGTTGAGGGGGTTGAGCTATGAGGAGAGGCTGAATAAACTAGGCTTGTACTCGTTAGAGTTTAGAAGAATGAGGGGAGATCTCACTGAGACGTATAAGATGATGAATGGGATGGATAGGATAGAGGTGGAGAGACTCTCCCCGCTCAGCAAGGACAGTAGGACTAGGGGGCACAGCCTCAAAATAAAGGGGGGTGCGGTTTAGAACGGAGTTGAGGAGGAACTTCTTCACTCATAGGGTGGTGAATCTCTGGAATTCTCTGCCCGTTGAAGTGGTGGAGGCTGCCTCGCTAAATGTTTTTAAGATGCGGGTTGATGGGTTTTTGATAAGTAACGAGATTAAGGGTTATGGGGAAAGGGCGGGAATGTGGAACTGAGCCACGACAGATCAGCCATGATCTTATTGAATGGCGGAGCAGGCTCGAGGGGCCAGATGGCCTACTCCTCCTATTTCTTATGTCCTTATGTTCCCTGTTCTTTCATTGTAAACCACTACCTTTCCAATGAGATTTTTATATGCTTGTGAAATCCAGCTTATTATCTTGTCGCTAATGGGGGTGGGGGTGGGGGTGGGGGGGGGGGGGGGGGGGAAAGAGCAAAACTTACTATCCAGGCTGGCTGTATACAACACTTTGAATCACAACAATAGTTCTTGTGGACCCAGCTGAAGTTTAAAAAACACTCTCTACCAGAACAGAAGGCCATGTAGTTCCTTCACATACAATTGGAAAAGTGCCGTCAGATGTAAATAGTCCCTGTTTTATTGTCCACTTCTCACACTCCTGTCACTGTAAAAGTCTGGTTTACTGCAGAAAGATTTACTGTGAATAAAAACAATAGCATTTGTGGCCACTTAAGAATTTTTTTTTCCATTAGTGACAAGATAATAAGTTGGATTTCACAAGCGTATAAACATCTATCCCTTGTTCTTTCGTTGGAAAGGCAGTGGTTTAGAGCAAATATTATACACAGTGAGCTGTAATTTCCAGTGCAAAATACAACAGGCCAATTGTCCAAAGATGTTTGGGTTAGATTGGTTGGACTTTAATTGGGCAGCACAGTGGTTAGCACTGCTGCTTCACAGCTCCAGCGACCTGGGTTCGATTCCCGACTCAGGTCCCTGTCGGTGTGGAGTTTGCACATTCTCCTCGTATCTGTGTGGGTTTCCTCTGGGTGCCCTGCTTTCCTCCCACAGTCCAAAGATGTGCGGGTTAGGTTGATTGACCATGCTAAGAAATTGCCCCTTAGTGTCCAGGAATGTGGATGTTAGAGGGATTAGCGGGTAAAATGTGTAGGGATATGGGGTAGGGCCTGGTTGGGATTGTGGTCAGTGCAGATTTGATGGGCCGAAGGGCCTCTTTCTGCACTGTAGGGTTCTATGGTTAACCTGGTGTTGAGACTTCTTACTTTGACCCTAGTGTCAGGGCAATTAGCAGGGTAAATATGTGGGGTTGTGGAATAGAGCTTTGGGATTGTGGTCAGTGCAGACGAAATGGGCTGAATGGCCTCCTACTACACTAGGGATTGTGTAATTCTATGGCATGTGAATTGTTCAGTGAGTTATATAAAGAATTGGCGTTTATTGGTAGGGGGATTGAATTTAGGAGTCGCAGCGTCATGATGCAACTGTACACAACTCTGGTGCGGCCACACTTGGAGTTTTGTGTGCAGTTCTGGTCCCCACATGACAGGAAGGATGTAGAGGCTTTGGAGAGGGTGCAGAGGAGGTTTACCAGGATGTTGCCTGGTATGGAGGGGAGATCCTATGAGGAGAGACTGAGAGATTTGGGGTTGTTTTCGCTGGAAAGAAGGCGGCTAAGAGGGGATCTCATTGAAACATATAAGATGATTAGAGGTTTAGACAGGGTAGATAGTGATAGCCTTTTTCCTAGGATGGAGAAAGCTAGCACGAGGGGGCACGACTTTAAATTAAGGGGGGGTAGTTATAGGACTGATGTCAGGGGTAGGTTCTTTACCCAGAGGGTGGTGAGGGACTGGAATGCCCTGCCAGCTGCAGTTGTAAATGCACCTAGTTTGGGGGCGTTTAAGAGATCTGTGGATAGGTTTATGGATGAAAAGGGATTGGTTTAGGCTAGTGGGTCATTGTTTTGTAACTGGTCGGCGCAACATCGTGGGCCGAAGGGCCTGTTCTGCGCTGTAATGTTCTATATTCTATGTTCTATGTTCTAAGTGAGCCACTCAACAGGTGCAGATCAAAATGAGCTTGGGAATAAATGGAGAAATGAGTTGTAATTTGAGATAAAGGCCAGCATTCTCTGACCTTGCTTGTGGTGGAGTGCCAAATTCTCTACTCACGGGCAGCAGTAGTGGGGCATCAATGTTTTATACAAACACCCTCCCATTTAAGAGAAATTGTGGATGTGTACTGCTAGTACGAGGAGGAGAGGTAAGAATGAGAAAGCTTAGTTTGGAATCAAATTTGAGAGTTTGTGTTTCACCTTTGCCATGAAGAAAAAGGTTTAGTGGATGAATAAACCTTCACCTGTTTTTGAGCCATAGTCTGTGCGTGTAATTAGGCATTGGTGTTGGGACTGATAGAGAAAAAAGACCATATATTGTACAAGAAAACAGTCCACTCTGTTAGAAGCAGAGCTCACAGCGAAAATAACAGCACAGATCTCACAGTCACTAATAGAAAAATGCAGACTGTATGCTGTCATTATGAAACAGCACACTCAGGAACAAAGAAAATACAGACCTCAGATGGTCAGTAACAGGGAAAACAACACTATTATTAATAAAAAAAAATCCAGGTAATGCACTGTCACCCAAAGATAAAGATATAGATGACATAATAACAGAAAAACAGAGCTCACGTCCTTAGGAACTGAGGAGATCTCACTGTCGTCAATAAAGGTACTACATGCCACTCGAAGTGAAGGCACTGACCTCACTATCAGTTACAGTCAAAACACAGACTGCATATTATCAGCAACAGAGAAAATATAGATTTTAAAGACTGTCAGTAATTGAAAAAAATACAGACATGACACAGTCGGTAACAGAAAGCAATACAACCCTTACACTGTCGGTAACAGATGAAACGCGGGTGACATTATCCTGAGAAAGTATCATTATGGAGTTTTCTGCGCCAATCTCTCAGGCACATTCTGCATCGCAATCCTCCCATATGTACTTTTCTGGAAAGTTGGGAGGTTCTCATCCCTACTGAGGTGCTGTGCTGAAATACCATTTGTCGAGGGCACCCCAATCTCTCAGTGCACTGGGAGACCCCCTAGCTCATTCCCACCCCACCCATTGGAACGCCCTCCAATTTGTAGCATTTTCCCCCACCCCGTCCCTGACATGGGTTGCTGGATTGCTGCATTGGGACCCTCCCAATGTGTCCCCATATCTGACCCTCCAACATGTGGCGAAAAACTGCAGTAGGCGACGGTGCAGAGGGACCTCGGGGTCCTTGTGCATGAGTCGCAAAAACCCAGCTTGCAGGTGCAGCAGGTGGTCAGGAAGGCGAATGGGATGCTGGCCTTCATAGCGAGGGGGATTGAATATAAAAGTAGGGAGGTCTTGCTGCAGCTGTATAGGGCATTGGTGAGGCCGCAGCTGGAGTACTGTGTACAGTTTTGGTCGCTGCACTTACGCAAGGATATTTTGGCCTTGGAGGGAGTGCAGAGGAGGTTTAGAACATAAGAACATAAGAACATAAGAAATAGGAGCAGGAGTAGGCCATCTGGCCCTTCGAGCCTGCCCCGCCATTCAATAAGATCATGGCTGATCTGTCGTGACTCAGCTCCACCTTCCCGCCCTCTCCCCATAACCCTTAATCCCTTCTCTTATCAAAAACCCATCAACCCGTTTCTTAAAAATATTTAGCGAGGCAGCCTCCACCACTTCAACGGGCAGAGAATTCCAGAGATTCACCACCCTTTGAGTGAAGAAGTTCCTCCTCAACTCTGTTCTAAACCGCCCCCCCCTTTATCTTGAGGCTGTGCCCCCTAGTCCTACTGTCTTTTTTGAGCGGGAACAGTCTCTCCACCTCTATCCTATCCATCCCATTCATCATCTTATACGTCTCAATGAGATCTCCCCTCATTCTTCTAAACTCTAACGAGTACAAGCCTAGTTTATTCAGCCTCTCCTCATAGCTCAATCCCCTCAACTCCGGTATCAGCCGAGTAAACCTCCTCTGCACTCCCTCCAGGGCCAAAACATCCTTGCGCAGGTGCGGCGCCCAAAACTGCACACAGTACTCCAGCTGCGGCCTCACCAATACCCTATACAGCTGCAGCAAGACCTCCCTACTTTTATATTCAATCCCCTTCGCTATGAAGGCTGATTCCGGAGTTGAGGGGGTTGAGCTATGAGGAGAGGCTGAATAAACTGGGCTTGTACTCGTTGGAGTTTAGAAGAATGAGGGGAGATCTCATTGAGACATATAAGATGATGAATGGGATGGATAGGATAGAGGTGGAGAGACTCTTCCCGCTCAGGAAGGAAAGTAGGACTAGGGGGCACAGCCTCAAGATAAAGGGGGGGGGGGCAATTTAGAACGGAGTTGAGGAGGAACTTCTTCACTCAAAGGGTGGTGAATCTCTGGAATTCTCTGCCCGTTGAAGTGGTGGAGGCTGCCTCGCTAAATATTTTTAAGACGCGGGTTGATGGGTTTTTGATAAGAGAGGGGATTAAGGGTTATGGGGAGAGGGCGGGAAGGTGGAACTGAGACACGACAGATCAGCCATGATCTTATTGAATGGCGGGGCAGGCTCGAAGGGCTAGATGGCCTACTCCTGCTCCTATTTCTTATGTTCTTATGTTATGTTTCCCTTCCCTGCCTGATCATGGCCTCAAACATGCTTCTATCATGACCACCTTCATGATCCAGCCCTGCAGGACCTCAGCACCCATCCTCCCCTCAAAATCCTGGATGCCACTCGGGATAGTCAGAAGCTTTTTCCCAGGGTGGAAAAGTCAATTACGAGGGGGAGCAGGTTAAAGGTGTGAGGGGTAAGGTTTGAAGGAGATGTACGAGGCAGATTTATTTTTTTTTAGAGGGTGGTGGGTGCCTGGAACTTGTGCTGGAGGAGGAAGTGGAAGCAGATACGTTTAGTGGCTTTTAAGAGGTCTTGACAAATACATGAAAAGGACAGGAGTAGAGGGTATTATGGTCCCCAGAAGGATAGGGGGCTTTGGTTAAATCAGGCAACATGGTCAGTACAGGCTTGGAGGGTTATAATTCCTGGGTTATAATTTTCTTTGTTCTTATGCACTGCTCCAGCACTTCCAGAGTGTCCGTTACCTATTGCTAAGGTGTCTGGCGAGGAGGGAAATTTGCACCCATCGACTTCCCACTGTTATAGAACATAGAACCCTACAGTGCAGAAACAGGCCCTTCGGCCCATCGAGTCTGCACCGAACACAATCCCACCCAGACCCTATCCCCATATCCCTACACATTTTACCTGCTAATCCCTCTAACCTACACATCCCAGGACACTAAGGGGCAATTTTAGCATAGCCAATGAACCTAACCCGCACATCTTTGGACAGTGGGAGGAAACCGGAGCACCCGGAGAAAACCCACGCAGACACGAGGAGAATGTGCAAACTCCACACAGGCAGTGACCCGAGCCGGGAATCGAACCCAGGACCCTGGAGCTGTGAAGCAGCAGTGCTAACCACTGTGCTACCGTGCCGCCCTAATTGACAAAGAAAACACAGATCTCACACAGTTGCAGAGTTATAGAAGTTTATAGCATGGAAGCAGGCATTTCAGCCCAAATTGTCTATGCCACCTTATTTTTTAAATGTCTAAGCTTGTCCTAATTGTCCATGTTTGTCCCATATCCCTCTATACCCATCTTACCCCATGTAACTATCTAAATGCTTTTTAAAAGCGTTTGTACCCACCTCTACTACTATCTCTGATGCTTGTTCTAGATACTCACCATCCTCTGTGTGAAAAATTGCCCCTCTGGATACTTCTGTATCTCTCCCCTCTCACCTTAAACCTATGCCCTCTGGTTTTAGATTCCCCCCTACCTTTGGGAAAAGATATCTAGCTGATCTGTGCCACTCATTATCTTATAGACTTCTATAAGATCACCCCTCGGGTGCAGAGGAGGTTTACCAGGATGTTGCCTGGTATGGTGGGAAGGTCTAATGAGGAAAGGCTGAGGGATTTGAGGTTATTTTCGTTAGAGAGAAGAAGGTTGAGATGTGACCTAATTGAGGCATACAAGATGATCAGATAGGGTGGACAGTGAGCCTTTTTCCTCGGATGGTGATGGCCATCACCATCCGAGGGGATGAGGGGACATAGCTTTAAATTAAGGGGTGGTAATTATAGGACGGATGTCAGAGGTAGGTTCTTTACTCAGAGGATAGTAAGGGCGTGGAATGCCCTGCCTGCAGTTGTGGATTCGCCAACTTTAAGGGTGTTCAAATGGTCAGTGGATAGGCATATGGATAACATTGGAATAGTTTAGGTTAGAGGGTCATTAGATTGGTTCCACTGGTCGGCGCAACATCGAGGGCCGAAGGGCCTGTACTGTGCTGTAATGTTCATGTTCTGGAAGATAGCGAAAAAAGTCCCAGTCTATCCAACCTCTCCTTATAACTCAAACCATGAAGTACCAGTAGCATCCTAGTAAATCTTTTCTGCAATCTTTAATAATATCCTTTCTATAATAGGATGACCAGAACTGTACACAGTGTTCCAAGTGTGGCCTTACCAATGTCTTGTACAATCTCAACAAGACGTCCCAAATCCTGTATTCAATTTGCTGACCAATAAAACCAAACATGCCAAATGCCGTCTTCACCACTCTGTCCGCCTGTGACTCCACTTCCAAGGAACTATGAACCTGTATCCCTAGATCTTGTTGTTCTGTAACTCTCCCCAGTGTCCTACCATTAACATAGTAAGTCCCGTTCTGGTTCAATCTATCAAAATGCATCACTTCACAATTATCTAAATTAAACTCCATCTGCCATTCATCAGCCCACTGGCCCAATTGATCAAGATCCTGTTGTAATCCTAGATAAACTTCTTCCCTGTCCACTATTACCACTAATCAAAGAGAGAAAACATGATATAAAAGCAAATTACTACGGTTTGCTGGAATCTGTGATCAGAAGATAAAATGCTGGAAAATCTCAGCGGGTCTGGCACTAATCTGTAGGGATAGAAAAGAACTGACATTTTGAACACAGATGACCTTTTGTCAAAGCTTTGACACAGGGTCATCTGGACTCAAAACGTCAGCTCTTCTCTCTCTCTACAAATAAGTGCCAGACCTGCTGAGATTTTCCAGCATTTTCTCGAGGAAAACAAACACCTTGTGAACGCTGTCTCGGAGAAATCGCAGACATCACCATGTCAGTCACAGAGAAAACACACATCTTACGTGCTGTTAGAAACAGACAAAATGTTGCCTCACTCTGTCAAAACATGGAAAACACACAGCTCTGACAGTAATAGATAAAACCAGTCGTGACACCGTTGGTACCCACAAGATAAGCACAAACTTCACATGGTCATCAACAGAGAAAATGTAGACTTCACACAATATCAGTAACAGGGTAAACACAGACTGTCAGCAGCAGTGAAAACACAAACATCAAACTATCGATAACCGGGAAAACACAAGCCTCTCACTTTCACTCGCAGGAAACAGCTCAGTAACAGCGAAAACATAGACTTCGCTTTGTCAGTGACAGGCAAACAGAACCTGACACCGTCAGCAATAACGGGCGGCACGGTGGCACAGTGGGTTAGCACTGCTGCTTCACAGCTCCAGGGTCCTGGGTTCGATTCCCGGCTCGGGTCACTGTCTGTGTGGAGTTTGCACGTTCTCCCCGTGTCTGTGTGGGTTTCCTCCGGGTGCTCCGGTTTCCTCCCACATTCCAAAGATGTGGGGGTTAGGTTGATTGGCCGTGCTAAGAAATTGCCCCTTGGTGCCCAGGGTAACGTAGGTTAGAGGGATTAGTGGGTATAATACGTGGGGATATGGGGGTAGGGCCTGGGTGGGATTGTGCTTGGTGCAGACTCGATGGGCCTCTTTCTGCACTGTGGGGCTCAATGAACGGGACATAGAATTCACACCAATGGCACCAGGGCAAATTCGGATCTGATACTGTAACAGAGAACGTAACTACACACTTTCAGTAACAGAAAACAGTCCCCACTCAGTCTGATCCAGAGAAAACACAGGCCTCTCACTTTCATTAACTGAAACACAAGGACCTAGATTCCCTACAGTGCAGAAAGAGGCCATTCACCCCATCAAATCTGCTCGGACCATAGTCTTACCCTGGCCCAATTCCATAACCCCACATTTATTTTGCTAATCCCTTAATATTAGAGTCAATTTAGAATAGCCAATCAACCTAACCCACACATAGAGCAGAACAGAACCCTACAGTGCAGAAAGAGGCCATTCAGCCCATCGGGTCTGCACCGAACACAATCCCACCCAGGCCCTACCCCCATATCCCTACATATTATATCCACTAATCCCTCTAACCTACGCATCCCTGGACATTAAGGGGCAATTTCTTAGCATAGCCAATCAACCTAACCCGCATATCTTTGGACTGTAGGAGGAAACCGGAGTACCCGGAGGAAACCCACGCAGACACGGGGAGAATGTGCAAACTCCGTATAGAAGGTGACCCAAGGCCAGAGTTGAACCTGGGCCCCTGTCGCTGTGAGGCAGCACTGTGACACAGTACCAAACAAAGATCACACACACTGTCAGTAACACTGCCCGGGAGCTGGGGACACTGCCCGGGTATATCCCTCTCCTCCTGAGGTCTATACTTGGCTTTGTCTCCCTGACAGAATCCCACTCTCCCCCAACCCAGATTAATACCCATTTTTGAATATTAGTTGTAAACCTCAGGGACATTAAGCCAGCGAGAGGGGGGTTTCCTTAATCAGAGGAAAATATGGCATGGAAGCCCTTAAAATATATTTAATTTATTTCAATGCATTATGTCAAAGGTGAGAGATGGGGAAAACCAGAAATAAAACACAGGCCAGCAGGGATCTCGTGTTCTAGAATATAAAAGTAGGGAGGTCTTGCTGCAGCTGTATAGGGCATTGGTGAGGCCGCAGCTGGAGTACTGTGTGCAGTTTTGGTCGCCGCACCTGCGCAAAGATATTTTGGCCTTGGAGGGAGTGCAGAGGAGGTTCACTAGGCTGATACCGGAAATGAGGGGATTGGACTATGAGGAGAGGCTAAATAGGCTGGGTCTGTACTCGTTGGAGTTTAGAAGGATGAGGGGGGATCTTATAGAGACGTATAAGATAATGAATGGGATGGATAGGGCAGAGGTAGAGAGATTCTTCCTGCTCAGAAAGGACTAGAGGGCACAGCCTCAAAATAAGGGGGGGGGCGGTTTAGAACGGAGTTGAGGAGGAACTTCTTCACTCAATGGGTGGTGACTCTCTGGAATTCTCTGCCCGTTGAAGTGGTGGAGGCTGCCTCGCTAAATATATCCAAGTCACGGGTAGATAGGTTTCTGATAGACAAGGGAATTAAGGGAAATGGGGAGAAAGTGGGAAAGTGGAACTGATCCACTTCAGATCAGCCATGATCTTATTAAATGGCGGGGCAGGCTCGAAGGGCTAGATGGCCTACTCCTGCTCCTATTTCTTATGTTCTGATTCTCTTGAGATTTTTGCACCCACACTGCTGTTTGGGCTCTTGGCGAACACGGGTTCAAACCTGCCCACAGTAACTGAGTAAACTTTGCAATGTCAATGAAAAAATAGACATTGCATTGTTGGTGAAATAAAAAGAAACACAGCTTGCATTGCCCTTAACCGAGAGAACTGGCTTCACAGTGTCAGTAACAACATAGCAAAACTGTCACTAACAGAAAACACCACATCTCACTGCCAGTAAGGAAATATACACAGAACTTACCGGAAAAATCTGTCCTCAAAGTCACGAATGGTGAAAAGAAATACTTCAAACAGTCAGCAACAGAAAACAAGAAACCTTGCACTGTCGGTAAGAGGGCAAACACACACCACACGGTCACAGTAATATAAAAATTACAGACTTCACACTGTCAGTGACCAATAGAACCCAGAACTCTCACCAGTTTTAATAAAAATGAAGCATTCTTCTCAATATCACTAATATTGAAAACACAGACACCACACTGTAAGTAACAGGGAAAAAATGCACATCATACGCTGGCAGTCACAGATAAAACACATGTGACCATAAGACACAGAACAAAGAACAACCCAGCACGAGAAACAGGCCCTTCGGCCCAACGAGCCCACGCCGCCATCTTAACAAAGCATTTTCCTACACCTACCTTGCCCCGTGTGAATGCGAATGGTACCCCGATTGTAACCAGATTCAGAGGAGAATAATTTAGGGACAATTTGTTACACCAATCAGCCTAAGAGTACATCTTTGGAGTGTGGGAGGAAACCGGAGCACCCGGAGAAAACCCACACAAGCACGGGGAGAATGCGCAAACTCCCACAGACACCGGCCCAAATCCATGTATCTGCACAGCAAACAGTGATAGTCACTGAGTTGTTGTGGTGCCTGTCTGCAGGTCCAGGTTTAAGCACACACTAACGACGAGAAGTACTAGGCCACTCTCGAAACATCCAGGAGCAGCCCTCGCACGACCCACCGCGTACATGCCCCTCGTTTGACAACAAGGTTGGCTAGCAGATAGGAGACAGAGAGTGGTGGTTGATGGGAAATATTCGTCATGGAGTTCGGGTACAAGTGGTGTGCCTCAGGGATCTGTTTTGGGGCCACTGCTGTTTGTAATTTTTATTAATGATCTGGATGAGGGTATAGTTGGGTGGATTAGTAAGTTTGCTGATGACACCAAAGTCGGAGGTGTGGTAGATTGTGAGGAAGGGTGTCATAGTTTGCAGGATGACTTAGAAAGGTTGCAGAGCTGGGCTGAGAGGTGGCGAATGGAGTTTAATGTGGAGAAGTGTGAGGTAATTCATTTCGGTAGGAATAACAGATGTGTTGAGTATAGGGCTAACGGGAGGACTTTGAATAGTGTGGAGGAGCAGAGGGATCTAGGTGTATGTGTACATAGATCCCTGAAAGTTGGGAATCAAGTAGATAAAGTTGTTAAGAAGGCATACGGAGTTTTGGCGTTTATTGGTAGGGGGATTGAATTTAGGAGTCGCAGCGTCATGATGCAACTGTACACATCTCTGGTGCGGCCGCACTTGGAGTTTTGTGTGCAGTTCTGGTCCCCACATTACAGGAAGGATGTAGAGGCTTTGGAGAGGGTGCAGAGGAGGTTTACCAGGATGTTGCCTGGTATGGAGGGGAGATCCTATGAGGAGAGATTGAGAGATTTGGGGTTGTTTTCGCTGGAAAGAAGGCGGCTAAGAGGGGATCTCATTGAAACATATAAGATGATTAGAGGTTTAGACAGGGTAGATAGTGATAGCCTTTTTCCTAGGATGGAGAAAGCTAACACGAGGGGGCACGATTTTAAATTAAGGGGGGGTAGTTATAGGACAGATGTCAGGGGTAGGTTCTTTACCCAGAGGGTGGTGAGGGACTGGAATGCCCTGCCAGCTGCAGTTGTAAATGCACCTAGTTTGGGGGCGTTTAAAAGATCTGTGGATAGGTTTATGGATGAAAAGGGATTGGTTTAGGCTAGTGGGTCATTGTTTTGTAACTGGTCAGCGCAACATCGTGGGCCGAAGGGCCTGTTCTGCGCTGTAATGTTCTATGTTCTATGTTCTAAGGTGGACCGACACACTTGTGGATTAAAAGAGACAAAACATTAACATGTCGTATTACACTTCCAGTAACGTCCCGAGGCTCTGACCCTTATTTAAAACCATCTTCTATAACCCTCCATCCCTGTTTCGCTCATGTGTCTATCTAAGTAAACCTTAAACAAGTCCAGCGTGTTTGCCTCCACCACCTTACTTGGCAGTGCATTCCATACCCCCATGACCCTCTGTGTGAAAAACCTCCCTCTAGTATCCATATTATACATCACCCCCCTCACCCTTAGCTTGTGACCCCTCATGATAGTTGTCCCCAATCTAGGAAAAAGCCTGCCACTGTTAACTCTATCTATACCAGTTGTAGATGCTCCTAGTTTGGGGGCGTTTAAGAGATCTGTGGATAGGTTTATGGATGAAAAGGGATTGGTTTAGGCTAGTGGGTCATTGTTTTTGTAACTGGTCGCCGCAACATCGTGGGCCGAAGGGCCTGTTCTGCGCTGTAATGTTCTATGTTCTATTCACTTCATTATTTTATACACTTCTATCAGATCCCCCCTTAATCTCTGTCTTTCTAAGGAGAAGAGGTCCAGTTTTCCCAATCTTTCCTTATAACCCAGTCCTTCCATAAACCTCCTCTGCACTCTCTCCAGGATCTCCACATCCTTCTGGTAGTAAGGTGACCAGAACTGGACGCAGTACTCCAAATGCGGTTTAACCAACGTAGGAGCAGAACGAGACCACTCGCCCTTCGTGTATGCTTCTCCATTCAATCATGGCTGATATTTTTCTCATCCCCATTCTCCTGCCTTTTCCCCATATCCCCTGATCCCCTTATTAATCAAGAATCTATCTATCTCTGTCTTAAAGACACTCGATGACCCGGCCTCCACAGCCTTCTGCGGCAAAGAGTTCGACAGATTCCCCACTCTCTGACTGAAGAAATTCCTCCTCCTCTCTGTTTTAAAGGATCGTCCCTTTAAGCCTGAGTTTGTGCCCTTTGGTTTGAGTTTTTCTCACTAGTGGAAACATCCACTCTATCCAGGCCTTGCATTTTCCTGGAAGTTTCAATAGGATTCCCCCCCCCCCCATCCTTCCAAACTCTAGCGAGTACAGACTCAGAGTCCTCAACCATTCCTCATACGACAAGCTCTTCATTTCAGGGATCATTCTTGTGAACCTCCTCCGGACCCATCCAAGGCCAGCTCATCCTTCCTTAGATATGGGGCCCAAAACTACTCATAATACTCCAAATCTGGTCTGACCAGAACCCTATACAGCCTCAGAAGTACATTCCTGCTCTTGTATTCTAGCCTTCAACATGAATGCTAACATTGCATTTGCCTTCCTCACTGCCGACTGAACTTGCACATTAACCTTAGGAAAATCTTGAACAAGGACTCCCAAGTTCCTTTGTACTTCTGACTTTCTAAGCGTTTCCCCATTTAGCAAATAGTCCCTGCCTCCATTCCTCCTTCCAAAGTGCATAACCTCTCACTTTCCACATTATATTCCACCTGCCACTTCTTTTCCCACTCTCCTAACCTGTCCAAGTCCTTCTGCAGCCCCTCTGCATCCTCAATATTAGCAGCAATGCCTTCAGTTTCTTCCTCCAAATGTATACTGTGAAAAGCTGTGGACTCAGCACCGAACCCTGAGGGCACTACTCGTCACCGGCTACCATCCTGAAAAAGATTACCCCCACTCTCTGCCCTCTGCCAGCCAGCCAATCCTCTATCCATGCCAGGGTCTTACCCTAAACACCATGGGCACTTAGAACATAGAACATTACAGCACAAACAGGCCCTTCGGCCCTCGAGTTGCGCCGATCACATCAACCCCACCAATCTATAGACCTATCTATAACCCCCAATCCCATTAAACCCCATATACTCATCCAGAAGTCTTTTAAAAGACCCCAGCGAGTTCGCCTCCATCACCGATGACGGCAGCCGATTCCATTCACTCACCACCCTCTGAGTGAAAAACTTACCCCTAACATCACCTCTGTACTTCCCTCCCTGCACCTTAAATCTGTGTCCTCTCATAGCGACCATTTCAACCCGGGGAAATAGCCTCTGAGAGTCCACCCTATCTATTCTTCTCAACATTTTATAAACTTCTCTCAGGTCACCTCTCAACCTTCGCCTCTCGAGGGAAAAGAGTCCCAGCTCCCTCAACCTATCTTCATAAGGCATGCCTCCCAGTCCAGGCAACATCCTTGTAAATCTCCTCTGCACCCTTTCAATAGCTTCAACGTCTTTCCTATAGTGAGGCGACCAGAACTGCGCACAGTACTCCAAATGAGGCCTGACAAGGGTCCTGTAAAGTTGCAGCATTACCTCCCGACTCCTAAACTCAATCCCTCGATTAATGAAGGCCAGTAATTAATGACTTAGAAAGGTTGCAGAGCTGGGCTGAGAGGTGGCGAATGGAGTTTAATGTGGAGAAGTGTGAGGTAATTCATTTCGGTAGGAATAACAGATGTGTTGAGTATAGGGCTAACGGGAGGACTTTGAATAGTGTGGAGGAGCAGAGGGATCTAGGTGTATGTGTACATAGATCCCTGAAAGTTGGGAATCAAGTAGATAAAGTTGTTAAGAAGGCATACGGAGTTTTGGCGTTTATTGGTAGGGGGATTGAATTTAGGAGTCGTAGCGTCATGATGCAACTGTACACATCTCTGGTGCGGCCGCACTTGGAGTTTTGTGTGCAGTTCTGGTCCCCACATTACAAGAAGGATGTAGAGGCTTTGGAGAGGGTGCAGAGGAGGTTTACCAGGATGTTGCCTGGTATGGAGGGGAGATCCTATGAGGAGAGATTGAGAGATTTGGGGTTGTTTTCGCTGGAAAGAAGGCGGCTAAGAGGGGATCTCATTGAAACATATAAGATGATTAGAGGTTTAGACAGGGTAGATAGTGATAGCCTTTTTCCTAGGATGGAGAAAGCTAACACGAGGGGGCACGATTTTAAATTAAGGGGGGGTAGTTATAGGACAGATGTCAGGGGTAGGTTCTTTACCCAGAGGGTGGTGAGGGACTGGAATGCCCTGCCAGCTGCAGTTGTAAATGCACCTAGTTTGGGTCGTTTAAAAGATCTGTGGATAGGTTTATGGATGAAAAGGGATTGGTTTAGGCTAGTGGGTCATTGTTTTGTAACTGGTCGGCGCAACATCGTGGGCCGAAGGGCCTGTTCTGCGCTGTAATGTTCTATGTTCTATGTTCTATGTAGTACACCATACGCCTTCTTGACCACCTCCTCCACCTGCGAGGCCGATTTAAGAGTCTTGTGGACCCGGACCCCGAGATCCTTCTGCTCTTCAACGCTACTAAGACTCCTGCCCTTGATAGTGTACTCGTTCATCCTGTTGGTTCTGCCGAAATGGACGACTACACATTTATCCACGTTGAAGTCCATCTGCCACTTCTCCGCCCATTCCTGCATCCTATCTATGTCCTGCTGCAACTTTTGACATCCTTCCAGACCATCCACAACACCACCGACCTTCGTGTCATCAGCGAACTTGCTAACCCATCCCTCCACTTCCTCATCCAGGTCATTTATGAAAATGACAAACAGCAAGGGTCCCAGAACAGATCCCTGGGGCACCCCACTGGTGACTGACCTCCATTCCGAAAAAGACCCATCCACAACCACTCTCTGCCTTCTGCAGGCAAGCCAGTTCTAGATCCACAAGGCCAAAGGCCCTTGGATCCCATGCCCTCTCACCTTCTCAAGAAGTCTTGCATGGGGGACCTTATCAAACGCCTTGCTGAAGTCCGTGTACACTACGTCCACGGCACTTCCTTCGTCAATGTGTTCAGTCACATTATCGAAGAACTCAACTAGGCTCGTAAGGCACGACCTGCCCTTGACAAATCCATGCTGACTATTCCTGATCATGTCAAACCTCTCCAAATGCTTGTAAATCTTGTCCCTCAGAAACCTCTCCATCAGCTTACCAACCACTGAGGTCAGACTCACCGGGCGGTAATTTCCCGGGCTATCTCTGTTCCCTTTCTTGAAAATAGGGACTACATCTGCAATCCTCCAATCTTCCGGAACCTCTCCCGTCTCCATTGACGACGCAAAGATCATCGCCAGGGGCTCTGCAATCACTTCCCTCGCCTCCCACAGTATCCTGGGGTACATCCCATCTGGTCCCGGCGACTTATCTATTTTGATAGAATTCAAAAGTTCTAAGACATCCTCCTCCTTAACTTAACTTATTTAACAGACTCTTATGCAGCACCTTGTTAAAGGCCTTCTGGAAATGTAAATAAATCATGTCCACTGGCTCTCCTTTATCTAACCTCCTTGTTACCTCCTCAGAGAACTAATAGATTTGTCAGACATGACCTCCCCTTGACAAAGCCGTACTGACTCAGTTCTATTTTATCATGCATCTTCAAGTACTCTGCCATCTCATCTTTAATAATGAACTCTAAAATATAGGCTAACTGGCCTATAACTTATCTGCTGCCTCCCTACTTTATTAAACAGTGGTGTTAGATTAGCTACTTTCCAGTCCTCTGAGCTCTCCCTGCCTCGAATGGTTCCTGAATGATCACCACCAATGCCTCCACAATTTCCTCAGCTATCTCTTTTCGAACCCTGGGGTGTAGTCCATCTAGTCCAGGTGATTTATCCACCTTCAGAACTTTTCAGGTTCCCCAGAACCTTCTCTTTAGTGATGGCCACTACACTCACCTGTGCCTCTGATTCTCCTGGAGTTCTAACATGAGCTCATGCTGTCACCTAATGTGGGAGAAAGAGACATCTCACTATCGTTACCAGCAAAATTAGAGATTTAGCATGAATGCCAGAACCACAAACCACACACTGCCAGTAATAGAAAAAAAACACAGATCTCACACTGCCAGGAACACAGAAAACACATACCTCAGTAACAAAGAAAACACAGACTTTACGCTGTCATTAATAGTGAAAACACAGACCTTACAATGTCAATAACAAAGAAAACGCAGACTTCGCACTGCCAGGTACAGAACAAACAACCATCACATCATCAATAATAACACAGGGTTCACAGTGTCAGTAAAAGAGAACACACAGACTCTCAGCAACACAGGAAACACAAACCTCACACCATCATTAACACAGCAAACTCAGACCCCACGCTGTCAGTAACGGAGAAAATACACATCTCAGTAAAAAGGAAAGACTCTCCTTATAACGACACTAATAATGGAAACACACCTAACAAACTATCAGTAACGGAGACAACACAGACCTCCCACTGTGAGTAACAGGGAAAATACAGAACTCTCACTGTCAGTAACAGAGAAAACACAGACCACAAACACTGTCAGAAACCATGTTTTGATATTGGGGATATGATTTTTAAAGGGAAATCTTCATGCTTGGAGATAGGTCCCACTCCCCTTACAATATGAGAGAGTGCTTTCTCTCCCACCCCCCCCCCCCCCCCCCACCCTGTATCCACCAACACTGACCAGGAGAGCACCACCATCTCCTCAACAAAGCGAGGCATCTTCCCCCTCCCCATTCACACCCACAAATAATGTGTAACCACCCCTCCCCAAACTTGGCAGGAATGAAGGTGACCAGTACCAGCTCCTTCCCCCCCCCCCCCCGTCCCCGTCCCCGCCGAGACACTCCACTCACCCCCATTCAGGTCACCTGCCTTGGCTGCAAAGGGAGGGTGTCTCAAGGATCCTGGAGGTTGGGTGGGGGGGCTCTTGACCTCATCATTTTCCCCCTGAGATGGGGGTCTCGAGACTGGATTGCCCTTTCTAGCCCTGGTGATCACTCTTGGCATTATAGAACATAGAACATTACAGCGCAGAACTGGCCCTTCGGCCCACGATGTTGCGCCGACCAGTTAAAAAACAATGACCCACTAACCTAAACCAATCCCTTTTCATCCATAAACCTATCCACAGATCTCTTAAACGCCCACAAACTAGGAGCATTTACAACTGCAGCTGGCAGGGCATTCCAGTCCCTCACCAACCTCTGGGTAAAGAACCTACCCCTGACATCCGTCCTATAACTACCGCCCTTTAATTTAAAGTCGTGCCCCCTCGTGCTAGATTTCTCCATCCGAGGAAAAAGGCTATCACTGTCCACCCTATCTAAACCTCTAATCATCTTATATGTTTCAATAAGATCCCCTCTTAGCCGCCTTCTTTCTAGCGAAAACAACCCCAAATCCCTCAGTCTCTCCTCATAGGACCTCCCCTCCATACCAGGCAACATCCTAGTAAACCTCCTCTGCACCCTCTCCAAAGCCTCTACATCCTTCCTGTAGTTGAGGGGAGTTGAGGGGATTGAGCTATGAGGAGAGGCTGAATAAACTAGGCTTGTACTCGTTAGAGTTTAGAAGAATGAGGGGAGATCTCATTGAGACGTATAAGATGATGAATGGGATGAATAGGATAGAGGTGGAGAGACTGTTCCCGCTCAAAAAAGACAGTAGGACTAGGGGGCACAGCCTCAAGATAAAGGGGGGGCGGTTTAGAACAGAGTTGAGGAGGAACTTCTTCACTCAAAGGGTGGTGAATCTCTGGAATTCTCTGCCCGTTGAAGTGGTGGAGGCTGCCTCGCTAAATATTTTTAAGAAACTTGTTGATGGGTTTTTGATAAGAGAAGGGATTAAGGGTTATGGGGAGAGGGCGGGAAGGTGGAGCTGAGTCACGACAGATCAGCCATGATCTTATTGAATGGCGGGGCAGGCTCGAAGGGCCAGATGGCCTACTCCTGCTCCTATTTCTTATGTTCTTATGTTCTTATGTAATGTGGGGACCAGAACTGCACACAGTACTCCAAGTGCGGCCGTACCAGAGTTGTGTACAGTTGCAACATGACGCTGCGACTCCTAAATTCAATCCCCCTACCAATAAACGCCAAGATTTCAGGTAGCTCTCTGAGTTAACATTTTCATTCCTGCCTGTTAGCTGTTGAAGTTCTGAAGTGGTCAGGTCACTTTAACCTCCACGGCGCCCCCTACCCCACCCCCGTCCCCATCACCCGGCAGGATTTTCAATCACAGCAACACTCCATTCTGCAGCAGAGATTTCCCTTTCTCCCTGTTAGAAACAGCAGGGGTGAACATACCCCTTTGAAGTCCCCTGACAGACAGGAGATGTCAGTTTAACTTGAAGGTAGGGGCTGGGGCAATTCACTCGGCACGGCTGGGCGCTCAGCCCCGATGTATTCACACAGTTTTGATTTGAATTTCCTGAGACTTCCTAGCAAACTGAAACCTTTGAAACCCTCTGAGAAGAAGGTTAAGAGGTGACCTAATTGAGGCATACAAGATGATCAGAGGGTTAGATAGGGTGGAGAGTGAGAGCCTTTTTCCTCGGATAGTGATGGCTAACACGAGGGGACATAGCTCTAAATTAAGGGGTGGTAATTATAGGACAGATGTCAGAGGTAGGTTCTTTACTCAGAGGGTAGTAAGGGCGTGGAATGCCCTGCCTGCAGCAGTTGTGGACTCGCCAACTTTAAGGGTGTTCGAATGGTCAGTGGATAGCCATATGGATAACATTGGAATAGTTTAGGTTAGAGGGTCATTAGATTGGTTCCACTGGTCGGCGCAACGTCGAGGGCCGAAGGGCCTGTACTGCGCTGTAATGTTCGATGTTCTCTGTTACTACAAAGCTTTGATCTGTGTCAATTTTAAAGTTCAGCCCTTTGAGAGAGACCTTCATAGATGTGTATTGATCTTTCCCTTCTCACTTAAGTGCACCTCAAGTACCTCCATTAATCCGAACTGTAATGTTTACTAAGATTCTAAGCATGATTGACATTCTGTGGTTTCTTCAAAAGAAATAAGTGATTTAACAAGTTCTTTTGCAAACCACTTCTTTATTGCATTGAAAACTTTTGATCTCTTTCAATTTTAATGTGCAGTGCTTTGAAATAGGCGTCCGTTCACAGCTTATTGGATTTCTATTCAGGCTCCAGTCAGAACATAGAACATAGAACACTACAGCACAAACAGGCCCTTCGGCCCTCGAGTTGCGCCGATCACATCAACCCCACCAATCTATAGACCTATCTATAACCCCCAATCCCATTAAACCCCATATACTCATCCAGAAGTCTTTTAAAAGACCCCAGCGAGTTCGCCTCCACCACCGACGACGGCAGCCGATTCCATTCACTCACCACCCTCTGAGTGAAAAACTTACCCCTAACATCACCTCTGTACTTCCCTCCCCGCACCTTAAATCTGTGTCCTCTCGTAGCAACCATTTCAACCCGGGGAAATAGCCTCTGAGAATCCACCCTATCTATTCCTCTCAACATTTTATAAACTTCTATCAGGTCGCCTCTCAACCTTCGTCTCTCCAGGGAAAAGAGTCCCAGCTCCCTCAACCTAACTTCATAAGGCATGCCTCCCAGTCCAGACAACATCCTTGTAAATCTCCTCTGTACCCTCTTAGTAGCTTCTACATCTTTCCTATAGTGAGGCGACCAGAACTGCGCACAATACTCTAAATGAGGTCTGACAAGGGTCTTATAAAGTTGCAGCATTACCTCCCAACTCCTGAACTCAATCCCTCGATTAATGAAGGCCAGTACACCATACGGCTTCTTGACCACCTCCTCCACCTGTGAGGCCGATTTAAGAGTCCTGTGGACCCGGACCCTTAGATCCTTCTGCTCTTCAACACTACTCAGACTTCTGCCCTTGATAGTGTACTCGTGTTTATTGACCTTTCCCTTCATGATTGAATACATTTCAAGCACTGTCCCCCTCCCCCCATTCATGCTAATGTTTACAAACACTCTAAGCCTCATTGACAAGCTATAGTTTTCCAAAGGGAACAAGTGGCCAAAGAGGAAATGCAATAGAGAGGATTTCAAAGGTTTCAGCTTTCTAGGAAGGCTCAGAAACTTCAACTAAAAGCTGTGCTAATACACTCACACTGAGCGCTCAGCTGTGGAGAATCAAATGTCCCCCGTGGTGAAATTGAAATCCTTCTCTGTCTGAGGACTTCAAACGGGTCTGTTCTCACCTGCAGCCTCTGAGAGTGAGAAAGGAAAATCTCTGCTGTAGAATAAAGTCCTGCAGTGATTGAAAACCTTGCCAAGTGACCACTGGGCATGGAGAATAACGTGACCTGTCTATACCAAAATTTACACTGGTGATAGGCAGGAATGAAGAAGTTATTCACATAGCTGTGTGAATTCACCATGATGTGGAGCTGCCAGCGTTGGACTGGGGTAAACACAGTAAGAAGTTTCACAACACCAGGTTAAAGTCCAACAGGTTTATTTGGTAGCACAAGTTTTCAGAGTGTCGCTGTGACTCGCCTGAAGAAGGAGCGATGCTCCAAAAGCTCGTGCTACCAAATAAACCTGTTGGACTTTAACCTGGTGTTGGGAGACTTCTTACTGTCAATTCACCATGCCAAAGGTGATCTTCAGGCCCGTCAGGACTAGAAGGGATAGCTCAGCCCCAAGATCCCCACCCCGGGAGAGAATGGACCCCCCCCCTCAGGGCCAGGATGTCAATGCCAGGGTGCCGAGGGCAGTGTACCACTGTTGCTGCCAAACTGCATGGCCGCATAGAACATAGAACATAGAACATTACAGCGCAGAACAGGCCCTTCGGCCCACGATGTTGCGCCGACCAGTTACAAAACAATGACCCACTAGCCTAAACCAATCCCTTTTCATCCATAAACCTATCGACAGATCTCTTAAACGCCCCCAAACTAGGTGCATTTACAACTGCAGCTGGCAGGGCATTCCAGTCCCTCACCACCCTCTGGGTAAAGAACCTACCCCTGACATCTGTCCTATAACTACCCCCCCTTAATTTAAAGTCGTGCCCCCTCGTGCTAGCTTTCTCCATCCTAGGAAAAAGGCTATCACTATCTACCCTGTCTAAACCTCTAATCATCTTATATGTTTCAATGAGATCCCCTCTTAGCCGCCTTCTTTCCAGCGAAAACAACCCCAAATCTCTCAGTCTCTCCTCATAGGATCTCCCCTCCATACCAGGCAACATCCTGGTAAACCTCCTCTGCACCCTCTCCAAAGCCTCTACATCCTTCCTGTCATGTGGGGACCAGAACTGCACACAGTACTCCAAGTGCGGCCGCACCAGAGTTGTGTACAGTTGCATCATGACGCTGCGACTCCTAAATTCAATCCCCCTACCAATAAACGCCAAGACACCATATGCCTTCTTAACAACCTTATCTACTTGATTCCCAACTTTCAGGGATCTATGTACACATACACCTAGATCCCTCTGCTCCTCCACACTATTCAAAGTCCTCCCGTTAGCCCTATACTCAACACATCTGTTATTCCTACCGAAATGAATTACCTCACACTTCTCCACATTAAACTCCATCCGCCATCTCTCAGCCCAGCTCTGCAACCTTTCTAAGTCATCCTGCAAACTATGACACCTATGGAGGGTTTGAGGGGGGAGTGGGGCTGAATGGAGGCTGGATCATATCCATCATATACTAGTGTGCTGGGGAAGGGGGGAGGTGGGTGAGCTATTCTTTGAGTGGTGGCTGTTCCTCTTTGCTGAGGGGTTGGTGGTTCTACCCAGGACCCTCAGGGTCTGGTATGCCAGGTCCATGTTGGTCATTACTAGTGCCAAAGCCCATCCACTGCATTTCCCGCTGTTGGACGGGGTGAACGGGCCTTCAAACCCAACAATTTCATTTCAATGAGAGGGGTAGCGTATTAATTGGGTTGTTGCCCACTATGGGTGGGTACCCAATCAGAATGGGGGTGGGAGGTGGGCTGGATAAATCCTAACAGCCCACACGCTTGGTGGGAATCCTGATTCCTGGCTCCCCCTGTAATTTTTATTTGGAATGAGGACCCAGAGGCTCTGGCAAGGGTGACTCCTTAGAGATTGGGGCACATGCCCCGCCAAAATAAGATAAGGTTGTTAAGAAGGCGTACAGTGTCTTGGTGTTTATTGGTAGGGGGATTGAATTTAGGAGTCGCAGCGTCGTGTTGCAACTGTACACAACTCTGGTACGGCCGCACTTGGAGTTTTGTGTGCAGTTCTGGTCCCCACATTACAGGAAGGATGTGGAGGCTTTGGAGTGGGTGCAGAGGAGGTTTACCAGGATGTTGCCTGGTTTGGTGGGGAGGTCCTATGAGGAGAGACTGAGGGATTTGGGGTTGTTTTCGTTGGAAAGAAGGCGGCTAAGAGGGGATCTTACTGAAACATATAAGATGATTAGAGGTTTAGATAGGGTGGACAGTGATAGCCTTTTTCCTCAGATGGAGAAAGCTAGCACGAGGGGGCATGGCTTTAAATTAAGGGGGGGTAGTTATAGGACTGATGTCAGGGGTAGGTTCTTTACCCAGAGGGTGGTGAGGGACTGGAATGCCCTGCCTGCTGCAGTTGTAAATGCACCTAGTTTGGGGGCGTTTAAGAGATCTGTGGATAGGTTTATGGATGAAAAGGGATTGGTTTAGGCTAGTGGGTCATTGTTTTGTAACTGGTCGGCGCAACATCGTGGGCCAAAGGGCCTGTTCTGCACTATAATGTTCTATGTTCTATGTCCCACTACCCCACAAATGAACATCACCCCACTTATGGGGCCCCTATCCCGCTCGCCCTTCGGGCCCCGAATTTGGAACTGCCAGGGGGTGTTGCCAGGGCAATCCCAAGCCATCCCCGCCCTGACCACCAGGGGAGTTAAGTTGTTTGTGAGACCCCCCCCCCCGACGTGGCAATTATGAATGGCACCCATCAGTGGAGAACCATCATGCTTCATGCTGGGTTCCAGCTGTGCCCAACTGTCGGAGCCAGGACCCAAACCATACTTAAATAAACTAATCCGGTTCACGGCTTTGCAGGTTGTTTACTGGATTATGTTGAGGTGGGGACTGGAGAATCCCGAAAGGGGTTCCTGCCTGCATTAACTGCGTTATGGACCCTCCCCTGCGCTTAGAAGCACTTTGTGCTTGAGTGTGCAGGACTGCGGGCACTCCCTGCCGCAAGTAAAGTATTACTCTCTCACTGTCATTGAGATTAAATATTTAATTCAGACCAGAAGCAGAAACCCAGACTCCATACTGTCAGTAACAAATAAAACACAGAACCCCCCAGTGTCAGTAATAAATAGAGCACAGACTCCACATTGCCAGTAACTGCCAAAACACAGACCCCGCACTGTCAGAAACAGCAAAAACACAAACCCTACACTGTCAGTTACAGCGAAAACACCGAACCAACACTGTCAGTAACAAAGAAAACCCAGACCACACAGTATCAGCAGCAAAGAAAACACAGACTCCACACTGCCAGTAACAGTGAAAACACAGACTCCACACGATAAGTAACAAAGAAAACACAGACCCTACACTGACTGTAACAGCAAAAACATAGACTCCAAATTGTAGGTAACAGCAAAACCACAGACTGTAACAGAGAAAACATGGACCCCATTATGATCCCACACTGTCAGTAACAGGAAAAACACAGACCCCAAACTGTCAGTTACAGAGAAAACAGACCCCACATTGACATTAACAGTGAAAACACAAATCATACAGTGTCAATAACAGCAAAAACACAGACCCCTTGATTGTCAGTAACATTGAAAACATAGACCCCACATTATCAGTAACAGCAAAAACACAGACCCCACACAGTCATGAACAGCAAAAATGCAGACCTCATACTGTAAGTAACAGTAAAATCTCACACAGTCAGTAACAAAGAAACACAAGCCTCACACTGACAGTAACAGCAAAATCACACACCCCACATTGTCAGTAACAAAGAAAACACAGACCACATGCGCGCGCGCACACACACACACCACTGTCTGTAACAGGGAAAACACAAACACCACACAGCCAGAAACAGCAAAAACACAGACCTCACACTGTTAGTAACAGTGAAAATGCAGACACCACACTCTCAGTCATAAAGGTAAAACGCAGACCACACAATGTCAGTAGCAAAGAAAACACAGACACCACACTGTCAATAACAACACAAACACAGGCAAAAAATTGTCAACAACAAAACCACCGATCTCAAACTCTCAGTAACAGCAAACACAGGCCACACACAGTCATTAACAGTGAAAACACAAACCCCACACTGTAAGTAACAAAGAAAACACAAACCCACATTGTCGGTAATAGCAAAAACACAGACTCTCAGTAACAGGGAAAACATGGACCCCATACTGATACTAACAGCAAAAGAACAGACCACACAGTGTCAGTAATAGCAAAAACACTGACCCCACAATGTAAATAAAAGTATAAACATAGACCCTACACTGTCAGTAAAAGCAAAAACACAAACCCCAAACGGTCAGTAACAGCAAAAACACAGACTGCACACTGCCGGTTACAGGAAAAACACAGACACCACATTGTAATTAACAGCAAAAACACAGACCCCAAATAGTCAGTAACAGAGAAAATGCAGACTCCTCAATGTCAGTAACAAAAAACACAGATCCAAACTGTTAGTGATAATGAAAACACAGACACTACAGTTTCAATAACAGTGACAACACCTACCTCGCACTGTCAGTAACAGTGAAAACACAACCCCACACTGTCGGTAACAGCAAAACCGACCCCAAATTGTCATTAACAACAAAAACACAGATCCCAAATTGTGAGTTACAGCAAAAGCACTGACCCAACACTGTCAGTAATAAAGAAAACCCAGACAACACAGTGCCTACAGCAAAAAAAATACAAACCCCACACTGTGTCATTAACAGTGAAAACACAGACCCCATGCTGTAAGTAACAAAAAACACACACTGACAACAGCAAAAACACAGATCCCACAGTAACAGTGAAAACTTTGACCCAACACTGTCAGTAACAAAAAAACACAGACCCCACACTACCAGTAACAGTGAAAACACAGACTCCACATTGTCAGTAAAAGCAAAAACACAGACCCCACACTGTCGGTAACAGTGAAAACACAGAACCCTCACAATGGCAGTAACAGGAAAAACACAGACTTCACACTGTCAGTAACAGAGAAAACACAGACCTCACGCTGTCAGTTGTGGTGAAAACACAGACCCCACACCGTCACTAACAGCAAAAACACAAATCCTGTACTGTCAGTAACAAAGAAACACAGTCCCCCACATTGTCAGTATCAGTCAAAGCACAGACCCCACACTGTCAGTAAAAGTGAAATCACAGACCCAACACTGTTAGTGACAGTGAAAATACAGACGCCACACTGCGAGTAACGGTGAATACATTGAAACCATGCTGCTAGTTACATGAAAAACACAGACAACACACTGTCATTAACAGTGAAAATGTAGACCGCACATTGTCAGCAGTAAAAACATAGACCCCCACTGTCAGTAACAGCAAAAACACAGACCCTTGATTGTTGTAACATTGAAAACACAAACCCCACATTGTCGGTAACAACAAAAACACAGGCCACACACTGTCAGCAATAGTGAAATCGCAAATGGCAGACCCCACACAATCAGCAACAAAAACATTGACCCCCCCACTGCCAGTAACAGAAAAAACACAGACTCCACACAGTCACTTATAGCAAAATTGCAGACACCACTTTGTAAGTAATAGCAAAAATGCAGACCCCACAATTTCAATAACAGCAAAAACACAGATCCCACACTGACTGTAATGGTGAAAATGCAGACCACACATCGTCAGCAAAAAAACCACAAAGCCCCCACTGTCAGTAACAGCAAAACACAGACACTACACTGTCAGTAAGAGTGAAACCACAGACCCCATTCTGTTAGTAACAGCAAAAACACAGACACCCAGAATATCAGCAACAGTGACTGTTCAGGGTCTGTGTTTTCAGTAACAGTGAAAACACAGACCCACACGGTCAGTAAGAGCAAAAACACAAACCCCAAACAGAGAAAACACAGACTCCACACAGTCAGTATCAGCAACACAGACCCAACACTGTCAAGAACAAAGAACAAAATCAGCCTGGGAAACAGGCCCTTCGGCCCAACGAGCCCGCGCTGCCATCCCAACACCACCAGTCCCCCCCTCCACCCATGACCCCTGTCTAATGTTTTATGGCCATCCAGATTGAGGGAAACTGATTTAGGGACAATTTATTCCTGCCAATCAGCCTAACAGCACATCTTTGGGGTGTGGGAGGAAACCGGAGCACCCGGAGAAAACCCACCCAAGCACGGGGAGAATGCGCAAACTCCCACAGACACCGGCCCAAATCCATGTATCTGCACAGCAATCAGTGATAGTCACTGAGCTGTCGTCTTGCCCAGTATCTGGTCCAGTTTAGGCACACACTAACGACATGAAGCACTAGGCCAATCTCGAACAACCAAGAGCAGCCCCAGTACGACCCATCACGCGTATGCCCCTCGTTGGACAACAAGGCGGACTGACTTAAAACCTGTGAATGAAAAGAGATAAACATTATTATCATACCAAACGCATTTACATTTCTAGGGACACCCCAATGCTAATGACTCTTATTTAAAAGGATCTCCTATATCCACCCATCTCCAACCCACTCATGTTCCTGTCTAAGTTACTCGTAAATGACTCCAGCGTGTTTGCCTCCACCACCGTACTTGGCAGAGCATTCCATACCCCCACTACCCTCCGTGTGAAAAACCTCCCTCTAATATCTGTGTTGTACCTCCCCCCTCACCTTAAGTCCATAGCCCCTTGTCCTACGTGACTATTATAGGAAATAGCTTACCTCTGTTTACTCTATCTATACCCTTCATAATCTTATATACCTCTATTAGATCCCCCTTCAGTCGGCGTCTTTCAAGGGAAAAGAGCCCCAATTTCTTCAATTTTTCCTCATACCCCAGTCCTTCCATACCAGGCAACATCCTGGTAAACCTCCTCTGCACTCTCTCCAGAGTCTCCACGTCCTTCCGGTAGTAAGGTGACCAGAACTGGACGTAGTACTCCAAATGCGGTCTAACCAACGTTCTGTACAACTGCAACATTAGACTCCAGCTCTTATATTCTATACCCCTTCCTATAAAGGCTAACATACCATAGGCTTTCTTCACCACACTCTCCACTTGTACTGCCACCTTCAAAGACTTGTGCACTTGCACCCCCAGGTCTCACTGCGACTCTATACTCCTTACGGGCTTACCCTTTACCATATAACTTCCCCCTACATTATTCCGGCCAAAATGCATCATCTCACATTTATCCGGATTAAACTCCATTTGCCATGTATCTGCCCAATCAACCAGCCTATCAATATCCCGCTGTATTGCCAGACACTGCTCCTCACTGCCTGCCAATCCAGCCATCTTGGTGTCATCAGCAAATTTGCTGATCACACCACCTACTCCCTCTTCCAAATCATTTATATACACCACAAAGAGAAGAGGTCCCAGTACCGAGCCCTGCGGCACACCACTAGTGACAGACCTCCAGCTAGAAAAAGACCCCTCCACAACTACTCTCTGACTCCTCTTTGCAAGCCACTGTCGCTAACATTGAAAACACAGACCACATAGTCAGTAACATTGAAAACACAGACCTCACACTGTCAGTAACAGGAAAACCATGAAGCCCACACTGTAAGTAATAGCAAAAGCACAAACCTCACACAGTCCATAACAGCAGAAACACAAGGCACATGCTATCAGTAACAAAGAAAACACAGACCACACAGTGAGAATTAAAAAAAAACAGACTACACAGTGTCAGTAATAGTGAAATCACAGACCCCACTCTGTTAGTAACAGGGAAAATACAGACTCCACACTGTAAGTAGCATCAAAAACACAAACCCAAACTGTCAGTAACAGTGAAAACACAGACCACATACTTTCAGTAAGTCAGAAAACACAGACTTCACACTGTTAGTAACAGCAAAAGAAAACCCGTGCTGTCTGTAACAGTGTAATCACTGAACCCCAAACAGTGTCAGCAGCAGTGAAAACACAGACCCAACAGTGTAACGAACAGCAAAACAAAGACTGTCACACTGTCAGCAACAGGGAAATACAGACCCAAAACTCTCAGTAACAGCAAAAACACAGACCCCACAATGTCAGTAACAGTGAAGATACAGACTCACGTTGTCAGTAAAAGTGAAGACAAAGACCCAAAAACTGTCAGTAACAGAAAAAAATTGACTCCACAGTGTCAGTAGCAGGGAAATACAGACCCAAAACTGTCAGTAGCAGCAAAAATACAGACCCAAAACTGTCAGTAGCAGCAAAAATACAGACCCAAAACTGTCAGTAGCAGCAAAAACACAGACCCCACACTATCAGTAACAGGAAAAGTACAGACTCCGTGCTGTAAGTAGCATTAAAAACACAGACCCCACTCTGACATTAACAGTGAAAACGCAGACTCCAGATTGTCAGTGACAGTGAAAATGCAAACCTTACACTGTAAGTAACAACAAAAGCACAGATCCCACGTTGTCAGTAATCGCGAAAACATGGGCCCCATGCTATCAGTAACAAACAAGACCACACAGTGACAGTAACAGCAAAAACACAGACACTATACTGTAAGTAATAGCAAAAACACAAACCCCTAATTGTCAGTGTTAGCAAAAATACAGACCACACACTGTCAGTAGCAGTGAAAATGCAGACCCCAGATTGTCAGTGACAGTGAAAATGCAAACGCTACATGTCAGTAACATCAAAAAGACAGACCCCAGAATGTCTGTAAAAGCAAAAACATTGTCAGTTACAGTGAAAGTACAGACCCCACTGTCAGTAACAGTGAAAACACAGGCACCATACTGTGTGTAACTGCAAAAACACAAATCCTACCCTGTCAGTAACAGCAAAAATGTAGACCCCTAATTGTCAGTAACAGCAAAAACATAAATCCCACACTGTTCGTAACAGCAAAAAGACAGGCCCCACGCTATCAGTAACAAAGTAAACACAGACCACACAGTGACACTAACTAAAAAACAGGTACAGAGTGTCAGTAACATCAAAAACACAGACCGCACAATGTCCGTAAAGGCAAAAACACAGACCCCACTCTGTCAGTTACAGTGAAAACACAGACCCCACAATGTAAGTAACAGCAAAACACGGACCCAAGACTATCAGCAGCAACAAAAACACAGACTCAAAACTGTCAGTAACAGTGAAACACAGACCACACACTTTCAGTAACTCAGAAAACACAGACTTCACAATGTCAGTAACAGCGAAAATACGGACACCATACTGTTAGCATCAGAAACACAGACCCAACAGTGTCAGTAATAGTGAAAGTACAGACTCCATTAGTTAGTATCACTAAAACACAGACATCACATTGTTATTAACAGTGAAAACACAGACCCCACACAGTCAGTAACATCGAAAACACAGACCCACACTGTCAGCCACAAAAACACAGATCCCCTACAGTTGGTAACAACAAAAACACAGACCACAGACTTTCAGTAACAGTAAAAACACAGGCCTCACACTGACAGTAATAGTGAAAACACAGACCAGATACTGTCAGCAACAGCAAAAACACAGCTTCCACATTGTAACATTGAAAACAAGGAGCTCACACTGTCTGTAACAGCAAAAGCACACATCCAACACTATCAGTAATAAAGAAAACACAGACCACACAGCGACAGTAACAGCAAAAGCACAGACACCATACTGTCAGTAACAGCAGAAACACAAACCCCAAACTGTCAGTAACAGTAAAAACACAGACCATAAACTTTCAGTAACTCAGAAAATAGAGACTTCACGCAGTCAGTAACAGTGAAGATACAGACGCCATACTGTCAGTAACAACAAAAACCCAAATCCCACACTCTCAGTAGCAGTGAAAACGCAGACCCCAGGTTGTCAGTAACATCAGAAACACAAACCCCACACTGTAAGTAACAGCAAAAGCACAGATCCCACCCCATCAGTATCAGCGAAAACACAGGCCCCATGCTGTCAGTAACAAAGAAAACACAGACCACACAGTGACAATAAAGAAAAAAAACAGGACCTCACACTGTCAGTAACAGTGAAAAAACAGATACCGCACTGAGAGTAACAGTGAAAACACAGACCACATAGAGTCAGTAACAGCAAAAACACAGACCCCACTCTGTAAATAACAGCAAAAACACAGACCCAAAACTGTCAATTACAGTGAAAACACAGACCACACACTTTCAATAACTCAGAAAACACAGGCTTCACGCTGTCAGTACAGCGAAAACAGCCCCAACACAGTCAGCAACAAAAACACAGGTCCCTTAATGTTGGAAACAGCAATGTCATGGATAACGGGCTCTCAGTAACAGTGAAAGGACAGACCCCACACTATAAGTAACAGCGAAAATGCAGATCCCACACATCAGCAACTAAAATACAGAGCCCCCACTGTTAGTAACAGAATAAACACAGACCCCAGACTGTTGGTAACAGCAAAGCCACAGACCCCAGACTTTCAGTAATAGTGAAAACACAGACCCTACACTGACAGTCATAGAGCCCACACTATCCAGAACAGTGAACACACTGAGCCACAGTGAAAACACGGACCCCACTCAGTCAGCAACAGCAAAAACACAGACCCAAAACTGTCAATAACATGAAAACACAGACCCCACGCAGTCACTAACAGCAAAAATGCAGGCCCCACACTGTAAGTAACAGCAAAAGCACAGACCCCACCTCATCAGTATCAGCGAAAACACAGGCCCCATGCTATCAGTAACAAAGAAAACACAGACCACACAGTGTCAGTAACCGTGAAAACACAGACTCCACACTGTAATTAATAGTGAAAACACAGACCCCAGACTGTCAGTGACAGCAAAAACACAAGCCCCACACTGTCAGTAACATGGGAAATACAGACCACATACTGTAAGTAGCAAATAAATACAGACTACTCACTGTCAGTAACATTGAAAATGCAGACCCCAAACTGGCTGTAAAAATGAAAACACAGACCCCCTACTATCAGTAACAGCAAAAATACAGATCTAAATCTGTCTGTAACAGTTAAAACACAGACACCACACTGAGGGTAACACTGAAAACACAGACCACACGTAGTCAGGAACAGCAAAAACACAGACCCCACTTGGTCAGTAATGGCAAAAACACAGACCCAAAACTATCAGTAACAGTGAAAACGCCGACCCCACAACGTAACTAAGACCCACAAACACAGACCCAAAACTGTCAGTACCAATGAAAACGCAGACCACACACTGTCAGTAACACCAGAAACGCAGATTCCACCCTATCAGCAACAAAAACGCAAACCCACTACTACCGGTAACAGCAAAAATACAGACTGCAGAGGTTTAGAGGGTTATGGTCCCTGGAAAGGTAGGGGGTTTTAGTTCAGACAGACAACCTGTTTGATGCAGGCTTAGAGGGCTAAAGAGCCCATTCCTCTGTTGTAATTTTCTTTGTTCAAGGATTCCCTTTGACAAATGAAATTGTTATTTCATGGAATTCCCTAGAAGGTATCAGGGCTTGTACGGATTGTGTTGATATGTTTACTGATCCTGAGATAAGTTTATCTATCTAACAGCTGTTGTTGAAAGCTCCAGCACTCCGGGTCATCGCAGACGTGAGAATGATGATGAAACTGAGAGATATTAGACAGCATCCCGACACAATCGAACCTGATGATAGGTTGACAGACCTACACAATGACAGTGACTGATCTTCAACAGTTCTCCATTCATTTCAGCTATCCTGAGGTTATGAGAAGGTGCTGTTTGCTTTGCCAGTGTTACTGCGCCTGAGTCAGGTTGTGAGATTGAGCTGCGCGTAAGTATATAATCTACGTTGACACTCCAGGGCAGTCTGAGTAAGTGTCATCTTTCAAATCAGTGTAAAAGATGCTGTGACAGAGTTTGAAGAGGAACAGGGGAGTTTCACGCTGGCCTTGGGCAGCGCTTGTCCCTAAACCACCAACATAGATTAGCTGGTCATTTATCTTGCTTCGATGCGAGATGCCTTGCTCATGTTTCATGGGCTGAGGAGTGGCCGGCTATAGAAAGCCAGCAAGTGATGCCAGTCCCCTGACAGAGGAACACACTAACCCAATTTTCAACGGATAACCACAGTGTTAGTCCCCAGCCTTGCCGAGATGATTTATGAATGTGCCTGAGGTATTAAGGAAGGTGTCAAAATGATCCATTAAGGATCCTCTTTTCATGTAAGGTCAAAGTGTCACCTCCAGTTGGTTGTCTTGGCCCTTGTGAAGGCCAAGCGTAGTTTTCAAGCTTAATTCTGGGCAATCCTCTTCTCCCAATTCCCCCTTCATATTCCCTAAATCCATTATTCTCCTTAAACCATACCCTTCTCAGTTGTCAATATGGAAATCTGTTTGACATAGAAAATAGGAACAGAAAAAGGCCATTCAGCCGTTCCACCATTCATGACAATAATAAAGAACAAAGAACAAAGAACAACACAGCCTGGGAAACAGGCCCTTTGGCCCAACGAGCCCGCGCCGCCATTTTAACATTGCCAGTCTCTCTCCCCCCCTCTCCACCCATGACCCTTATCTATGCTTATAGAACATAGAACATAGAACATTACAGCGCAGAACAGGCCCTTCGGCCCACGATGTTGCGCCGACCAGTTACAAAACAATGACCCACTAGCCTAAACCAATCCCTTTTCATCCATAAACCTATCCACAGATCTCTTAAACGCCCCCAAACTAGGTGCATTTACAACTGCAGCTGGCAGGGCATTCCAGTCCCTCACCACCCTCTGGGTAAAGAACCTACCCCTGACATCAGTCCTATAACTACCCCCCCTTAATTTAAAGTCGTGCCCCCTCATGCTAGCTTTCTCCATCCTAGGAAAAAGGCTATCACTATCTACCCTGTCTAAACCTCTAATCATCTTATATGTTTCAATGAGATCCCCTCTTAGCCGCCTTCTTTCCAGCGAAAACAACCCCAAATCTCTCAGTCTCTCCTCATAGGATCTCCCCTCCATACCAGGCAACATCCTGGTAAACCTCCTCTGCACCCTCTCCAAAGCCTCTACATCCTTCCTGTAATGTGGGGACCAGAACTGCACACAGTACTCCAAGTGTGGCCGCACCAGAGATGTGTACAGTTGCATCATGACGCTGCGACTCCTAAATTCAATCCCCCTACCAATAAACGCCAAGACACCGTATGCCTTCTTAACAACCTTATCTACTTGATTCCCAACTTTCAGGGATCTATGTACACATACACCTAGATCCCTCTGCTCCTCCACACTATTCAAAGTCCTCCCGTTAGCCCTATACTCAACACATCTGTTATTCCTACCGAAATGAATTACCTCACACTTCTCCACATTAAACTCCATCCGCCACCTCTCAGCCCAGCTCTGCAACCTTTCTAAGTCACCCTGCAAACTATGACACCCTTCCTCACAATCTACCACACCTCCGACTTTGGTGTCATCCGCAAACTTACTAATCCACCCAACTATACCCTCATCCAGATCATTAATGAAAATTACAAACAGCAGTGGCCCCAAAACAGATCCCTGAGGCACACCACTCGTAACCGAATTCCATGACGAATATTTACCATCAACCATCACTCTCTGTCTCCTATCTGCTAGCCAATTCTCGATCCAATTACCTAGATCACCCCCAATCCCATACATCTGCATTTTCTGCAGAAGCCTACCATGGTGAACCTTATCAAACGCCTTGCTAAAATCCATATACACCACATCAACTGCCTTACCCCTATCCACCTCTTTGGTCACTTTCTCAAAGAACTCGATAAGGTTAGTAAGGCACGATCTACCCGCTACAAAACCATGCTGACTGTCTCTAATCAACTCATTACTCTCCAAATAACTATAAATCCTGTCTCTAATAATCCTTTCCAAAACCTTACCCACCACAGAAGTAAGACTCACCGGTCTATAATTCCCAGGGAAGTCCCTTCTCCCCTTCTTAAACAATGGGACAACATTTGCTGTCCTCCAATCTTCCGGTACTATACCAGAGACTAACGACGACCTGAAGATCAGAGCACTCCACATTGAGGGAAGACTAATTTAGGGACAATTTGTTACACCAATCAGCCTAAGAGCACATCTTTGGGGTGCGGGAGGAAACCGGAGCACCCGGAGGAAACCCACGCGAGCAAGAGCTACACCTAACTCCGTTTAGAAAACACACAATGTTTTGGCCTCAGCACCTTTCTGAATTCCACAGGCTCACTGGGTACTCACCGGGTAAAGAAATTTCTCCTCAGTTACCCCAACTCCTTAGACTGTGATCCTTGGTTTTGGACACCCCCCCCCCCCATCATCAGGAACATCCTTACTGCACCTACTCTGCATGGCCCTGTTGGAATTTTTAATGATTTCTATGAGATCCCTCCTCATTCTTCTGAACTCTATCTTAGCCAGCTCAATCACTCCTCATATATCAGTCTCGTCATCCCAGGAATCAGCCTGGTAAACCTTCTCTGCACTCCCTTTACAACAAGGACATCCTTCCTCTGATTAGAAGATCAAAAATGTACACAGTTTTCCAGGTGTGACCTCACCGAGGCCCTGTATAATTGAGCAAGACACCCCAGCTCCTGTACTCCAATCCTCTCGCTATGAAGGCCAACATACCATTTGTCTCCTTTACTGCCTTCTGCACCCACTTGCTTACCTTCAGCGGACTGGTGTACGGGGACACCAAGGTCCCATTGCACATTCCTTTCTCTTTTCAGCTATTCAGATACTAATCTGCCTTTTTTTGCTATCAAAATGGATAGCCTCACATTTTTCCACATTATATTGCACCAGCCATGCGTTTGCTCACTCACTTAGCCTATCCAAATCACATGAAGTACCTCTGCCTCCTCCTCACAGCTCATCCTTCTGCCCAGTTTTGTATCATCTGCAAATTTGGAGATCTTGCATCTAGTTCCCTCATCTAAATTACTCATATATTGTGAATAACTAGCGTCCTGGTACTAGCCCCTGAAGTACCCCACTAATCACTGCCTCCCATTTGGAATAATTCCCATTTATTCTTACTGATGTCAAGCCGACTGATCTATAATTCCCTGTTTTCTCTCTATCTCTCTTTTTAAATAGTGGGGTTACGTTAGCTACAGTCTAATCTATTTCCAGAGTTTGCAGGATCTTGGAAGGTGATCACTAATGCATCCATTATTTCTTGGTCTTTCTGTAAGTACTCTGGGATGTAAATTACCATGTAAATTGGGGTTGTTTACGCTGGAAAGAAGGCGGCTAAGAGGGGATCTTATTGAAACATATAAGATGATTAGAGGTTTAGATAGGGTGGATAGTGATAGCCTTTTTTCTCGGATGGAGAAAGCTAGCACGAGGGGGCACGACTTTAAATTAAGGGGGGGTAGTTATAGGATGGATATCAGGGGTAGGTTCTTTACCCAGAGGGTGGTGAGGGATTGGAATGCCCTGCCAGCTGCAGTTGTAAATGCACCTAGTTTGGGGGCGTTTAAGAGATCCGTGGATAGGTTTATGGACGAAAAGGGATTGGTTTAGGCTAGTGGGTCATTGTTTTGTAACTGGTCGGCGCAACATCGTGGGCCGAAGGGCCTGTTCTGCGCTGTTATGTTCTATGTTCTATGTTCTATGTCCTGGAGATTTATCAACCTTCAACCCATCAATTTCCCCAACACCGTTTCTCTACTGATACCTTGTTTAGGAATAGTGATACTTCAGCGGAAGAAATATCTTCCTTTATCTGCTTTTCCTTTCACCAGCGGTTGACCCTAGAAAACTTCTTCACTGTCTCTGAACACTTCTCTTCCAAGTTCTTTAAAAGACATGTCTGACCCATGCCATCCCATTCCAAAGCCAACATCACAGGTTTATTAAATAATGCAGCGTCACTGATGTAAATAGGCCATGTTTCCCTTGGCCCCGATGGGTCTGGTGTGGGTCAGCTGATTGGGAATTGGAAAGCAGAGCAGGGGAAGGTTGTTCTACCCAACCTCAACGAGGTGTGTCTAGAAGGGGACTGTGAACCCTGGATGGTTTCACAGTAGAGCAGAGGCCAGCTGAGTGTTAAACGTGAGTCTCACTGAACACCCAGACATTGCCAGAAGTAGGGCCATGGATGACCAAGTTCTGCAGAACTATGGGGGCAAAATTTGACTTTTGACAAGGGAGGACAACCCTATTCCAATGGAATAGGAAGTTGAATGGAGTGTTTAATGGACTACCACCTGCGTTGCAGTCATAATAAATGTGTATTTATTCCACTGTGGCAGATTTCTTATGGGCAGAGCCTTTGATCCGGGAAGGATGTTGAGTGAACTGTAAAACAGAGCAGAAAGTGCTGGGGAATCTCAGCAGGACTGGCAGCTTCTGTAGAGAGAGAGAAACCGAGTTAATTGTTAAAATCTCGCTGCTGTTTACTCTGATGGGATCTTACGCTGACAGCACAAACCCAAGGGGGGTTTCCCAGTGGCAAAGAGTGCTTTAACGGAAAGCCCCATTGACAAGAGCACCATTGCCACACTCAGTGTTGTTCAACATGGAGAACATAAGAACATAAGAAATAGGAGCAGGAGTCGGCCATCTAGCCCTTCGAGCCTGCCCCGCCATTCAATAAGATCATGGCTGATCTGTCGCTGCTCAGTTCCACCTTCCCGCCCTCTCCCCATAACCCTTAATCCTCTCTCTTATCAAAAACCCATCAACCCGCGTCTTAAAAATATTTAGCGAGGCAGCCTCCACCACTTCAACAGGCAGAGAATTCCAGAGATTCACCACCCTTTGAGTGAAGAAGTTCCTCCTCAACTCCGTTCTAAACCGCCCCCCTTTTATCTTGAGGCTGTGCCCCCTAGTCCTACTGTCCTTTCTGAGCGGGAAGAGCCTCTCCACCTCTATCCTATCCATCCCATTCATCATCTTATACGTCTCAATGAGATCTCCCCTCATTCTTCTAAACTCTAACGAGTACAAGCCCAGTTTATTCAGCCTCTCCTCATAGCTCAACCCCCTCAACTCCGGTATCAGCCTAGTAAACCTCCTCTGCACTCTCTTCAAGGCCAAAATATCTTTGCGCAGGTGGGGCACCCTGATTCGTCAGCTGAAGAAGGTGGTACGTGGTAACCAGCAATAGGGTTCCTTGTCCATGTTTAACCTGAAGCCAGAGTTGATTTAAGGATCCCCAGGGCAACTCCCTCCCTCCTGTATATCACCTCTACTGGGTCTGTCCTGCCAGTGGAACAGCACATATCCAGGGATGGTAATAATGGTGAGTGGCTCACTGCCTCCCCTTGCTGCAAAATACATTGTGGTAGGGGAACAAAATCCTGCCCAATGTTTCGAATGTGTATGAATGTTCTCAAGTATGTTGAATCAATCTTAGAATCCCTACAGTGCACAAGAAGGCCCTTCAGCCCATCGAGTCTGCACCAACCACAATCCCACCCAGGTTCTATTCTCGCAATCTCACATCTACTAGTCCCCCTGCCACGAGGGTCAATGTAGCATGGCTGATCCACCTAACCTGCACATCTTTGGAGTGTGGGAGGAAACCGGAGCACTCAGAGGAAACCCAGGCGGACATGGGGAAAATGTTTGCTTTGATTTTGGGCTAACCATTCTGAATTCCAGCAGGGGATTGGACCAGATGCCCCCCACGAGCCTCTGCCTACCCCAAGTGTACTGGTGACTTTGTAGGATGGAAATGTCAGCCAACAGCTTTGGAGAGGGTGCAGAGGAGGTTTACCAGGATGTTGCCTGGTATGGAGGGGAGGTGCTTTGAGGAGAGACTCAGGGATTTGGGGTTGTTTTCATTAGAAAGAAGGCGGCTAAGAGGGGATCTTATTGAAACATATAAGATGATTAGAGGTTTAGATAGGGTGGACAATGATAGCCTTTTTCCTCGGATGGAGAAAGCTAGCACGAGGGGGCATAGCTTTAAATTAAGGGGGGGGTAGTTATAGGACAGATGTCAGGGGTAGGTTCTTTACCCAGAGGGTGGTGAGGGACTGGAATGCCCTGCCAGCTGCAGTTGTAAATGCGCCTAGTTTGGGGGCGTTTAAGAGATCCGTGGATAGGTTTATGGATGGAAAGGGATTGGTTTAGGTTAGCGGGTCATTGTTTTTTATCTGGTCGGCGCAATATCGTGGGCCGAAGGGCCTGTTCTGCGCTGTAATGTTCTATGTTCTATGTTCTATAACAGTTTGGGCAAAGACAAGTTCTCCTCCTCCTCACTTGCAATGGTAGAGGGGATTCTGAGGAATCTCCGCTGTTACACAAGGTAGAAATTTCTAACTATTTTTCAGTGTTATCTTCAACGGGAAACATGGAGGTCAGTCCGCCAGCTGCTTTGTCAGGTTTCCCCGACATGCTTTGAAAAAACCAAGTTGAAGAGATCGTCCCCACGATATCATGCTTGCTCTGAATGCGTTCACCCACCAGCAACCTCAGTTCCTTGGCAGCTTTTGTTAAAGATCTTAAAGAACAAGGTAAAGGAAACACCCCACAGACATGGAAATCACATCCTCCCCACCCCTCTCCGCAGCCTCCACCACACGCCCACCCAAGACCCCCTCTCCCATGTACATGGAAAGCCCACATTGCGGAATGCAAACTGCTTTGAAACCCATCCTAAATCCTCACACCCCCCCACTCCCATTCCCACCCACAGAAAATGGGAGTGGAAATCACCCCTCGTTGTTTTAGGGAAAGTCAGCTGTGGTCATCAAGGTTTACAGCATGGAAACAGGCCCTTCAGCCCAACTTGTCAATGCTGCCCCCTTTTTTTTCCACCATTAAGCTAGTCCCAATTGCCTGCATTTGGCCCATACCCCTCTATCAATCTTATCCATGTAACTGCCTAAATTTTTTCATAAGACAAAATTGTACCTTCTTTTACTACTACCTCTGGCAGCTTGTTCCAGACACTCACCACCCTCTGCGTGAAAAATTTCTCCTTCTGAACCCTTTTGTATTTCTCACCTCTCACCTTAAACCTATGCTGTCTAGTTTTAGACTCCCCTACCTTTGGGAAAAGATGTTGTCTTTCTACCTTATATACACCTCTCATTATTTTATAGACCTCTATAAGATGACCCCTAAGACTCCTGCACTCCAGGGATGACACGGTAGCAACAATGGTTAGCACTGCTGCTTCACAGTGCCAGGGACCCGGTTTCGAATCTCGGCTTGGGTCACTGTCTGTGTGAAGTTTGCACATTCTCCCTGCGTCTGCGTGGGTTTCCTCCGGGTGCTCCAGTTTCCTCCCACCGTCTGAAAGACATGCTGGTAAGATGCATTGACCCGAACAGGTGCCGGACTGTACAACCAGGGGGATTTCACAGTAACTTCATTGAGGTGTTAATCTACTTGTGACTAATAAATAAACTTTAAAAGTCCCAGGCTATCCAGACTCTCCTTGTAACTCAAACCATCAAGTCCCAATAGCATCATAGCAAATCTTTTCTGCACTCTTTTTAGTTTAATAATATTTTTATAATGGGGTGTTTGGAACTGTGCAGCTGGTTAGCGCAATCAATGACTGTGATTGTGGTAAATTGTTCTTCCTCGTCCTGGTTAACCTGTCCGCAGCCTTTGACATAGCTGACCATTCTTTCCTCCATTACCTTGCTGCTTTTATCCAGTTCCCCGTGACTACTCTCGACTGCTTCCATTCCAACACCATAATCATAGCCAAAGCATTTCCTGAAATGACTTATCTTCCCACTCCTGGACCATTACCTCCAGAGCTCCCTACTCTTCTCTCCTCGGTCCCCTCCTATTTGACGTGGATCTTGGTGGAATAGGAACATAAGAATTAGGAGCAGGAGTAGGCCATCTAGCCCCTGGAACCTGCCCCGCCATTCAATAAAATCATGGCTGATCTGATAGTGGATCAGTTCCACTTTCCCGCTTTCTCCCCATAACCCTTAATTCCCTTATTGATCAGTCTTCTGAAAATAGTTTTAGTTTGTACGTGTTTGCCAATCTACCATCTCCCATGCCCCTCACAGAATTAGACATATTCTTCCTCCCCACCCCCCCCAAACATTAGAAAGACCAAAACAATTACTTATCTAATCCTGATCTGAATCTCTGTGTCCGTAACTGGTTTTTGTAACTGGTCGGCGCAACATCGTGGGCCGAAGGGCCTGTTCTGCGCTATAATGTTCTATGTTCTATGTAATGCTTCCATCAATAAAACTGTGTTCAGAAATAAGATCTTCAGAAAATTATCTGACTCCACTTCTCACCTGCTGCGGAAGTTATTGTCAATGTTTTGAGCATTGAGGATTTGATGGAAAGGTTTAACGCAGCTGAATAAAAAAACCTTTACAAAGGGCAGAGAGACTGAGGGAGAGTGGAAACTTCAACCTTGGAAATCGTTGTCAGACTTGAACCTTTTTAGAACCAGAAAATTGCAACATTTTTTTTTAGTGGAACGTGGTTTTGATCCATCCAGAAATCTCTCAAACAGAGATTGCTCAGAATATGACAGACAATAGTATGTTATTCTAGAAGTAACAGATTTCCTTCAAATGAAACTTGAAGGAAGATTTACGCAAGGTTCACACCTCCAAGGCTAAAGAAAGGTTGAGATCTTTGGGCGGTTTAGAACAGAGTTGAGGAGGAACTTCTTCACTCAAAGGGTGGTGAATCTCTGGAATTCTCTGCCCGTTGAAGTGGTGGAGGCTGCCTCGCTAAATATTTTTAAGAAACGGGTTGATGGGTTTTTGATAAGAGAGGGGATTAAGGGTTATGGGGAGAGGGCGGGAAGGTGGAGCTGAGTCACGACAGATCAGCCATGATCTTATTGAATGGCGGGGCAGGCTCGAAGGGCCAGATGGCCTACTCCTGCTCCTATTTCTTATTTTCTTATGTTCTATGTTCTTATATCTGAGACAAGGCAGAAGCTATACTTTATGCTTTTGATTGCGAGTATAAACCAGCTTACTCTTTGTTTGAGTATCCCACATGTATTTGAAGGTGGATTTGTACCTCATTTATTTTTAAGTAGATTTGTACTTTGCATTTAAATTTTAGATGGATTAGATTAACTTGCACCTACGTTTTGTAATATTTCAACCATTGTAATAAGATTTAACTTTGTGATAAAACATTACGGGGTAGTTATTATGAAAACTTGTAGACTCAATTTGTCTCTAGTTTCTCCACATTCTTCAGCTATAGTATACCTACTATATTTTATTTTGAGATATCTTTGTTTTGTCTAAATACTCCTGGGAGGGATGACAAATTATTTTAAGAGCTAGCATATAGCCAGCATTGCTGACTAAGCTATTATAATGATTTGAATTTCCTCTCAGTTGAGGATTCAGGCTGACAGTAAGTTTGACTGAATAAATTTACCTTGCCAGTGGCAGGGTAAAATATAGAACCCTAACTTCAATACTCAAATGGTGCCGTGGCCAGCCTCCCATTTTGTAAATCTGAATTCATCTGAAATCCTAATATCTTACCTTCCACCAAGTCCTATTCCTGCATCATTCCTGTGTTCCTGTATTACATTGGCCCCCTGTTAAGTAGCATCAATTTTAAAATTCTCATTATTTTTAAATCCCTCTGTGACTTCACACCACTTTCTTTCTCTGTATTCTCTGCGGCCCCCCCAATCCTCTGAGATTTCTGCACTCCACTAATTTGGATATCCTATTTTATTTGCTCCACCCATTGCCAACCATATTTCCAACTGCTAAGACCTTAAGCGCTCATAATCTCTCCTGAAAACTTTCTACACCTCCCTCCTTCTTTAAGAGGCTCTTTAATGCTTACCCACTTGACCAATCCATTTGACCAATTGGGCGGCACGGTGGCACAGTGGGTTAGCACTGCTGCTTCACAGCTCCAGGGACCCGGGTTCGATTCCCGGCTCGGGTTACTATCTGTGTGGAGTTTGCACATTCTCCTCATGTCTGCGTGGGTTTGCTCCGGTTTCCTCCCACACTCCAAAGATGTGTGGGTTAGGTTGATTGGCCATGCTAAAATTGTCCCTTTGTGTCCTGAGAAGTGTAGGTTAGAGGGATTAGCGGGCAAATAAGTAGGGATATGGGGGTAGGGCCTGAATGGGATTGTGGTCGGTGCAGATGCAATGGGCCGAATGGCCTCTTTCTGTACTATAGGGTTTATATGATCCTGATTATCAGTTATCTTTACTCAAGTATTGAAACAAAGTTGTTTGTTTCAAATCCAATCACCACCATTAGGAAAAAATGTGATTTGGTTTGAGTTGATTTATTACTGCCACATGTATTGGAAAACAGTGAAAAGTATTGTTTCTTGTGCACTATACAGACAGAACATACCGTTCATAGAGTACAAAGGGAGAAGGAAAATAGAGGGTACAGAACACAGTGTTACAGTGATATCCAGGGTGTAGAGAAAGATCAGCTTAATATATGGCAGATCCATTCAAAAGTCTGTTGACAGCAGGGAAGATGCTGTTCTTGAGTCAGTAGGTACATGGCCTCAGAATTTTGTATCTTTTTCCCAAAGGAAGAAGGTAGAAGAGAGAGTGAAAGACAAGGCTGGCAGAAGCTGGGAACCCTAGATGAGTCAGGATATTGAGGCCCTGGTCAAGAAGAAGAAAGAGTCACATGATGTGCATAGGCAGCTGGGATCAAGTGAATCGCTTGAAGAGTATAGGGGGTGTAGGAGTAGAATTAAGAGAGAAATCAGGAGGGCAAAAAGGGGACAAGGAATTGTTTTGGCAGATAAGGCAAAGGAGAATCCAAAGAGCTTCTACACATAAAGGGCAAAAGGGGAACAAGGGAGAAAGTAGGGCCTGTTAAAGATCAACAAGGTCATGTGTAGATCTACAAGAGATGGGTGAGATCCTAAATGAATATTTCTCATCAACATTTACTGTTGAGAAAAGCAAGGAAGTTAGGGAATTTGGGGAAATACATAGTGACGTTTAGAAGAATGTACATATTACTGAGAAGGAGGTGCTGAAAGTCTTAAAGCACATCAAGGTATCTAAGTCCCCGGGACCTGATGAAGTGTATCCCAGGGCATTGTGGGAGGCTAGGGAAGAAATTGCGGGTCCCCTAACCAAGATATTTGAATCATCAATAGTCACAGATGAGGTGCCTGAAGATTGGAGAGTGACAAATGTTGTGTCTTTGTTTAAAAAGGGAAAAGCCTGGGAACTACAGGCCAGTGAACCTCACATTGTGGTGGGTAAGTTGTTGGAAGGTATTTTGAGAGACAGGATCTACAGGTATTTAGAGATGCCAGGACTGATTAGGGACAGTCAGCATGGCTTTGTGAGTGGAAAATCATGTCACACAAATTTAATAGAGGTTTTTGAAGGGGGAACCAAGAAGATAGATGAGGGCAGTGCAGTTGATGTTGTCTGCAAGGACTTTCGTAAGGCCTTTGACACGGTACCGCATGGTAGGTTGGTGCACAAAGTTAAATCTCACGGGATCCAGGGTGAGGTATCTAAACGGATACAGGATTGGCTTCTTGACAGAGTAAAATGTCTGACAACACCAGGTTTTAGTCCAACCGATTTATTTGATAATAGAGTCACAAGCTTTCGAGGTTTCCCTCTTCGTCGGGTGAATGGAGAGTTCTGGCCTCAGACAGAGCATTGTGAGTCTATTATCAAATAAATCGGTTGGACTAAAACCTGGTGTTGTCAGACTTTTTACTGTGTTTACGCCAGTCCAACGCCGGCATTCCCACTTCTTGACAGAGGCCAGAGGATGGTTGTAGAGAATTGTTTTTCAAACTGGAGGCCTGTGACCAGTGGTGTGCCTCAGGGATCAGTGCTGGGCCCACTGTTATTTATCATTTATATTAATGATATGGATAAGAATATAAGAGGCATGGTTAGTAAGTTTGCAGATGACACCAAGATTGGTGGCATAGCGGACAGTGAAGAAAGTTATCTCCAATTGCAACGGGATCTTGATCAATTGGGCCAGTGGGCTGACGAATGGCAGATGGAGTTTAATTTAGATAAATGCGAAGTGATGCATTTTGGTAGATTGAACCAGGGCAGGACTTACTCAGTTAATGGTAGGGCGTTGGGGAGATTTACAGAACAAAGACATCTAGGGGTACAGGTGCATAGCTCCTTGAAAGTGGAGTCACAGAGTGGTGAAGAAAGCATTCGACATGCTTTGTTTCATTGGTCAGAACATTGAATACAGGAGTTGGGATGTCTGTTAAAGTTGTACAAGACATTGGTAAGGCCACACTTGGAATACTGTGTACAGTTCTGGCCATCCTATTGTAGAAAGGATATTATTAAACTAGAAAGAGTGCAGATAAGATTTACTAGGATGCTACCAGGACTTGATGGTTTGAATGATAAAGAGAGGCTGAATAGACTGGGACTTTTTTCTTTGGAGTGTAGAAGGCTGTGGGGTGGCCTTATAGAAATCTATAAAGTAATGAGGGGCACAGACAAGGTAGATAGTCAATATCTTTTCTCTAGGTAGGGAAGTCTACAACTAGAGGGCATAGGTTTAAAGTGAGAGGGGAGAGATACAAAAGTGTCCAGAAGGGCAATTTTTTTACATAGAGGGTGGTGAGTGTCTGGAACAAGTTGCCAAAGTTAGTAGTAGAGGCGGGTACAATTTTATCTTTGAAAAAGCATTTAGATAGTTACATGGATATAAAGGGATGTAGGCCAAATGCGGGCAATTGGGATTAGCTTAGGGGTTTTAAAATAAAAGGGAAGCATGGACAAGTTGGGCCAAAAGGCCCGTTTCCATGCTGTAAACCTCTATGACTCTAAGAGAGTATGCTTGGGTACATGGGGTCCTTGATTATGCTGGCCGCTTTTCCGAAGCAGCGGGAAGTGTAGACAGTGTCAATGGATGAGAGGCTGGTTTGTGTGATGGACTGGGCTATAATCATGACACTTCGTAGTTTCTTGTGATCTTGGGCAGAGCAGGAGCCATACCAAACTGATACAATCAGGAAGAATGCTTTCTATGGTGCATCTGTAAAAGTTGGTGAGAGTCAGAGTGTACATGCTAAATTTCCTTGACCTACTTAGAAAGTAGAGGCGTTGGTGACTCTCTTAATTGCAGTGTCATGGTGGAGGGACTAGAACAGACGTTTGGTGATCTGGACATCAAGAAACTTGAAGCTCTCAACCATTTCCATGTTATCCTTGTTGATGTAGAACAGGGGCATTTGCTGCACTATGTAACGCGCACCAATTTCATAAAGTGCATGACTCAAGTTGGCAATAATTATACTTCAAGATCATTCAAATAATTTTCTGATTCCCCTCAGGGCAATTCCTGCTGTTGTGTGTGTGCTGTATTGTGTGGAGTGGTTGGATGGATTAGTGAATTAGTGAATGTGATGGTTATTTTCAACACGGACAACATCAAGTAGAAATTGAAACTAAAAGTGGAGGATTGTTCCTGCCTCGCAGTTGCTTCTGAATCCGTTCAGACAGAGAATGAGTGGAATTAGCATAACACACACCACAAGAACCTAACTGATATTTCCACAGCAGTGTTCATTTGACTTTTTACAACGTTAATGGTTAAACAAAAGAATGTGCCAAGATCTCTGGTAACGGAATCCTTGGAGAGAGCGATTTACCCCTATGCAATTTGCAATTGATTATGAGCTCAGCAGGTATCTGACTAACATAATTCTTTTTTCTTATGCTTCATTGCAATGTTTAATTTGTAAATCAAAACTGCTGTTATAAAGTTCTGGTCACAGGCCTCATTACTCCTGGAGGGATAGAATTGATTAGAAACATATTTGTGATTGGTCGGGGGTATGCAAAACGGTTGGAAAAAGAAAACAGTCCTCTAAAAAGTCCGAATTGTAACTAAATGCCTGACCTGAGAATGCTTCCTACCAATACTGGAGATAAGAATGAAGAAACATACTGCCCTCCTGTTCTGACATGCCTCCCCTTCAGGGGACAGGACTAAAACGCCCTCCAAAAATAAAACAAAACCACCAGGGCAAAGCTTGAATGGTTTTGTAGGTCCTCAGCACTCCTGGGTTGTGCTGTAACTCAACTACATAACACGTCGTAGTCCTGTATCACTTTGGGATCACTGATGTGGAATGTGTTGGGTGTGGACTTCAGTTTACCATGAACCCTGATTGTAATCTGACCAGTTCAACAGCAGAGGGATAGCTTGGACTAACAAAGAACAAAGAACAACCCAGCACGGGAAACAGGCCCTTCGGCCCAACGAGCCCGCGCCGCCACATCACCCCACACCTATTCCTACCCTGCATATGGAACCAGCATAGAACCCTACAGTGCAGAAACAGGCCCTTCGGCCCATCGAGTCTGCACCGAACACAATCCCACCCAGACCCTATCCCCACACATTTACCTGCTAATCCCTCTAACCTACACATCCCAGGACACTAAGGGGCAATTTTAGCATAGCCAATGAACCTAACCCGCACATCTTTGGACTGTGGGAGGAAACCGGAGCACCCGGAGAAAACCCACGCAGACACGAGGAGAATGTGCAAACTCCACACAGGCAGTGACCCGAGCCGGGAATCGAACCCAGGACCCTGGAGCTGTGAAGCAGCAGTGCTAACCACTGTGCTACCGTGCCACCCGTACTGACTGGGCTTGTTTCTACTGGAATTTAGAAGAGTAAGGAGTGACTTGATTGGAATATATAGGGTCCCATCCCGCCCGCTACGATTCCCGTACACGACCATACAAGGTTTGGTTGACCTCAAGAGGGATTTTCCAGTCTTGGGGCGAGCGTGGCTGGAAAATCCCGCCCATAAAAGTTTGAATGGTCTCAACAAGGTGCACGCGGAAACGATGTTTCCTTTTGTGGGTGAGTCCAGTGTTGGGGGGGGTGGGAGGGGTCACTGTTTTAAAATTGGGGATTGCCTAGTGTAGAGGAGAAGTATTTTCTCTGAGGGTTGTGGAACTTTGGAACTGTCTACCTCAGAAGCAGTGGAAATGGGGTCATAGAATCCTTACAGTACAGGAGGAGGTCATTCAGCCCATCGACTCTGTGTGACAGAGTATCCTACCCAACCCTCTTCCCGTCCTATCCTTGTAACACCACATACTCACCACAACTGTACAGGTCACTGGTGAGGCCGCAGCTGGAGTACTGTGTGCAGTTTTGGTCGCCGCACTTGCGCAAGGATATATTGGCCTTGGAGGGAGTGCAGAGGAGGTTCAGTAGGCTGATACTGGAGACAAAGAACAAAGAACAATCCAGCACGGGAAACAGGCCCTTCGCCGCCAGCTCACCCTACACCTATTCTACCCTGCATATCTATGAATGGAACCCTACTCAGTCAGATTCAGGGAAGAAATAGTGTCAATTTGGTAAAAACCGATTAGCCTGAGAGCACATCTTTGGGGTGTGGGAGGAAACCGGAGCGCCCGGAGGAAACCCACGCAACCACAGGGAGAATGCACAAACTCCCACAGACACAGGCCCAAATCCATGTGCCTGCACAGCCAGCAGTGCTAGTCACTGAGCTGTTGCGGCGCCCATCTACTGGTCCAGGATCAAGCACACACACCGACATGAAGTTCTAGGCCACTCCTGGAACTTCCAAGAGCAGCCCACGCACGACCCGCCATGTGCATGCCCCTCGTTTGACACGAGGTGGACCTCCACCTGTGGAATAAAGACAAAAATATTAATCTTACAGCCTGCCTTTCCGGTGTCTCCCGAGGTTTAACCCTATTTAATATCCCCTACCATATCCCTCCATTCTCGTTTCACTCATGTGCCTATCTAACTGCATCTTAAACTAGTCCAATGTTCCTGCCTCCACCACCCTACTCGGTAGCGCGTTCCAGACCCCCACAACTCTCTGCGTAAAGAATCTTCTTCTCACCTCCAAATTATACCTCTCCCCCCTCACCCTTAAATGATGACCTCTCGTGTTCGTATCCAGTCTAGGGAGCAGTCTCTCACTATTAACTCTATCCATTCCCTTCATTATCTTATATACTTCTATCATGTCCCCTCTCAATCTCCGTCTTTCCAAGGAAAATAGTCCCAGTTTCTTCAACCTCTCCTCGTAACCCAGTCCCCCCATGCCAGGCAACATCCTAGTAAACCTCCTCTGCACCCTTTCCAGAGACTCCACGTCCTTCCGGTAGTAAGATGACCAGAACTGGACGCAATACTCCAAATGCGGTCTAACCAACTTCTGTACAACTCCCTTTAATCACACAGCTCCTCTCTGCATTATTCGGTCCAAAATGCATCACCTCGCATTTGTCAGGATTAAATGCCATCTTCCACCTATCTACCCACTGCACCAACCTATCTATATCCTGTTGTATCACCTGACAATCCAGTTCCGTACCTGCCAACCCTGCCATCTTGGTGTCATCAGCAAACTTGCTAATCACACCACCTACGCCCTCTTCCAAGTCATTTATGTAGACTACAAAGAGGAGAGGTCCCAGTACTGAGCCCTGCGGCACACCACTGGTCACTGGCCTCCAGCCCGACAAGGTCCCCTCCACAGCTACCCTCTGTCTCCTATTTCCCAGCCAGTTCTCAATCCACCTAGCTACCTGGCCTCGTATCCCATGCACCTTAACCTTTTCTACCAGCCTACCGTGAGGGACTTTGTCAATGATGAGGGGGTTGGTCTATGAAGAGAGACTGAATAGACTGGGTCCGTACTCGTTGGAGTTTGGGAGGATGAGGGGGATCTTATAGAGACATATAAGATAATGAAGGGGATGGATAGGGTAGAGGTAGAGAGATTATTCCCACTTAGAAAGGACAGCAGGACTGGAGGACACAGCCTCAAGATAAGGGGAGGGGGGGCAGTTTAGATCGGAGTTGAGGAAGAACTTCTTCACTCAAAGGGTGGTGAATCTCTGGAATTCTCTGCCCATTGAAGTGGTGGAGGCTACCTCACTAAATATATTTAAGTCACGGGTAGATAGGTTTCTGATAGACAGGGGAATTAAGGGTTATGGGGAGAAACGGGAAAGTGGAACTGATCCACTTCAGATCAGCCATGATCTTATTGAATGGCGGGGCAGGCTCGAAGGGCTAGATGGCCTACTCCTGCTCCTATTTCTTATGTTCTTACCATAGCTACTTCATCTAACTGACACGCTAAGAGGCAATTTATCATGGCCAATCCACCTAAGTCGCACATCTTGGGACTGTGGGTGGAAACTGGAGCACCCAGAGGAAACCCATACAGGGAATGTGCAAACTCTACATAGACAGTGACCCAAGGCCGGAATCGAACCCACGCTCCTGGCGCTCTGAGGCAACTGTGCTAACCACTGTGCCATCATGCCACCCTGGGTCGTCGAATGTTTTTAAGGCAGCATTTGATAAACTCTCATTAGGCAAAGGACTCAAAGGTTATCGAGCGTAGAATGGTGGAATTTGAAACACAAACAGATGAGCCATGATCTTATCGAATGACGGAGCAGAGTTGAGAGGCCAAATGACCCATTTCTCCTCCTAGTTTGTATGCCTGTATGTTTGGATTAGGCAGCCATTTACATAGTGTTTGTAGAACCATTGAGAGTGGGAAAGAAGTGGCAGATGGAATGCAATGGAAAAGAGTGAGGTGAGGAGGAATGGAAACAGAGACTACTTTCTAAATGGGAAATGCTTAGGACATCAGAAACACAAAGGGACTTGGGAGTCATTGTTCAATATTCTCTTAAGGTTAACGTGTAGATTCAGTCAGCAGTTAGAAAGGCAAATACGATGTTAGCTTTGACGTTGAGAGGGCTAGAATACAAGAGACCAGAACTCTCCGCTCACCTGACAAAGGGGCAAACCCTGAAAGCTTGTGGGTTTACTATCAAATAAACCTGTTGGACTTTAACTTGGTGTTGTGAGACTTCCTACTGTAGAATACAAGAGCAGGGATGTACTTCTGCATAAAGCTCTGGTTAGAACCAATTTGGAGTATTGTGAGCGGTTTTGGGTCCCCATATCTAAGGAAGGATGTGCTGGTCTTGGAAAGGATCCAGAGGGAGGTTCACAAGAATGATCTTTGGAATGAAGAGCTTGTCTTATGAAGAATGGTTGCGGATGCTGGGTCTGTACTCATTGGAATTTAGAAGAATGAGGGGGGGATCTTATTGAAACTTAGAGAATACTGAGGTGTGGATAGAGTGGACATGGAGAAGATATAAGAAATAGGAGCAGGAGTAGGCCATCTGGCCCTTCGAGCCTGCCCCGCCATTCAATAAGATCATGGCTGATCTGTCGTGACACAGCTCCACCTTCCCGCCCTCTCCCCATAACCCTTAATCCCTTCTCTTATCAAAAACCCATCAACCCGTTTCTTAAAAATATTTAGCGAGGCAGCCTCCACCACTTCAACGGGCAGAGAATTCCAGAGATTCACCACCCTTTGAGTGAAGAAGTTAACTTAACTAATGAAACAAAAAGCTAGTAATAATAATGGTGACAATGAGTTGATTGGATTTTTGTTAAAAAGCCTTTTGGTTTACCATTGTCTTTGAGGGAAGGAAATTTGCTCTCCTTTTCCAGTTTGGGCTACACCTGACTCCAAACACACAAATGTAATTGGTGCTTAATTTTTGTTTGAAATGCGCCAACTAGCTCTTCAATTAATCCAAGATTCATCATCACCATCGCACAGCAGATTGGGGTTATGGTGATGAATGCTGGCCTAGCCTGGGAGGCCCACATCCTGTGAATGAATAAATGAATAATTCAATGACCATAAGACATTCAAAATTAGGCCCCTCAGCCCATTAATTCTTCTCCACCATTCAATCATGGCTGATAATTTTCTTATCCCCATTCTCCTGCCTTTTCCCCCTAACCCCTGATCCACTTATTAATCAAGAACCTATCTATTTCTATCTTAAAGACACTCAGTGTCCTGGTCTCTGCAGCTTTCTGCAGCAAAGAGTTCCATAAATTCACCACTCTCTGGCTGAAGAAATTCCTCCTCATCTCTGTTTTAAAGGATTGTGCCTTCAACCTGAGGACATGCCCTCTGGTTCTACTTTTTCCTACTCGTGGAAACATCTGATACTGGAGTTGAGGGGATTGAGCTATGAGGATAGGCTGAATAAACTAGGCTTGTACTCGTTAGAGTTTAGAAGAATGAGGGGAGATCTCATTGAGACGTATAAGATGATGAATGGGATGGATAGGATAGAGGTGGAGAGACTCTTCCCGCTCAAAAAAGACAGTAGGACTAGGGGGCACAGCCTCAAGATAAAGGGGAGGCGGTTTAGAACAGAGTTGAGGAGGAACTTCTTCACTCAAAGGGTGGTGAATCTCTGGAATTCTCTGCCCGTTGAAGTGGTGGAGGCTGCCTCGCTAAATATTTTTAAGAAGCGGGTTGATGGGTTTTTGATAAGAGAGGGGATTAAGGGTTATGGGGAGAGGGCGGGAAGGTGGAACTGAGCCACGACAGATCAGCCATGATCTTATTGAATGGTGGGGCAGGCTCGAAGGGCTAGATGGCCTACTCCTGCTCCTATTTCTTATGTTCTTATGTTCTTATTATGGGGACAGGGGTTCAAATCCCACCACAGCCACTGGTGGAATCTAAAATCAGTTAATAAATCTAAAATTGAAAAGCTAGCTTCAGTATTGGTGATCATGAAACTCTCATTAAATCCTAACTGGTGCAATAATGTCCTTCTGGGGAGGAAATCCACCCTCCATCCTTACTGGTCTGGTCTACACGTGACTCCGGACACACTCCTAACTGAACTTTCTGAAAGGTCAACAGTAAGATACTCAGTTGAAAGAAAATTTAGGATGGGCAACAGATTCAGTATTGTCAGTGATGCTCGTAATCCATGAGAGAGTAAAGGAGGAAAATATAAATTCTGCATCTTGCGTAGCACAGCAGGGTTGAACCTAGACCGTCTCACCAATTTGAAAGAACAATTCAATTGCCCTGCCCTTTCTCCAAAAGCCTGAAAGTTATTCCCCTGGAAATCTTTAACCAATTTTCTGTTGAAAGCCTGCTTCAATCACTCAGTTTAGACAATGCTTTCTGAATCATGGTCAGGTCATGAACAGAAGAACATAAGAAATAGGAGCAGGAGTCGGCCATCTAGCCCTTCGAGCCTGCCCCGCCATTCAATAAGATCATGGCTGATCTGAAGTGGATCAGTTCCACTTTCCCGCTTTCTCCCCATAACCCTTAATTCCCCTGTCTATCAGAAACCTATCTACCCGTGACTTAAATATATTCAGCGAGGTAGCCTCCACCACTTCAGCGGGCAGAGAATTCCAGAGATTCGCCACCCTTTGAGTGAAGAAGTTCCTCCTCAACTCTGTTCTAAATTGACTCCCCTTTATTTTGAGGCTGTGCCCCCTAGTTCTGGTTTCGTTTCTAAGCGGGAAGAATCTCTCTACCTCTACCCTATCCATCCCCTTCATTATCTTGGAAGCCTCGATAAGATCCCCCCTCAGCCTTCTAAACTCTAACGAGTGCAGACCCAGTCTATTCAATCTCTCCTCATCAGCTAACCCCCTCATCTCCGGTATCAGCCTGCTGAACCTTCTCTCCAAGGTCCCTCCAAGGTCAATATATCCTTTCGCAAATACGGGGACCAAAACTGCACACAGTACTCCAGCTGCGGCCTCACCAGTGCCCTGTACAGTTGCAGCAAGACCTCCCTGCTTTTATATTCTATCCCCCTCGCTATAAAGGCCAGCATCCCATTCGCCTTCTTGATCACCTGCTGCACCTGCAGACTGGGTTTTTTGCGATTCGTGCACAAGGACCCCCAGGTCCCTCTGCACCGTCGCCTGCTGCAGCTTTTCATCATTTCAATAATAATCCCTCCTACTATTATTTCTTCTAAAGCGGATAACCTCACATCTGCCAGGTCCTCGCCCACTCGCTCAGCTAAGCGAGGTTAAAAAGAAACTAATTTCCATTGGTTTGAACATTATCGAACTTAATAGAAAGTATGTTTCTGCAGCTGGAACTGGGTTAAAGTTGAGGCTTTGAAGGTTGGGGTGTGTCACTACAGCCATGATCCTGATTTTAACCCCAGTGTGAGATTTCACAGGTTCACACCTTGTTCGATTTTACTCCACTTGGAACTCGATGTCCAGCCCAGTGCAATCCCATTCCAAGGCAGATTTATTTTCTCAATCTTGCTGCAGTTGTTCTGTGGGATAAGTATAAGCTTCATTTAAATCCTATTGCTATCATTGGGATGTGGATGTCCCTAACTGGGCCTGCATTATAGTCCATCCCTTATTGCCCTTGAACCGAGTGCTTGCTGAGCTATTTCAGAGAATATTTGAGAGTCATCTACATTGCTGTGGATCTGGAATCACATGTAGGCCAGACCAGGTAAGGATGGCAGATTTTCTTCCCTAAAGGGCATTAATGAACCAGATGGGTTTATTCGTGTCACAAATAGGCTTACATTAACACTGCAATGAAGTTACCATGAAAGTCTCCGAGTTGCGACACCCCAGCGCCTGTTCGGGTACACTGAGGAAGCATTTAATGTAGCCAACACACCGAACCAGCACATCTTACGGACTGTGGGAGGAAACTGGAGCATCTGGAGGAAACCCACGCAGACACGAGGAGAATGTGCAAACTCCACACAGACAGTGACCTGAGCTGGGAATCGAACCCAGGACCCTGGAGCTGTGAAGACAGTGCTAACCCACTGTGCTACCTGGTAATGGACCATGGCTTCATGATGATCATTAAATCTGCTGTGGTGGGATACAAACCTGGGTCCCCGGAGCATTACCCTGGATCTCTGAATTACTAGCCCAGCGACAGTACCACTCCACCATCACCTCCTCGTATTATCAGAATTTTTCCAACAGTTGTTTCCTTAGGTTCTATGATGGAATCTTTTGTTTAACACATTAACTGACCAATTGTGAATTCTAGTCTCCCTGGACTGGCCATTGTTGTTGATATTTAAGTGAATGTGCTTCAAAAAACAACAGAGAACAAAGAACAACACAGCACAGGAAACAGGTCCTTTGGCCCAACAAGCCCGTGCCGCCGTTTTAACATTGAGCGCCTCATTCCAATCCTCCTCCTACGACTTTTGTCTACACCTTTTGGACTCCACAATAAAGGGGGTGCAAATTTAGAGAATTATATATGCACCAGATTGAGGGAGGTCTAATTTAGGGACAATTTGTTAATACCAATCAGTCTAAAAGCACATTTTTGGGGTGTGGGAGGAAACCGGAGCACCCGGAGAAAACCCACGCAAGCACGGGGAGAATGTGCAAACTCCCACAGACACCGACCCAAGTCGGAGATCTGACCCAGGTCCCTGTAACTGCACAGCAAACAGTGATAGTCACTGAGCTGTCGTGTTGCCCGTTAGTTGGTCCAGTTTAAGCGTACACTAACGACGTGAAGCACTAGGCAACTCTTGAAGCAACATTCAAGAGCAGCCCCAGTACGACCCACTGCGTGTCTGCCCCTCGTTGGACAACAAGGAGGACCGAAGCACCTGTGTTTGTAAAAAAAAAAGACATCAATAAACATACACAGCTTACACAGACATTCACAGAAGATCCCCAGAAGCTCCGACGTACAATAAATCCTAATATTATGGTAATAAATCGGTATCCTACCATCAGTAATTTCATTAATGTAATTATTCATCTTAAATTACAAAATGAAACATTATAAACATAGTTTTAAATATAAAATAAGGTATTGTAAGCCATCCAGCTAATTCTCATACTTAATTCATAAATATATGCATTATATATCCACAAATGTATCTGGTAGAGGGAGTCTATTGAGTTGGGACACAGTTGTTGAGTATGCTCTTAGCTGAGATGGATATTATTGGAAAGTTAGAAAATGTAGTAGATGGCCTCTTTAATAGGTGGAAAGCTGGAGGGTCATGTGATCTGATGGCCCAATGGGAAATGAGTGTGGGGGTCTTAGTTTAGAGAGCGGGCGTTTGCAGTCAGAGTGGGGTTGGATTTGTTAACATGGTGAATGTACTGTCTGGATTTATCTGCTTGTAAATAAACTGTTAGAGTTTATGCCAGCTGGTGGTTAGTCAGTCCCGACAATTATGACAGAAATATGTCTGAGAAACAGAAATCTTGTAAAAGGGGTGTTTTTATCTTCACCATTGCTCAGTACTTAACTTTGCATATTTGCGATGATCACAACCCACAGATTACAGCTCTGCGTGGTAGTAGGCATGAGTGGCACAGAGCTGCCTTCACAGCGCCAGAGTTCAATTCCGACCTTGGGTGACTGTCTGTGTGGAGTTTGCACCTTCTCCCCGTGTCTGCGTGGGTTTCCTCTGGATGCTCCGGTTTCCTCCCACAGTCCAAAGATGTGCGGGTTAGGTGGATTGGCCATGCTAAATTTCCCCTGAGTGTCAGGGGGGATTAGTGAGGTAAATACAAGGGGTTACGGGAATAGTGCCTGGGTGGGATTATTGTTGCTGTAGACTCGATGGGCCAATTGGATTCTTTCTGCGCTGTAGGATTCTATAAAAAATTTGTAGGATAATTCACAGAATAACACAGATCAGAGATCCTCCAGCTTATGAGATCTACACTGATTCTTTTGAAGGGATTTCAGTTTGTCCCAGTCCCCCTCTCTTTCTTTCTCCAATTTCTGCATTCTTTTTTCTCTTTTGAATATCTTTCCAATTTCCTTTTGAAGACTGGTATTGACACTGCCTCCACCACCCCTTCAGGCAGTACATTCCAAATCCTAAAGAGGTTTTTTCCCATGTCACCGCAAAGCTTTTAGTAAATCAACCATGAACTTGTGTCCTCTGTTTATTGACGCTTTAAAGATTAGAAACAATGGGCCAAAATTTATGTCCTCGCTTGCCCCAAAACCGTAAAATCCTGCCCATGGTCAATGAACCTTCCCATTGTCCGTTCCGTCTCTCGCTCCAATTCTCATGGCGGGAGCGGCGATAGAATTCTCTTTAACTCATGATTTTAAACAATGCTCAGCCTTCTTTGCTCGATGGAGAATGATTCTGCAGTTTGTTCAAGTAATTTTAATCCCTTGTTCCATGATCTTAAGGAGATCCATCAAAGATGCCAAAAGACAGTACCAGACCAAACTGGAGTCCCAGGTTAGTCACATGGACCCCCACCAACTATGGCAAGGCCTGGAAGACAAAACAGGCTACAAGGTGAAGGCGTGGGAAATCACCAGCAGCAAAGCTGACACCACAGCTAAGAAAGCTCACCAAAACATCTACTTTTTCAGAAGACAAAGGAAATTTGGCATGTCCACTAAGACTCGCACCAACTTTTGACAGATGCACCACTGAAAGCATTCTTTCTGGCTGTATCACACCTTGGTGTGGTTCCTGCTCTGTCCAAGACTGCACAGAGGGTCATGAACGAAGCCCAGTCCATCACTCAAACCACCCACTGACTCCATTAGCCAAGACAGTAACTCTACATTCTGTACTCTCTCCTTTCCTTCTCTATGTACGGTATGCTTTTTGTCTATAAAGCTTGCAAGAAACAATACTTTTCACTGTGTACTAATACATTTGACAATAATAAATCAAATCAAGTCAAAATCAGAATGAAAACATTCAAGTAAATGACTTCTGTAACCTCTGCAAAATCTTTGCAGTCTTGTTAAAGTCTGGTGCTCAGAACCGGACCCAATGCTCCAGTTTGGGCTGAATTTGTGTAACTAGGTTTCTATATGAAGCTGAATCTTGAAGTTTGTGTGGAGTGTTGGCTAAGGTGACATATCTGGCGCGTAGCTCCCCAACTGCCCGGCAGAGTTTTCTCTCCAGGTCTCTGTACGTGGAGAATCATGGGGTGTGGTTTTCAGTTGGCAGGGTGAGGCCTGATAGAGGGGGCAATGTTGATTTTTCTAATCGCAGTGTTTGTAGAAAAGAGGAGCTGAAAGCGCTTAGAATCATAGAATCCCTACAGTGCAGAAGGAGGCCATTTGGCCCATTGAGCCTGCACCGACAACAATCCCACGCAAGCCGAACCTCTGCAATCCCACATATTTACCCCAGTAATGCCTCTGACACTAATGGACAATTTGTCATGGCCAATCCACCTAACCCGTAAATCTTTGAAATGTAAGAAGAAACCGGAGCACCCGGAGACAACCCTCACAAACATGGATGGGGAGAAAGTGCAAGCTCCACACAGAGTGACCCAAGCCGAGAATTAAACCCAGGTCCCTGGCACTATGAGGTATCAGTGCTAACCACTGTGTCACTGTGCCGCCCTGCTTTGAGGTTGCCTGCAGCTGTCAAGCAGAACTAGGTTATTTATAAACATTGCGGTTAGGAAGAATGACGATGAGGACTACTTCAAATGCATTCAACCGTGAAGGGAAAGCTGGATAAACAAACCTCGAGACAGCTGTGATAAAACTGTTAAGTTGACAGTCAAAGGCTTGTTCAGGGTAGTAGGCTATGAAATTGAATGAGAACAATGGTCTTCGGAGACTAGCAAATGGATTTCAAAAGATATCAAAGGCTGGCAATGGATTTGACCTTTCTAGGAAGGCTCAATGACTTGAAACTAAATGCAGTGTCACAAGAATGGGTCTGAGTGAGCACTGTGGGGAAGGGAATATTTCCTCCCCCTGCTCCCCAACTGCAGTAAATTAACTTCTCCTATGAATTAGAGGACTACAAAGTGATCTCCTGACTCCTGCAAATTCTGAGAGAGAGAAAGGGGAATCCAGAATGGAGTGCTGCTGTGATTCAGAAGCCTTCCAGATGTCCAAGGGGCATGGAGATTAAAGTGACCAGGACACTTCAAAGTTTTCACAGAGTAGAATGAAGACTTTGATCAAATAGCTTCTGGAAAGCACCATGCTGTGAGTTATCTTCAGGTTTCCCAGGACTAAAAGGGGCAGTCCCATCTCAAGACCACCATTCCAGGGGAGAGTCCTGAGGTCATCAGCAGAGGGGCAGATGGACTCTGCACTTAGATCCTTGACACATTGCCCAACGTCCCAGACCATGTCAGGGTGTCAGTGCCAGTGTGCTGGGGCAGTGCAAGATTGGCATCAACAAGGTGGCTCTGGGGGACGGGACTTTATGTTGGGAGTCTTTGTCTGATGGGTGGGGTATTGGGAACATCCTCTTGCCTCCATGTTGTGGGGGGCGGGGGGGGGGGAGAGCCAGTGCTGGCCCATTCTTTGTGGAGGGCTGCAGGGTTCTCCTCTGCGATGAATGGTTGGGGGTGCACTCCTGGTCAATGAGGTAGGGGTGGCAGGGGAAGGTGTGTTTACGTTATGTGTGCGGGGAGGTGACTTGTGTCTGAACTCTGGAAGTTAGAGCACCCAATCTCACAAATGCCAGGCTGGCAGCTTTCTCGAGATGCATAAACTTGCATCGATTAGGTGGGTGAATCCCACCTGATGGACACTGCAGATACCAATGGGAAATAATTTTCCCCGCTGGTGGGAAGCTGATTCAGGCGAATCGTGCCCAGTTTTATACAAGCTGCTTTCGGAGTTTCTACATGTTTTAAATCAGCTTATACAGGTTAAGCCGGAATTCTCCAGTCTCGTTTGCCAGCGAGAATGGAAAATTTGGCACTCAGCCAAATCTTTATTCACTGCAGCAGGATTGGAAAATCCCAGCCATGGGTGAGGTCAAAAAATTCCTGCAATAGTTTACTTAAGAAAGGTGTTTGTTTTATCTAAGGTTAGCGTTTTCTTTATGTTTGTCATAGCTACCTGTCTTCTGTACACTTGCATATTGTACTCCTATATATAGAGCAGGATCTGACTTGCTGTGCTCATCTCTCCTTCCCCAGTCAAATATTTGTGTACAAACGCCTCCAGGTCTCTGTCTCCTTGCACTTGTTTTTTCAGAATTGCACCGTTTAGCTTGCATTATCTTTCCCTGTCCTTCCTACCTCACATTTCCCTGCAGTAAGTCTCATTCCCCAGAAGTGCTCTGGAATTCTGTCACCACCCCCCCCCTCCACATTTTCACACACTTTTAATCTTCGCGTCAGCTGCAGAATTGGAAGTTGTGCCCTCTACGCTTAAGTTCAAAGCATCAATACCGATTGGAAAAGACCAGCAGGATGAGGAGGCTGGCAGGATATCCACAGCCTCAGTGATTGTGGAGTCTCTGATGTGAGTGTAAAAGACAAGTTTGTGCATGCGTACATTTGTGCCAGGGAACCTCATTTTAATTGCAATAATTGTGGTTTAATATCGGGTAAGTTATTGCGGGTCTTGAGGTAGTTCTTTATTGGAAATTTGCAGTGTAAAGATATTTAATTGCTAAATCGTTGTCTTAAAGGGTTTTGCTGCCAACATCAGGAAATTGCCTCTTAAAGCCAAACAAGGGCAAATTTGTCTAGACAGAGAAAACTACGTCAATTTTTAAAAAAAAATAAGTTTTTTGTTCACTTTACATGAGGTTATTACCAGTGGCAGGAAATAGGCTTTTTGATGTCAGTTAGAATGTCAGTTAGCTGCAGCCAAAAAGAACTGATGAGAGGTTTCAAACAGTAAAAGTAGGCAGGAGCTGGGGACTCAGGTTTGCTGCAGAGGCATTTTACTGCCTAGTTTGGGGGCGTTTAAGAGATCCGTGGATAGGTTTATGGACGAAAAGGGATTGGTTTAGGTTAGTGGGTCATTGTTTTTGTAACTGGTCGGCGCAACATCGTGGGCCGAAGGGCCTGTTCTGCGCTGTAACGTTCTATGTTCTATGTCGCCCTATTGAGATAAGATTCTTCGCGTGTGCTGAAGCGACTTTGACATGTGTTCGTAACACGACAGAAAATGATTAATTTCTTTCGCCTCCCCTCTCTCTGAAAAGACATCAAACAAATGTTTGTTTAACAATTATTTAACATCGATGTATTTACATAAATGAGTTGAATGCCCCTGTACACATAATATTTTGAGTATGTGTAGTTTGTGTGTGTGTATATATACACACTCGCGCACACACACACATATACATCTCAGTGTAATAACTGCAGGAAGAATTCATATTATTCTGTTTCAATCAATCACCGTTGACCCCAGAAGGGTTACTTAAACATTTCCATTAATATTTCAAAGCGTACAAATCCATGTTTGTCCTGCTTGCAGGTAGGCCAATTTGAAATTGTATTGTGCAAAATCTACAGAAATCACTTGTCTGGGGCTCTGCACATTTATCACACAGAATGATTGCACCAATCGGAAATATGGTACAAGTGACACAGCACAGTGATGGATTAAGTCTCAATTCCTTTCTCTCCCCCCTCCGTCCCTGTCTTTTTATCATGAGTCACTCTCTCTCTAGTCTTGGTTGCGAGGAAGCCGCCAGTCTATTCCTCGCCCTTTTCCAGGAAAAGATGGGGCAAAGGAACTTGTTCTGGGAAAACCACTGACTGGGACCAAAAACATCTGCACCTAATTCTCGTCACAAAGCTGTGTCCTGCATCTCCGGGGAACTCCGTCCCTCATAAAGTTCCTCTGAAAATGTATGTATGACCTTTTCATTTTTCTTTCCTGTTCCTCAAGTTTCATACACTTCCGCCCCTTCAGACAGTCCCCAGTCTCTGGCTACCCCAGCAGGAGCCAGCGATTCTCGCAGTATGAGTTTGGAATGACGCGTGGGTCTCTGTAGCTGAATTCTGCTGAAATCGGAAAGCCAGCAACAGAGGAGAACAGAAAAATTGAGGCTTTTCCTCCCAACGCAGTTGTTACTATCCCCTCTGCCAAATGACTGTGGGTTGTGGTGGGAGGGGGCCTGAGTCACATTCCCTTTTCCCCCCTCCCTCACACACTTGCCCAGCACCACAGTTGTTCAAACGTTACCAATGGTAACATGTATGAGGGTCAGCTGACCCAGTAGACCATGTAATGACCATGTTTGGCCCTGGAGGGAGTGCAGAGGAGGTTTACTAGGCTGATACCGGAGTTGAGGGGGTTGAGCTATGAGGAGAGGCTGAATAAACTAGGCTTGTACTCGTTGGAGTTTAGAAGAATGAGGGGAGATCTCATTGAGACGTATAAGATGATGAATGGGATGGATAGGATAGAGGTGGAGAGACTCTTCCCGCTCAGAAAGGACAGTAGGACTTAGAACCATAGAACCATAGAACTTGAGAAGGTGAGAGGGCATGGGATCCAAGGGCCTTTGGCCTTGTGGATCCAGAACTGGCTTGCCTGCAGAAGGCAGAGAGTGGTTGTGGATGGGTCTTTTTCGGAATGGAGGTCAGTCACCAGTGGGGTGCCCCAGGGATCTGTTCTGGGACCCTTGTTGTTTGTCATTTTCATAAATGACCTGGATGAGGAAGTGGAGGGATGGGTTAGCAAGTTCGCTGATGACACGAAGGTCGGCGGTGTTGTGGATGGTCTGGAAGGATGTCAAAAGTTGCAGCAGGACATAGATAGGATGCAGGAATGGGCGGAGAAGTGGCAGATGGACTTCAACGCGGATAAATGTGTAGTAGTCCATTTCGGCAGAACCAACGGGATGAACGAGTACACTATTAAGGGCAGGGGTCTTAGTAGCGTTGAAGAGCAGAAGGATCTCGGGGTCCGGGTTCACAGGACTCTTAAATCGGCCTCGCAGGTGGAGCAGGTGGTCAAGAAGGCGTATGGTGTACTGGCCTTCATTAATCGAGGGATTGAGTTTAGGAGTCGGGAGGTAATGCTGCAACTTTACAGGACCCTCGTCAGGCCTCATTTGGAGTACTGTGCGCAGTTCTGGTCGCCTCACTATAGGAAAGACGTAGAAGCTATTGAAAGTTTGCAGAGGAGATTTACAAGGATGTTGCCTGGACTGGGAGGCATGCCTTATGAAGATAGGTTGAGGGAGCTGGGACTCTTTTCCCTGGAGAGGCGAAGGTTGAGAGACGACCTGATAGAAGTTTATAAAATGTTGAGAGGAATAGATAGGGTGGACTCTCAGAGGCTATTTCCCCGGGTTGAAATGGTCGCTACGAGAGGACACAGATTTAAGGTGCGGGGAGGGAAGTACAGAGGTGATGTTAGGGGTAAGTTTTTCACTCAGAGGGTAGTGAGTGATTGGAATCGGCTGCCGTCGTCGGTGGTGGAGGCGAACTCGCTGGGGTCTTTTAAAAGACTTCTGGATGAGTATATGGGGTTTAATGGGATTGGGGGTTATAGATAGGTCTATAGATTGGTGGGGTTGATGCGATCGGCGCAACTCGAGGGCCGAAGGGCCTGTTTGTGCTGTAATGTTCTATGTTCTATGTTCTAACCCTACAGTGCAGAAACAGGCCCTTCGGCCCATCGAGTCTGCACCGAACACAATCCCACCCAGACCCTATCCCCATATCCCTACACATTTACCTGCTAATCCCTCTAACCTACACATCCCAGGATACTAAGGGGCAATTTTAGCATAGCCAATGAACCTAACCCGCACATCTTTGGACTGTGGGAGGAAACCGGAGCACCCGGAGAAAACCCACGCAGACACGAGGAGAATGTGCAAACTCTCCACAGGCAGTGACCCGAGCTGGGAATCGAACCCAAGTTCAACTGCTGCCGAGTTCAGGAGTGATGCAAACTGCCATTGGCTTTGGTGGGACTGGGAGATCGTGTTAGTCGCTCACTGCTCCAATGTATGGTGGGGGAACAGGGTGGTGGAAAATTCCAGCCAAAATCTTTGATGGAATGGCATCTCTGCTCAATCTTTTAGCTAGGGAGACGCAGTGCGTTCTGAGTTCCTAAGAAGACTCCTGTTGGACTCGATGCATTAACTCTGTCTCTCTTCCTCTACAAGTTTATCCAGCACATTCTGTTTTTAATTAAGATTCTACGTGAGGCTGGACAAGCTCAGCCCAGGCTCAGATTTCAGAGAAAGAAGTGTTTTGAATTCAGTATTGATTGAGTCTCAATATTAGCCGCAAGCAAAGCCACAGGATGAATGGTAACAAAAGGTAGCACAGTGATTAGCACTGCTGCCTCACAGTGTCAGAGACCCATAGAACATAGAACATTACAGCGCAGAACAGGCCCTTCAGCCCACGATGTTGCGCCGACCAGTTACAAAACAATGACCCACTAACCTAAACCAATCCCTTTTCATCCATAAACCTATCCACAGATCTCTTAAACGCCCCCAAACTAGGTGCATTTACAACTGCAGCTGGCAGGGCATTCCAGTCCCTCACCACCCGCTGGGTAAAGAACCTACCCCTGACATCAGTCCTATAACTACCCCCCCTTAATTTAAAGTCGTGCCCCCTCGTGCTAGCTTTCTCCATCCTAGGAAAAAGGCTATCACTATCTACCCTGTCTAAACCTCTAATCATCTTATATGTTTCAATGAGATCCCCTCTTAGCTGCCTTCTTTCCAGCGAAAACAACCCCAAATCTCTCAGTCTCTCCTCATAGGATCTCCCCTCCATACCAGGCAACATCCTGGTAAACCTCCTCTGCACCCTCTCCAAAGCCTCTACATCCTTCCTACTCCAAGTGCGGCCGCACCAGAGTTGTGTACAGTTGCAACATGACGCTGCGACTCCTAAATTCAATCCCCCTACCAATAAACGCCAAGACACCGTATGCCTTCTTAACAACCTTATCTACTTGATTCCCAACTTTCAGGGATCTATGTACACATACACCTAGATCCCTCTGCTCCTCCACACTATTCAAAGTCCTCCCGTTAGCCCTATACTCAACACATCTGTTATTCCTACCGAAATGAATTACCTCACACTTCTCCACATTAAACTCCATCCGCCACCTCACAGCCCAGCTCTGCAACCTTTCTAAGTTGACCCAGGTTCAATTCTGGCCTTGGGTCACTATCTGTGTAGAGTTTGCACATTCTCTCCGTTTCCACCCACAGTCCAATTATATGCGGGTTCGGCTGATTGGCCATTCTAAATTGACCCTAGTGTCACGGGAATGAGCAGGTCGAGGGCCAGGGTGTTTGGTGCAGACTCGATGGGCCGAATGGGCCCTGTATTCCTGTACTGGATTCTAAGAAAGCAGCAAATGTTGAACCTATTGTAGGAGGGGGTATTACTGAGTGACTGGGGGCTGGGGCTTATTCTTGAGATGAAATGGACTTTTACATCATTGATGTGAAAATCCTTGATGCTGACAAATTTGAACTCTCCAGGAGTGACATTCTTATCATTCCAGATCCTTCCGTGTTTGAGACAATTACTGACCATCCATACTGACCTGAGAAGCTGAGCGGTGCCCTACCCCAGTGCGGTAACGGTTTACTACGGGGTAGATTGTCAGGCCAAGTCACAGGGCCAATCATATTGATATCAGACTGGAGTCACATACACATCGGACAAGGACATGAATGAACTGATTAGGTTCGATACCACAACACCATAATGATCACACCAGCATTCAGGTTTCTAGTTTTTGCAGATTTATTTTTAAACCAAATTGAAATCCTCAATCTGTCATGTGGGGATTGGAACTCTCATTCTCTACGTTCTGGTTCAGTGACGTAAGCAATACATCACTCCATTCCCCTGTGAAGCCTTCATGGGGAATGTTGGGTATGATTAATCTTCTGAAATAGTTACGATTATAAAATGGCCGAAGTGCTTTTGCATCATATCCATGTCTATACTAGTTTGGGGGCGTTTAAGAGATAGGTTTATGGACGAAAAGGGATTGGTTTAGGTTAGTGGGTCATTGTTTTTGTAACTGGTCGGCGCAACATCGTGGGCCGAAGGGCCTGTTCTGCGCTGTAATGTTCTATGTTCTATACTAGGCTGGATTTTGCCAAGATTGCTGGGTCCCCCACTTAGGGGTCCATTTTAGATTGAAGACTCGGAAGGGGACTATGACCAGATGGTGGTCATGATTTTCTTGAACAATTAAGAAGCAGCCACAGGGAGTTCCCTCCAATTAGGATCAGCAGGCAAGGCTGGCTGAAAAACAGTAAAAAGTCTGACAACACCAGGTTTAAATCCAACCGATTTATTTGATAGTAAACTCACAAGCTTTTGGGTTAGTCCCTTCGTCAGGTGAATGGAGAGTTCTGGCCTCAGACAGAGCATATAAAGCACAGACAGTTTAGAGATTACTGATTAGAATGCGAATCTTTACACCTAACCTGCTGTTCAAGTCTTAAAGTGGCTGATAATGTGAGTGGAAGGAGCACTGATCACAGTTTAAAGAGATGTGTATTGTCTCCAGACAGTACAGTAAGTGAGGTTTTGCAAACCCAGGCAAGTAACGGGGGTTACAGATAGTGTGACATGAACCCAAGATCCCTGTTGAGACCGTCCTCATGTGTGCGGAACTTGGCTATCAGTCTCTGTTCAGTGACTCTGCGCTGTCATGTGTCGTGAAGGCCGCCTTGGAGAATGCTTACCCGAAGGTCAGAGGCTGAATGCCCGTGACCGCTGAAGTGTTCGCCAACAGGAAGGGAACAGTCTTGCCTGGTGATTGTCGAGTGGTGTTCATTCATCCGTTGTCGTAGCGTCTGCATGGTCTCCCCAATGTACCATGTCTCGGGACATCCTTTCCTGCAGCGTATCAGGTAGACAATGTTGGCAATGTTAGACAACGAATCCAACGCCAGCACATCCACATCATGAAAAACAGGAGGCATGCAGTAACATTGGAACAACAGTCACATCAAAGAACAAACGAAGAACAGTACAGCACAGGAAACAGGCCCTTCGGCCCCCCCAAGCCTGCACCGCTCATTGGTCCAACTAGACCATTCGTTTGTATCCCTCCTTTCCCAGTTTGCTCATGTGACTATCCAGGTAAGTCTTAAACGATCCCAGTGTGCCCGCCTCCACCGCCCTACTTGGCAGCGCATTCCAGGCGCCCACCACCCTCTGTGTAAAATATGTCCCTCTGATATCGGAGTTATACCTCACCCCCCTCATCTTGAGCCTGTGACCCCTCGTGATCGTCACCTCCGACCTGGGAAAAAGCTTCCCACTGTTCACCCTATCCATACCCTTCATAATTTTGTACACCGCTGTTAGGTCTCCCCTCGTTCTCCGTCTTTCCAGGGAGAACAACCCCAGTTTACCCAATCTCTCCTCATAGCTAAGACCCCCCATGCCAGGCAACATCCTGGTAAACCTTCTCTGCACTCTCTCCAAAGCCTCCACGTCCTTCTGGTAGTGTGACACTTCAGATATAGCTGGAAAAATGTGAGGGCAGTCAAGATGGAGGTGGGATTTGAACCCACAGTTGGTTAGGCCCATTAGTGTGGAGTGGGAGGCCTGTGCAGGATGACTAGGAGCCGCAGCGCTGGCTTTCTGGTACCGATTGCTGTGGTGATCTCTGATTGCCCACCTCTGTCTTTGGGTGACGTCGGGGCTCCAGCCTCAGTGAAGAGCAAGAACACCATCTGGAAGGTTCCAGCACATCCTGGTTCTAACCACAAGTCTAAACTTAATGAGTGGCCCAAGGTGGTAGCTGTTGGCAGTCAGAACCTACCTCGGGTAAAATTGTCTGGTGATGAGAACATGTTGGCCCACTGATCCAATCTTCCTAACTTTCCTCCGAGTTGACCCTCCAATTCCGCCTGGGAGAGTCTCACAACCTTCTGCCTCTCTGACTACATTGAAACTTTACAATGTCCCACTTGCCACTCGGATTAGCTCAGTTGGCTAGAACGGTTGGTTAGTGAAGCAGACATAGAACATAGAACATAGAACATTACAGTACAAACAGGCCCTTCGGCCCTCAAGTTGCGCCGATCACCTCAACCCCACCAATCTATAGACCTATCTATAACCCCCAATCCCATTAAACCCCATATACTCATCCAGAAGTCTTTTAAAAGACCCCAGCGAGTTCGCCTCCACCACCGATGACGGCAGCCGATTCCATTCACTCACCACCCTCTGAGTGAAAAACTTACCCCTAACATCACCTCTGTACTTCCCGCCCCGCACCTTAAATCTGTGTCCTCTCGTAGCGACCATTTCAACCCGGGGAAATAGCCTCTGAGAGTCCACCCTATCTATTCCTCTCAACATTTTATAAACTTCTATCAGGTCGCCTCTCAACCTTCGCCTCTCCAGGGAAAAGAGTCCCAGCTCCCTCAACCTATCTTCATAAGGCATGCCTCCCAGTCCAGGCAACATCCTTGTAAATCTCCTCTGCACCCTTTCAATAGCTTCTACGTCTTTCCTATAGTGAGGCGACCAGAACTGCGCACAGTACTCCAAATGAGGCCTGACGAGGGTCCTGTAAAGTTGCAGCATTACCTCCCGACTCCTAAACTCAATCCCTCGATTAATGAAGGCCAGTACACCATACGCCTTCTTGACCACCTCCTCCACCTGCGAGGCCGATTTAAGAGTCCTGTGGACCCGGACCCCGAGATCCTTCTGCGTGGGTTCGATTCCCGTGCCGGCTGAGGTTATCCATGAAGACCCCACCTTCCCAACCTTGCCTGAGATGTGGTGATCCTCAGGTTAAATCACCACCAGCCAGCTCTCTCCCTGCAAGGGGAGAGCAGCCTGTGGTCGGCTGAGAATGTGATGACTTTATCTTTCTGGTGGACTCCATCTGTTAAAACCTGGAGCAAAGATCAACAATCTAGAAGTCATGTCACAGTCCAAAATATACTTCCAGACAGTCTTAAGAGTAAAATACTTGTGTCTATAATTATAAGTCTAAAACTTACTTTTGGTGATTTCAACTTTACAAGTTCATTTTGGTTGACAAATTGAGAAAATGGAACTACAACAAATAATTAGAAAGGCAAATGGAATGTTAGCCTTGATTGCAAAGGGAAAGGAAATTAAAAGTCGGCAAGTTTTGTTCCAACAATACTGGACACTGGTGAGATTGCAATCAGAACACTGGGTGTAGTTTTGTACTCCTTAATTAAGCAGAGAAATGCCAGCACTGATGTCAGTTCGGAGAATGTCCACTCAACAGGTTCCCAGAATGAGGAGTTTGCCTTCTGGGGAAAGGTTGAGCCAGTACTCATTGGGGTTTAGAAAACTGAGGAGCGAATTCTCTGGTCCACACGTCCTTTGAGCAGTGAGAATTTGACACTCAGCCAAATCTCCATTCACTGCAGTGGGATCAGATAACCCCAACTGCAGCTGGAGTTGGAGAATTCCAGCCCTTAATGAAACATACAAGATTCTGAGAGGGTTGACCAGGGTGGATGTCGAGAAGATGGTTCCCCTCATGGGAGAATCTTGATCCGGGTTATGGGGGGGGGGGAATCCATTTCAAAGGTCTCCCATTGAAGATGGGGATGAGGAGGAACTTTATTTTTCAGAGAGTTGTTACTGTTTGGGATTCTTGTCTACAGAGCGCAATGGAGGTTGGGTCTAATGATGAATTAGACAGACTTTGATTGTGAGGGAGTTATGGGTTAATAAAGTAATGCATAAAGTTGATTTATTAGTCACAAACAAAGCTTTACATTAACAATGCAATGAAGTTACTGTGAAATTCCCCTAGTTGCCACAGCCTGGCGCCTGTTCGGGTCAATGCATCAAATCAGCATGTCTTTCAGACTGTGGGAGAGAACTGGAATACCCTGGAGGAAACCCACGTGGACATGGGGAGAGCATGCAAACTCCACACAGACAGTGACCCAAGCCAGGAATCGAACCTGGGTCCCTGGCATTGTGAAGCAGCACTGCTAACCACTGTTCTGCCCCACATGAGGTATGGGTTATGGGGGTAGGCAAGGAGGGGGAGTGAAGATTACAATCTAACCAGTCATAATCTTTTAGATAGACCAGGTTTGAGGAGCTGAATGGCTTACATGTGTTCTTACTTCTTACGTTCCCTAGCTGCACGTTCATGCTAATGCTAACCTCTTTAATTTGAATGGTTTAGCGTTTCTGGCTTAATGACAAAGAACTGTTTGTCACACAAATACATGGGGTTTATCTGTTATGATTACCAATGGGGGAGGGGGGGGGGGAGAGGCAGTGACGTAATGGTATTGTAACTAGGTTAGTAATCCAGATGCCCAGGGTAATGCCCAACCTTTCAAACTGACCTTTCTTCTGAGATGGAGACAGAGACTGATCGAGACAGGTACTTGATTAGCCGACACACCTCAAGTAAATCTCAAGCTTCTGTGGTCACTTAAAGTGGCTGGGGTGCACTCAGATTTGGCAGTTGGGAAGTGAAGCCTGGGGAGAAATCTTGTTGCCTCTTTAATTTCAATGCTGCAACATTCTCTCAGAAAAGAGAAAATTAAAATGACAAAACCTCAATTAAAGCCAGCATGACAATGTGTCCATTAATCATCTCTGTCCCGTGTTCCTTTCACAAGGGCCCTGTTTTGTTATGGTAATGTCATCCTTTCACTTGCTGCAATTGCTTTATCGTTTGTTATTTTCAAATTGCTCCTTCGCTGACACTGTTTGTCCTGTTTTGGTGCACCTACGTGGCAACCAGCTATTTCGATGCCAATTTTCAACAAATGCAAAAAATATTGGGAAGGTTGAAACTGGGGAGCCATGTTTCCACGGCGCAGTTGGGTTCTCACTCTTGGGGGGGGGGGGACAGAGTGAGTGTGTTCATCACTTTCCTCTCTCCCAATGCCTCGTGATCCTCATGAACTGCTGTCACTTTTCTGGAGACTGCTCCGTTTATTTTTACAGACAAATGTCACCTCCCTCAAAACGGAGTAACCCAGGAAAAAGGCTGAAAAGACTTTAAAGTGTCGCTGCGGTCAAGAAGTGTTTGGGAGGTTCAAAATAGCCCAGAATCTGGAACTAAAGTTAAATGCTTTTCTTTTTTGTCAACTATTTTCAGTGGGACTGAGTTGTGACTTTTCTGGGGCTGGGTGGAGTCGAGAATGAGTCAATCTCTCAACTTTATGTTCCTGCCTTAAAACACATTCTGTATCACCAGAGTGATATCAACATCATTCTTGGAATAATATTTGCGCAGGTGGTTTAGGAACAGTTTTGTAAGAACATAAGAAATAGGAGCAGGAGTAGGCCATCTAGCCCCTCGAGCCTGCCCCGCCATTCAATAAGATCATGGTTGATCTGTCGTGGCTCAGTTCCACTTTCCCGCCCTCTCCCCATAACCCTTAATCCCTTCTCTTATCAAAAACCCATCAACCCGCTTCTTAAAAATATTTAGCGAGGCAGCCTCCACCACTTCAACAGGCAGAGAATTCCAGAGATTCACCACCCTTTGAGTGAAGAAGTTCCTCCTCAACTCCGTTCTAAACTGCCCTCCCCCCTTATCTTGAGGCTGTGCCCTCTAGTCCTACTGTCCTTTCTGAGCGGGAAGAGTCTCTCCGCCTCTATCCTATCCATCCCATTCATCATCTTATATGTCTCAATGAGATCTCCCCTCATTCTTCTAAACTCTAATGAGTACAAGCCTAATTTATTCAGCCTCTCCTCATAGTTCAACCCCCTCAACTCTGGTATCAGCCTAGTAAACCTCCTCTGCACTCCCTCCAAGGCCAAAATATCCTTGCGTAAGTGCGGCGACCAAAACTGCACACAGTACTCCAGCTGCGGCCTCACCAGTGCCCTATACAGCTGCAGCAAGACCTCCCTACTTTTATATTCAATTAGATGGCATTACAACAACAACTTGACTGTCACCTTCCAATGAATGGCCAGTTGAGGGACTTCTGTTGCCACTTGGACAGTAGCCGCAGTGGAGGAGGCCTACGCCAAGTGTCCAGGCTGCCTGGTTACACCTGGTGACCTTGTGGGAAGGGTCAGGATGGAGAGTCATGGAGACAGACAGCACTAAAAAGGCCCTTCGGCCCATTGAATCTGCACCGACAATAACTACCACTAAAGTCGCACTAATCCCATTTGTCCCACATCCTTGAGTGTTATGATGTTTCAAGTGCTCGTCCAAATACTTTTTAAAGGTTGTAAGGTTTTTGGCCTTCACTACCCTCCCAGGCAACGCATTCCAGATTCCCATCACTCTCCGAGTAAAAAATCTTTTTCCTCAAATTCCCTCTAAATCTCCTGCCCCTTATAAAACTCTGCCCCTTCACGATTAACCCTTTAAACCAAGGGGGACAGCTGTTCCCTCCTCACCCTCAATACCTGGGTGTCTATCAGAGTCCTTCCATTCCACAAAACTGAGGTAATCTTCTCTTTAAATGGTTCCCATTCAACCCTCCCCCACCCCACCCCGTCCTGTTGACCCTGCCAACCCTATTGGCTTCACGGTGACCTGTCAGCCAGGAGCTGCCAAGACCACAGCCTCACCTAACACTCCGGCCTCCATGGGAATCTCCTGTTTGGCTTTACTCTCAGCAGCGCTGCTGGGACGAGACAGATGCCAACCATTGGATTGGGACAGCGGTCCACTGGGGTCAGGTGTCCATTCCTATCAGTGTAGGAAATCCACCTCAAGCGGTGAAAGGCTGTTACACCGGGAGGTAGGAGCCCACCCCTGTCTAAACTTCAACCCTGAGGAGTCCCGTGGCTTTTCGTTAACGTAAGTAAGAAAAAAAAGTAAGAAATAGGAGCAGGAGTAGGCCATCTGGCCCCTCGAGCCTGCCCCGCCATTCAATAAGATCATGGCTGATCTGAAGTGGATCAGTTCCACTTTCCCGCCCTCTCCCCATAACCCTTAATTCCCCTGTCTATCGTTAAGGGTTCAGAGTTGACATTACCTAAAAAGGAAGGAATGCCTGTTTCTAATAATTGAAAGTCATTTCCAACCAGAAGTTATTGCTGTGAGCATTAAATTTAAAGCTTTGCTTTTAACATAGAACACTACAGCACAAACAGGCCCTTCAGCCCACAAGTTGCGCCGATCACTTCTATACCTACTAAACCATAGACCTATCTGTAACCCCCAATCCCATTAGATCCCATATACTCATCCAGATGTCTTTTAAAAGACCCCAGTGAGTTCGCCTCCACCACCACCGACGGCAGCCGATTCCACTCACTCACCACCCTCTGAGTGAAAAACTTACCCCTGACATCTCCTCTGTACCTACTCCCCAGCACCTTAAACCTGTGTCCTCTCATAGCGAGCATTTCAGCCCTGGGAAATAGCCTCCGAGAATCCACCCTATCTATTCCTCTCAACATTTTATAAACCTCTATCAGGTCGCCTCTCAACCTTCGTCTCTCCAGGGAGAAGAGACCCAGATCCCTCAACCTATCTTCATAAGGCATGCCTCCCAATCCAGGAAACATCCTTGTAAATCTCCTCTGCACCCTTTCAATAGCTTCCACATCCTTTCTCTAGTGAGGCGACCAGAACTGCACACACTACTCCAAGTGGGGTCTGACAAGGGTCTTATAAAGTTGCAGCATTACCTCCCGACTCCTAAACTCAATCCCTCGATTAATGAAGGCCAGTACACCATACGCCTTCTTGACCACATCCTCCACCTGCGAGGCCGGTTTAAGAGTCCTGTGGACCCGGACCCCAAGATACCTCTGCTCTTCAACACTTTTCTGCTGCCTCACAGCCCCAGAGACAGGGGTTCAATTCTGGCCTTGGTCTGGAGGCTGTATGGCCTCCCCGTGTCTGCATGGGTTTCCTCTGGGTGCTCCGGTTTCCTCCCAAAGATGTGCAGGTTAGGTGAAGTTGCCATGCTAAATTGCCCCTTAGTGTCCAAAGATATGTTGGGTGGAGGTTGATGGGAAATGTTCATCCTGGAGTTCAGTTACAAGTGGTGTACCGCAAGGATCTGTTTTAGGGTCACTGCTGTTTTGTCATTTTTATAAATGACCTGGATGAGGGCGTAGAAGGATGGGTTAGCAAATTTGCGGATGTCACTAAAGTTGGTGGAGTTGTGGATAGTACGGAAGGATGTTGCAGGTTACCGAGGGATGTAGATAAGCTGCAGAGCTGGGCTGAGAGGTGGCAAATGGAGTTTAATGCAGAAAAGAAGTGATTCTCTTTGGAAGGAGTAGCAGGAATACAGATTACTGGGATAATGGTAAGTTACTTGATAGTGTGGTTGAGCAGAGAGACCTCAGTGTCTATGTGCATAGATCCATGTGCGTAGGGGTGGCACGGTAGCACAGTGGGTTAGCACTGCTGCTTCACAGCTCCAGGGACCTGGTTTGATTCCCGGCGCGGGTCACTGTCTGTGTGGAGTTTGCACATTCTCCTCTTGTCTGCGTGGGTTCCCTCCGGGTACTCCGGTTTCCTCCCACAGTCCAAAGATGTGCGGGTTAGGTTGATTGGCCATGCTGAGAAATTGCCCCTTAGTGTCCAGGGATGCGTAGGTTAGAGGGATTAGTGGGTATAATATGTAGGGATATGGGGGTAGGGCCTGGGTGGGATTGTGTTCGGTGCAGACTCGATGGGCTGAAGGGCCTCCTTCTGCACAGTAGGGTTCTATGATCGATGATCCCTGAAAGTTGACACCCAGGTTGATGGGGTTATTAAGAAGGTGGAATGCCCTGCCTGCAACAGTAATGGATTTGCCAACATTAAGGGCATTTAAATGGTCATTGGATAAACATATGTATGATATTGGAATAGTGTGGGTTAGATGGGCTTTAGATTGGTTTCACAGGTTGGCACAACATCGAGGGCCGAATGGCACTGTAATGTTCTATGTTAGGGGGATTAGCCATGAAAAATGTGTGGGATTATGGAGATAAGGTAGGGAGAGGGCCTAGGTAAGATAATCTTTCAGAGAATCAGTGCAGACGCAATGGGCTAAATGGCCTCTCTTTAATGGTCGGGATTCTATGATTCAATCATAAGTTCAAATTGGTTATGGTGTGATGTGATGAAGTGGGATTCGGGCATTGTTTATAGATGGTTATTATTCAAGCACTACAACTGATTACACATTTCACTTGTGAATTATTGGGGGAGGGAAACATACTGTTATACAAAGGTTATTCATCTGCAATCTGTAATTTCGATATGCACCTCGAGAGTACACGTTCTTCTCGTATCACATCACAGGTTGTACGCTAGTCTGTGATCTGGGGGCAAAGTGTGTCCTTCAGAGTTAGGCTGCATGACATGCTTGAAGAACATTCAATCTCTGAACTGAAAGGTCAGCAGTGTGGGCTGTTCTGCAGCTTGGTAACTGAAAATCATGTGGAAAGTTTGAGAGGAGCAGTGACAGTCATTCAAACTAAAGAGTACTTGGATCTATCAGCAATAATCTTGGATAGATGCCAGGGTTTGAAATTTCCACAGGCATTCTTCCAATATTCCCTCCGTGCCAGGCCCTGCTCCAACCCAAATCTGTTATACCTAATGATGTTAGATAATGAAACGGTTAAAATAATAGGTTGTGTTGAGCTAACAGTGGATTATGTAAAACTCAGTCAGCAGAATTCTGGGTGTGGAAACCTAATTGATTCTGTCCACAATTGATCAAACAATTACAGTAAATCTCCAACTGGGCGGCACGGTAGCACAGTGGGTTAGCACTGCTGCTTCACAGCTCCAGGGTCCTGGGTTCGATTCCCGGCTCGGGTCACTGCCTGTGTGGAGTTTGCACATACTCCTCGTGTCTGCGTGGGTTTTCTCCGGGTGCTCCGGTTTCCTCCCACAGTCCAAAGATGTGCGGGTTAGGTTCATTGGCTATGCTAAAATTACCCCTTAGTGTCCTGGGATGTGTAGGTTAGAGGGATTAGCAGGTAAGTGTGTAGGGATATGGGGATAGGGTCTTGGTGGGATTGTGTTCGGTGCAGACCCGATGGGCCGAAGGGCCTGTTCCTGCACTGTAGGGTTCTATGCTGGTAGGGTTCTAACTATAGGAGGTCAGTCACCAGTGGAGTGCCCCAAGGATCTGTTCTAGAACCCTTGCTGTTTGTCAGTTTCATAAATGACCTGGATGAGGAAGTGGAGGGATGGGTTAGTAAGTTCGCTGATGACACGAAGGTCGGTGGTGTTGTGGATGGTCTGGAAGGATGGCAAAAGTTGCAGCAGGACATAGATAGGATGCAGGAATGGGCGGAGAAGTGGCAGATGGACTTCAACGCAGATAAATGCGTAGTCATCCATTTCGGCAGAACCAACGGGATGAACGAGTACACTATCAAGGGCAGGAGTCTTGGTGGTGTTGAGGAGCAGAAGGATCTTGGGGTCCGGGTCCACAGGACTCTTAAATCAGCCTCGCAGGTGGAGGAGGTGGTCAAGAAGGCGTATGGTGTACTGGCCTTCATTAATCGAGGGATTGAGTTTAGGAGTCGGGAGGTAATGCTGCAACTTTACAGGACCCTTGTCAGGCCTCATTTGGAGTACTGTGCGCAGTTCTGGTCGCCTCACTATAGGAAAGATGTAGAAGCTATTGAAAGGGTACAGAGGAGATTTACAAGGATGTTGCCTGGACAGGGAGGCATGCCTTATGAAGTTAGGTTGAGGGAACTGGGTCTCTTTTCCCTGGAGAGACGAAGGTTGAGAGGCGACCTGATAGAGGTTTATAAAATGTTGAGAGGAATGGATAGGGTGGATTCTCAGAGGCTATTTCCCCGGGTTGAAATGGTCGCTACGAGAGGACATAGGTTTAAGATGCGGGGAGGGAAGTACAGAGGTGATAAGAACATAAGAACATAAGAAATAGGAGCAGGAGTAGGCCATCTGGCCCCTCGAGCCTGCCCCGCCATTCAATAAGATCATGGCTGATCTGTCGTGACTCAGCTCCACCTTCCCGCCCTCTCCCCATAACCCTTAATCCCTTCTCTTATCAAAAACCCATCAACCCGTTTCTTAAAAATATTTAGCGAGGCAGCCTCCACCACTTCAACGGGCAGAGAATTCCAGAGATTCACCACCCTTTGAGTGAAGAAGTTCCTCCTCAACTCTGTTCTAAACCGCCCCCCCTTTATCTTGAGGCTGTGCCCCCTAGTCCTACTGTCTTTTTTGAGCGGGAACAGTCTCTCCACCTCTCTCCTATCCATCCCATTCATCATCTTATACGTCTCAATGAGATCTCCCCTCATTCTTCTAAACTCTAACGAGTACAAGCCTAGTTTATTCAGCCTCTCCTCATAGCTCAATCCCCTCAACTCCGGTATCAGCCTAGTAAACCTCCTCTGCACTCCCTCCAAGGCCAAAATATCCTTGCACAGGTGCGGCGCCCAAAACTGCACACAGTACTCCAGCTGCGGCCTCACCAATGCCCTATACAGCTGCAGCAAGACCTTTTATATTCAATCCCCCTCGCTATGAAGGCCAGCATCCCATTCGCCTTCCTGACCACCTGCTGCACCTGCAAGCTGGGTTTTTGCGATGTTAGGGGATTTTAGGGGTAAGTTTTTCACTCAGAGGGTGGTGAGTGAGTGGAATCGGCTGCCGTCAGTGGTGGTGGAGGCGAACTCGCTGGGGTCTTTTAAAAGACTTCTGGATGAGTATATGGGGTTTAATGGGATTGAGGGTTATAGATAGGTCTGCAGGTTGGTAGGTGTTGATGTGAACGGCGCAACTCGTGGGCCGAAGGGCCTGTTTGTGCTGTAGTGTTCTATGTTCTATAGCTTTGCTTTAAAAGATATAAATAGCAACAGCCTTGAAGTACAAACCTCCTGCGCTGTCCACAAGAGTGAGTAGTAAAGCCTGAGTGTGGAAGCAAACCTTTTTGAGCAGGTCACCAGCTAGTTAGTCAAAGCTGGCTGATCGATCAGCAAAGGGATTGTTGTCAGGAGGAGGGAGAGAAAGGAATGTAGGAACAGGAGTAGGCCATTTGGCCCCCCTGGCATTCAATCTAACCATGGAGGATCATCTTCCTCAACACCACTTCCCCGTGCTATTGCCTTGAATCATAGAATAGAATCCCTACAGTGCAGAAGGAGACCATTTGGCCCATCCTGTATGTACTGACCACAATCCTTCACAGGTTCTATTCCCATAACCCCGCATATTTAGCCTGCTCTGTCCTTTGTCACAATGACAAAGTGCACAGAAGGGTGTGTTGTCTGCCTGGTGCTCGGGTCCGGGATGTCGCATCTGGGCTGCAGAGGAATCTGGAGTGGGAGGGTGAGAACCCGGTCGTTGTGGTATGTGTGGGTGCCGGCGACGTAGGCAAAGTGCGGACTGAGGATCTGGGGAGGGAGTATGAGAAGCTGGGAGTGGAATTAAAAAGTAGAACTGACAAGGTGGTCGTCTCTGGGCTACTGCCTGAACCGAGGGCAGACGGGCGTAGGGTTGATAGGATTAAGGAAATGAATGGGTGGCTCAGGGATTGGTGTGGGAGGAATGGGTTTGAATTTATGGGGCATTGGCACCAGTATTGGGGTAGGTGCGACTTGTTCGGGCGGGATGGGGTTGGTCTGAACCGTGCTGGGACCAGAGTGCTCGCGAATCGAATAAAGAGGACTGTAGACAGGGCTTTAAACTAACCCTTTGAGTGAAGAAGTTCCTCTTCAACTCCGTTCTAAATTGCCTCCCCTTTATCTTGAGGCTGTGCCCCCTAGTCCTACTGTCTTTTTTGAGCGGGAAGAGTCTCTCCACCTCTATCCTATCCATCCCATTCATCATCTTATATGTCTCAATGAGATCTCCCCTCATTCTTCTAAACTCCAACGAGTACAAGCCTAGTTTATTCAGCCTCTCCTCATAGCTCAACCCCCTCAACTCCGGTATCAGCCTAGTAAACCTCCTCTGCACTACCTCCAAGGCCAAAATATCCTTGCACAGGTGCGGCGCCCAAAACTGCACACGGTACTCCAGCTGCGGTCTCACCAATGCCCTATACAGTTGCAGCAAGACCTCCCTACTTTTATATTCAATCCCCCTCGCTATGAAGGCCAGCATCCCATTCGCCTTCCTGACCACCTGGTGCACCTGCAAGCTGGGTTTTTGCGACTCATGCACAAGGACCCCGAGGTCCCTCTGCACCATCGTCTGCTGCAGTTTTTCACCACGTAAGTAATAGTCCTTCCTACCATTCTTCCTACCAAAGTGGACCACCTCATACTTGCCAACATTAAATTCCATTTGCCATTTCCTGGCCCATTCGCCCAGCCTATCTAGATCCTTCTGCAGACTCTCCGCACAATTTGCCGTTCCCCCAATCTTGGTGTCATCAGCAAATTTCGACACCCTACACTCGGTTCCCTCCTCCAGATCATCTATATAAATGGTAAATAGCTGAGGCCCCAGCACCGACCCCTGGGGCACCCCACTAGTCACCAACCGCCAATCCGAATAGCACCCATTGACCCCCACTCTCTGCCTTCTATTTGACAACCAATCCCCTATCCACGCTAACACCCTACCCCCAACTCCATGTCCCCTGACCTCTTGTGAGGTACCTTGTCAAACACCTTCTGAAAATCCAGAAAGACTACATCCACCGGCTCTCCTCTATCCACTGCCCTAGACACATCCTCATAGAACTCCAGTAAATTTGTCAGACACGACTTCCCTTTAATGAAACCGTGTTGCGTCTGCCCTATCAAGCAATTCCCCTCAAGATGCCTCGCAATTTCCTCCTTAATGACGGATTCTAACATTTTACCTACCACAGACGTTAAACTAACTGGCCTATAATTCCCCGCCTTTTGTCTGGCACCCTTCTTAAACAACAGCGTAACATTAGCCGTTTTCCAATCTTCCTGCACTTCCCCGGAATCCAGCGACGTCTGGAAAATAACGACCAATGCATCCACTATAACCTCCGCCATTTTTTTCAGAACCCTCGGATGCATTCCATCCGGTCCTGGGGACTTGTCCACAATCCGCCCCTCCAGTCTGTCAAGCACCACCTCTCTAGTAACAGTAATGTCATTAAGACCCTCCAGTCCTACCACCTTTCCATCACTAACACCCGGCAAATTATTCATGTCCTCCTCCGTGAAGACAGAAACAAAACAGTTATTCAAGACCTTAGCCATATCCCTGTCCCCTACCACTAGCTCCCCTTTCTCATCTTCTAAAGGACCAACGTTCACCCTAGCCAGCCTCTTCCTTTTTATATATTTATAAAAACTCTTGCTATCCTTTTTTATATTAAGTGCTAGCCCAGCTTCAATGCTTCTCCTACCCTCCTTTATCAACTTCTTTGTCAATCTTTGTTGACATTTAAACCTTTCCCAATCCTCTTCTCGCCCTTCTGCTCTTCGCTACTCTAAATTCCTCCGCTTTTAATTTAACACTTTCCTTCACCTCCTTCGTTATCCACGGCTTATTACCTCTCCTCCTACGGTCCTTTTTGACCATCGGAATAAATTTCTGCTGAGCACCAAGAAAGATCTCCTTAAAGATCCTCCACTGCTCCTCAGCAGACCTACCTTCCAACGCGCTCCCCCAGTCCACATTCGCCAATTCTTCTCTCATCCTACCAATACTCCCCTCTATTCAAACAAAGGACGTGTGTCCGGGAACCCACTTTCTCCTCCTCCATCTCCAACAGAAACTCCACCATACAATGATCACTCTCTCCAAGAGGATCCTTCACCGCAAGATCCCTAATTCTACCCGCCTCATTACATAGCACCAGATCCAAGATAGCTCGCTCCCTCGTCGGCTCCAATACACACTGTTCAAGGAAATTATCCCGGCAGCATTCCAAGAACTCCTCGAGCCCACCTGTCCAACATGGGTCGACCAATCAATATGCAGATTGAAATCTCCCATAACTACTGCCGTCCCATTCCTGCACGCCGCACTTATTTGCGCGTTAACAGCCCGCCCCACCTCCAGATCATTATTCGGGGGCCTATAGACGACACCCACCAGCGTCTTCCTCCCTTTCCTGTTCCTAATCTCCACCCACAACGATTCCACTTTCTACTCTTTGGCTCCGATATCATCCCTTGCTACCACTTTGATACTATCCTTAATCAGCAGAGCTACGCCCCCCCCTCTTTCCTCCTGCCTATCCTTCCTAAACACTTGATAACCCTGTACATTCATCTCCCAGTCCCTGTCACCTTGCAGCCACGTCTCTGTAATGGCCATAGATCGTATCCATTTGTGTCGATCTGCGCCATCAGCTCATCCACTTTATTCCGAATGCTTCGTGCATTCAGATAAAACGCTTTCATCCCAGCCTTCACCTGGACCCTATTTGCTGTAACGCCACCAATTGGGACATCCTCGGCCTCTTCCCTTACCTGTACCGTATCCTTAACTTTAGACCTCGTAACGTCACCTAAAGTGGAACTGAGCCACGACAGATCAGCCATGATCTTATTGAATGGCGGGGCAGGCTTGAAGGGCCAGATGGCCTACTCCTGCTCCTATTTCTTATGTTCTTTTGTTCAACCCTTGGCACTAGGGTCAATTCAGCGTGGCTAATCGACTGAACCTGCACATCTTTGGAGTGTAGGAGGAAACCCACGCAGACATGGGGAGAATGTGCAAACTCCACGCAGACAGTGACCCAAGGCCGGAACTGAACCAGGGCCCCTGTGCTGTGAGGCAGCAGTGCTAACCCACTGTACCGTTCTTGATGTCATTAATGAACACGCTCAATGACCAAGCTTCAGTACTCTGGGGTAGAGAATTCCAAAGACTCACCATCCTCTGAATGAAGAAATTCCTTTTCATCTTATTCTGAGACTGTTGACACCTGGTTCTGTACTTCCAGCTTGGGGAAATATCCTTTCCATATCTATCCTGCCACACACTAAGAATTTTGTAGTCAGATCCTCTCTCATTCTTTGAAACTCAGGAGAATACAAGTTGAGTTTCCTCAATCACTCCTCAGAAGACAATCCTACTGTCTAAAGGATTAGTTTGGTGAACATTCAAAGAACAAAAAAAAAACAGCTCGGGAAACAGGCCCAACGAGCCCGCGCCGCCATTTTAATATTACCAGTACCCCCCCCCCTCCACTCATGACCCCTATCTATTGTTTTTATGGCCATCCGCATTGAGGGAAACTAATTTAGGGATAATTTACTACTTCCAATCAGCCCAATAGCACATCTTTGGGGTGTGGGAGGAAACCGGAGCACCCGGAGAAAACCCACGCAAGCACGGGGAGAATGCGCAAACTCCCACAGACACCGGCCCAAATCCATGTGTCTGCACAGCAATCAGTGATAGTCACTGAGCTGTCCAGTATCTGGTCCAGTTTAGGCACACACTAACGACATGAAGCACTAGGCCAATCTCGAACAACCAAGAGCAGCCCCAGTACAACCCATCGCGTGTTTGCCCCTCGTTGGACAACAAGGTGGACCCACTTAAAACCTGTGAATTAAAAGAGAAAAAACATTATTATCATCCCATATCCTTTTCCATTACCAGGGTCGTCCCACTGTTTATGAACTTTATTTAAAACAATCTCCTATATCCTCCCATCTCCAACCCACTCATGTGCCTATCTGAGTAACTCTTAAACAACTCCAGCGTGCCTGCCTCCACCATCTTACTTGGCAGAGCATTCCATACCCCCACTACCCTCTGTGTAAAAAACCTCCCTCTAATATCTGTGCTATACCTCTCCCCCCCTCACCTTAAGCCCATGACCCCTTGTACTGTGTGTCTCTAACATAGGAAATAGCTTGCCTCTGTTTACTCTATCTATACCCTTCATAATCTTATACCCTTCATAATCTTATACCCTTCATAATCTTATATACCTCTATTAGATCCTCCCTCAGTCGCCGTCTTTCAAGGGAAGAGAGCCCCAATTTGCTCAATCTTTCTTTCCTCATAACCCAACAGCTCCAATTTGCTCAATCTTTCCTCATAACCCAATTCACTCATTCATTGCACTCCCTCCATGACAAATATACGCATCCTTAGATAAGGAGATTAAAACTATACATAATACTCACCAAGGCTGTACGCAACTCCAGTAAGATTACTCCTGTACCCAAATCCCCATGTGATGAGGGCCAACATACCATTTGTGTTTCTAGTTGGTCCTTTGCACTTGCATTTAATGACTCGTAAACAAGGATATCCAGGGGCCTCTGAACATCAACATTTATCAATCCCTCACAATTTAATAAATAATCTGCCTTGCTGTTTTTTTCTACCAAAGTGGATCACTTCACACTTATTGACAGCATTTTCCAATTGCCATGTTCTTGTTTATTCACGTAGCCTGTCCAATTCCTTTTGAAGCCTCCTTGAATCCTCTTCACAACTTACGTTGGTCCCCTAGTTTAGTGTCATCAGCACATTTGGAGGTATTATAGTTTGTCGCCAAATCCAATTCATTTATATAGCTTCTGAAGAGTCGTGATCCCAGCAATGATCCTTGTGGTACCCCACTAGTCTAAGCCTGCCACCCTGAGAATGACCCATTTGGTCCTATTCAGTGTTTTGTCTGTTCTCAATCAATTCTCAATCCATCTCAGTAATCCACCTGCAATCCCATTTGTTTAGAACCTCTGAAAGTCTTCTGAAAATCCACATACACCACATCTACTGGTTCTCCTTTACTTATGCTGTAAGTGACATCCTCGAAGACCTGTAACAGATCTGTTAGGGCAGTATTTTACCTGTATTTGGCAGAGTGCGACAGCGGGCAGGAGAGGTGGGATTGCCGTCAGCACCAATCGTTGGGTACACAGATAAAAGACTTCAAAGCGAGAACTGATTAGCCCGCCCCAGGGCTCGGTTTTTAAAGGCCACCCCAATGCACAGAATTCACCAAGAAATTCCACCCCCACCCCCCCAAACACATCCCCCACCTACCCCTCCCCCAATGCGACTCACACCTCCCCCTCCTGCCCACCATGCAACTTTCCTTCCCTCCAGCGTTTGGCGGAGGGAGGGGGGAAGGTGGGGAACAGGGATGTGTTTTGATATCACTGTGCAATGCAATTTGGCCCTCTCCGTTTCCATCGCCAAACCCACGCTGACAACAGGAGCGAAAAACTCCCCCCATAATTTCCCTTTCATAAATCCAAGCTGACTCTGCCCAGTCATCATTTTTCCAAGTGTCTCAATATCACATAATTTTTAATAGACTCTATTAAAAGGAACATTCTCAGAACTCAGACGGTTCCGCTCCCCCTTGCCTGCTTTCATAGAATCCCTCCAGTGCAGAAAGAGGCCACTTGGCCCATCGAGTCTGTACTGACACCTATCCCACTCAGGCTCAATCCCTGTAACTCTATGTATTTACCCTGCTGGCACTTGGGATGAATGGGATCAAAGGTTACGGGGAGAAAACAGGATTGGGCCATTGAGTTGGACAATCCATCACGATTGTGACGAATGATAGAGCAGGCTTGAAGGGCCAAATGGCCCCCTCTTGCTCCTTCCTTCTATGTTAGTCCCCTTGACACTACAGGGCAATTTATCATGGCTAATCAACCTAACCTGCACATCTTTGGAGTGTGGAGGAAACCCATGCAGATATGGGGAGAATGTGCAAACTCCACCCAAGGCGGGAATTGAACCCGGGTCCCTGGCACTGCAATGAAGCAGTGCTTAATCACTGTGCCACCCAGAATGGTTGACATTTTTGCCATCTTCTCAAAAAATGTTGAGTATTTTTACACTTGTTTATGTTATCATCCCAAATGTTTGACCTCCTGAGGAGTGGGGTAACTGCTGTTCTGCTGAGCGGCTAAACTTTGAGCCTTACTCCGTGACTTGAGCGCAAAAACCTAAACTCGCTCTGCAGTGCGGTACTGAAGGAGTGCTGCACAGTCAGAGAGACCCTCTTTCGAATGAGATCTTAAACCGATGGGTGGATGGTGGCGATATTCAAAAGAGAAAGCGGGGAATTCTCACACAACTTTGGCTAACGTGTATTCCAAAAAAAAAACACCATTTGATTGGGGGTGGCACGGTGGTTAGCACTGCAGCCTCACAGCACTAGAGACCCAGGTTCTCAGAGACTCGGGTAACTCTGTGGAGTTTGCACATTCTCCCCGTGTCTGCGTGGGTTTCCTCCGGGTGCCCCGATTTCCTTCAAAGATGGGCCACACAGGTTGATTGGCTAAATTGCACCTTGGTAACAGGATGATTAACAGAATGAATATGTGGGGTGACGGGGGGCGGGGGGAATAGGGCCTGGGTGCAGATGAGATGGATTCTTCTGCGCTGAAGGGATTCTACGATCGTGTAAAACCGGATGAATTAGAATTTAGGTTGCATTGCTTGTGGGAATGGTGCAGAGCATGTACCGACTGCTGTGTTTGCCTAAAGCAAAACTGCAGTGACTTCCCTTAAGAAGCCTGTCCTTCTCAGTGAAGTGTTTTGCAACCTGCTTGGGGATGTCAGACATGTTACAGAGATTCCTTCTTGGGGAAAAAAAAGGCCTTGCTGACATTTCCAGAAAGCGAGGCTGAGGTTTTCCACTACTGTGCTTCATTTTCTCTCTATTCGTTGTGATCTGTGTCAATGATCAGTCACTGAGGAAAGCTGTGGACCTTTTATTTTAAACGCTTTCCCAGTGCTGCGGTGGCCAAGTCTTACAGCTCAGCTTTTTCTTTTTACCTCCAGTATCGATTATTCCAGTGTCATTCTGGCTCACCTCCCTTTTCTCACTCCATAAAGCGGAGCTCATCCTACAGCCCCATGTCTGAGCTCACATCGAGCCCCATTCACCCACCGTCCCCCTTACGTTGACTCCTGGCTAAGCAACACCAAACCTTAAAAATCCCCAGCCTTGTTTTTTTCAATCTCTCCCGTGTCCTTTTCTCTCCTTGTCTCTGTCAGCTCCCCTCTGAAGCTCTTAGCGTAAGTTGCACCCCAAGCCCAGTTGACCCATTACCCCAGGGTTTGGGGCGGCACGGTAGCACAGTGGTTAGCACTACTGCTTCACAGCTCCAGGGTCCTGGGTTCGATTCCCGGCTCGGGTCACTGCCTGTGTGGAGTTTGCACATTCTCCTCGTGTCTGCGTGGGTTTTCTCCGGGTGCTCCGGTTTCCTCCCACAGTCCAAAGATGTGCGGGTTAGGTTCATTGGCTATGCTAAAATTGCCCCTTAGTATCCTGGGATGTGTAGGTTAGAGGGATTAGCAGGTAAAATGTGTAGGGATATGGGGATAGGGTCTGGGTGGGATTGTGTTCGGTGCAGACTCGATGGGCCGAAGGGCCTGTTTCTGCACTGTAGGGTTCTATGTTTGGGCTGGATTCCTTGCCTGATCTGTGCAGGGGGTGGAGAATGATGGCGGATGGGCCTAAGGCATTAAGAGCCAGCGAGAACCACCTTTGGGATTCTCTTCGATTCTGCCCCCCCCATTCACCTGCCACACCTGGTGGGGGCCTGATATCGAAATCTCTATTTAAATATACTTAGCCAATTTGCAGTAATGGGCAGTGGGAACACACACTACTGGTTGTCCCAAATGGACACCAGGCTTGAAGGCCATGCTGGGGGAGGGGGGGCTCAGAGGCTATTGAAGCTCTTGGGTGGTCAGGGGAATGGTTGGGTAGCGCTGTGGCACTGCCGTACTTGGGATGGTGCCACTGTGCCAGGTTAGCGATTCCAAAAGATGGGGGCGAGGGAGAGTATAAGAGGGATCCTGAAGGGAGCTGTCCCATGGAAGGACTCCAGAAGAGAGGTGCCACTCACGTAGATGGAGTGGTGCTGTGCAATGAGGAGAGGGCAGGATGCCAAGGGGTGGAGGGAGAGGATGGTCTTAGCCAGCAGGTAGTGGGGCGGGGTTGTGTGTCGGGTTGACTTGAGATCGGGGCGCCCTTTAAAGAGGATAACCCCAACCTCTGAGAGCTTGCTAGCACCTTTAGATCCTGTTCCAAAAGACTCTCCGTGTGGGAGGATTTGGTGAGAATCTCCCCAGGCTCCGAAAACATTTCTAAGCGTGGGTAAATTGTGAACTGAAACACGCTGACGCTCCCAACAGGAATCTCGCTGGTTTTCCCAATTGGGAACACTTGGAAATGTTTCCAGCAAAACCTCAGAGAAGCCACAAAGTTATGTCATAGAGCATAGAACCCTACAGTGCAGAAACAGGCCCTTCGGCCCATCGAGCCTGCACCGAACACAATCCCACCCAGACCCTATCCCCATATCCCTACACATTTACCTGCTAATCCCTCTAACCTACACATCCCAGGACACTAAGGGGCAATTTTTAGCATAGCCAATGAACCTAACCCGCACATCTTTGGACTGTGGGAGGAAACCGGAGCACCCGGAGAAAACCCAGGCAGACACGAGGAGAATGTGCAAACTCCACACAGGCAGTGACCCGAGCCGGGAATCAAACCCAGGACCCTGGAGCTGTGAAGCAGCAGTGCTAACCATTGTGCTACCGTGCCGCCCAAGTTCATTCTGACCTGAAAATAGACATGGGGATCGTAGTGTGCGGTTAGCTCCCTCCCATTTCTCTGATGCATGTGGAGTGGCTGCTCACCTGGGCAAGTGGCATAAAGCTGTGAGCGGGCAGTACCAGCTAGCCTGCACGGTTGATTTGTAACCTGTATCAGGGTTAACAGGGCTGAGGGGAGACAGCGATGTTTTGACTTGGGGAGGTGCTGGAAGTCTTTCCAAGGCTGAGATTCTCTGATTCACCCTCACTGCCAGCGAGAATGGAGAATTTCCACGTTGCCCACAAGAATTCTGGGGCTTCTCAGAGATCATAGACACACACCCGACACGTTAGTGAGCTGGGCGGATGAGCCTCTGCATCTCAGTATCACAGGAGACAGCCTCCCATCCATTGACTCCGTCTACACTTCCCGCTGCCTCAGGAAAAGCACCGCAGTGGGAATGAAAAGTCCCAGCTGTGGATAAGGTCAGAGGTTTCTGGTGTAAAAATGACTTTGACAAAGGAAAGACAGGGCCTAGACACGCAACAGACACACAGTAGACGTGCAGCACCCATGCAACAGACATGCAGCAGACATGCAGCAGCCACACAACAGACACGCAGTAGACATGCAGCAGCCATGCAACAGACACACAGTAGACATGCAGCAGCCATGCAGCAGCCACGCAACAGACACACAGTAGACATGCAGCAGCCACGCAACAGACACACAGTAGACATGCAGCAGCCACGCAACAGACACACAACAGACATGCAGCAACCACGCAACAGACATGCAGTAGACATGCAACAGCCACACAACAGACACACAGTAGACATGCAGCAACCACGCAACAGGCACGCAGTAGACATGCAGCAGCCACGCAACAGACACACAGTAGACATGCAGCAGCCACGCAACAGACACACAACAGACATGCAGCAACCACGCAACAGACATGCAGTAGACATGCAACAGCCACGCAACAGACACACAGTAGACATGCAGCAACCACGCAACAGGCACGCAGTAGACATGCAGCAGCCACGCAACAGACACGCAGTAGCCACGCAACAGACACGCAGTAGCCACGCAACAGACACGCAGTAGCCACGCAACAGACACGCAGTAGCCACGCAACAGACATGCAGTAGCCACGCAACAGACACACAGTAGCCACGCAACAGACACGCAGTAGCCACGCAACAGACACGCAGTAGCCACGCAACAGACACGCAGTAGCCACGCAACAGACACGCAGTAGCCACGCAACAGACACGCAACAGACACGCAACAGACACGCAGTAGCCACGCAACAGACACGCAGTAGCCACGCAACAGACACGCAGTAGCCACGCAACAGACACGCAGTAGCCACGCAACAGACACGCAGTAGTCACGCAACAGACACGCAGTAGCCACGCAACAGACACGCAGTAGCCACGCAACAGACACGCAGTAGCCACGCAACCGACACGCAGTAGCCACGCAACCGACACGCAGTAGCCACGCAACCGACACGCAGTAGCCACGCAACCGACACGCAGTAGCCACGCAACCGACACGCAGTAGCCACGCAACCGACACGCAGTAGCCACGCAACAGACACGCAGTAGCCACGCAACAGACACGCAGTAGCCACGCAACAGACACGCAGTAGCCACGCAACAGACACGCAGTAGCCACGCAACAGACACGCAGTAGCCACGCAACAGACACTGAGGTAATTTGTGATGAGTGAGTGTTCAGAAACAAACCCTCACCTACACTGTCGTCTCCCAGTTCCTGGCTGAGGAAAGTCATTACTCAATTCCTTTTGGGATAAATCCCACATGTGTTTCTGCCTCACGTTTATTTGGAAAAGCAGCATTTTATCACAGAGGTGTGAGAAATCATCTTACAGTTAATGAGAACGGTGCTAAATCAGTGGTGTTGACAGCATAACAAAACTGAATGGAAAATATTGACAGCAATTGGCATGATAAATGTTGACACAACCAAATCTACCAATCTGCATCCTCCTAAACGTACTCGATCTTCTTTACGGAGAAGCAGCTTGTCTATTTTGGTTTTCATCTTGTGTCCCCCAGACCCCAGATCACTTATATACCAAGGACAACACTGACCCCTGGAGGATGCCAGTGTTTACGTCCCTCCAGCACAAAGGTTTCCATTGTCCAGGTCTCCCTGCTTTCAGTACTGTTGAAATCCATCCTCTCTGTTGCCCCCAAGTATTCTGGGGTTTCTCAGAGGGTGGAGTCCATCAGAGACACACACCCAACATGTACACTTTACCCAGAGGGTGGTGAGGGACTGGAATGCCCTGCCTGCTGCAGTTGTAAATGTTCCTAGTTTGGGGGCGTTTAAGAGATCTGTAGATAGGTTTATGGACGAAAAGGGATTGGTTTAGGCTAGTGGTCATTGTTTTTGTAACTGGTCGGCGCAACATCGTGGGCCGAAGGGCCTGTTCTGCGCTGTAATGTTCTATGTTCTATGTTAATGAGCTGGGCGGATGAGCCCCTGTAGCTTAGCATCACACCTCTGTCTACACTTCCCGCTGCCTCAGAAAAGCAGCCAGCATAATCAAGGATCCCACACACTCCGGACATGCTCGCTTCCATCTTCTTCTGCCAGGAAAAAGATAGAAAAGTCTGAGATCACATACCAACCAACTCAAAAACAACTTCTTCCCTGCTGCCATCAGACTTTTGAATGGACTTACCATATAATAAGTTGATTTTTCTCTACATCCTGGTTATTAATGCAACACTACATTCTGCATCCTCTCCTTTCCTTCTCTATGAACAGTCTGTGTAGCATGCAAGAAGCAATATCCTCAATACTTATGCCAATAATAAATCAAATCGAAATCAATCTAGGACTGCACATTCATAGGGCCAGTTAAGAAGCTGCGATGAGCAAAGGTGTAGGGTCCTAGTACTGGGGCCATCTTCAGATGCAAAGGAGCCGAGAGGACAAGTTATGACCGTTCGGTAGGTGGACCTGCTGCATGACTGATCTTCCTACCAGCCAAAAGGCCCCCAAGGGTCAATAGTCATGAACGAACCTGAAACCTGCATGCTCCATGTTCCTCCTCTATGCACCATGCAGGGAGTAGGGTCAACAGCTCAATCTGGGAGAGGGGTGAAAGGAAAATTGGCTGCTTGACCTATAAATAGAGAGTTAAATGTTCCATCTCATTCACCTTCTGGTGTATTGTACAGATGTAAGGGCTGTTCCACCCTGACTCTCACCTCTGTGTAACATGGCAGTTTGCAGCAAAGCTAAATTCGGAACATTCACGCTGTTTTATTTGGAACCCCAGTGGTGTCTTGTTAATTCAGTCTTCATGCTCAAGGACACATTTAATTTATTGGATAAAGACTGTGATGTGCAATTGTTGGCTCAGACCTCTCTGTGGCAATCATTATTTGAAAATGGGCTTTGCATATTCCTTTGGGATATTATGTTTGAATGGCGCGATTCCAGTTTCAAAGGGCGGCTGACACTAGAGTGGTTAAGGACAGAGGGAACATATTGACTAATTTAAATTTGTGATCCGGTCACTAATGAGACCTTTCTTTTATTTGCAAAGTGGCTGATTTGCTGTCAGCTCAGAGGCGGAAACCAAACGTGATTTATTTTCTCTCAAATAAAATGAATGCGAAGAATTGGGATCCTGAATAAAATACTGGCTTTGCGTCCAGAGAGTTCATACGTTCGAACCACAGTCTCCTGACACCGCCTGGCTCTAGGACGGAGTTGAGGAGGAACTTCTTCACTCAAAGGGTGGTGAATCTCTGGAATTCTCTGCCCGTTGAAGTGGTGGAGGCTGCCTCGCTAAATATTTTCAAGAAGCGGGTTGATGGGTTTTTGATAAGCGAGGGGATTAAGGGTTATGGGGAGAGGGCGGGAAGGTGGAGCTGAGTCACGACAGATCAGCCATGATCTTATTGAATGGCGGGGCAGGCTCGAAGGGCTAGATGGCCTACTCCTGCTCCTATTTCTTATGTTCTAAGTTGCAGCTGACATAGGTTAAAAATTACAGACATATTTTCCGTAATAAATTTGTGATCTCAGAATATGCACCTCAAAAATCATAAGGCATCCAGCCAGTGGCACACTGATTTCTATAAAATTCAGATGATATTGGAATTTTCTTATGAAGAGGGGTTGAGTAGGTTGGATCTGTACTCACGGGATTTAGAAGAATGAACCATAGAACCATAGAACCCTACAGTGCAGAAACAGGCCCTTCGGCCCATCGAGTCTGCACCGAACACAATCCCACCCAGACCCTATCCCCATATCCCTACACATTTACCTGCTAATCCCTCTAACCTACACATCCCAGGATACTAAGGGGCAATTTTAGCATAGCCAATGAACCTAACCTGCACATCTTTGGACTGTGGGAGGAAACCGGAGCACCCGGAGAAAACCCACGCAGACACGAGGAGAATGTGCAAACTCCACACAGACAGTGACCCGAGCCAGGAATCGAACCCAGGACCCTGGAGCTGTGAAGCAGCAGTGCTAACCACTGTGCTACCGTGCCGCAATGAGAAGCAATTTTATTGAGACTATAAGATTCTTGGGAAGCTTGACAGGTTAGATGCTGAGATTGTTTTCCCTTGTAGGAGAGTTTGGTGCAAGAGGGTATAATCTCAGGGTAAGGGGTCACCCGTTTAAGACAGATGAGGAGGAATTTCTTCACTCAGTGTAGTGAATCTGTGGAAATCTTTACTGCAGAGACTATAGAGGCTGGGAAAGTGGAGGAAATAGGCAGGTTTTAATCAGTAAGGAAATTAAACATTACAGCGATAGGACAAAACCGTACAGCACAGAAACGGGCACTTCAGCCCTCAAAGCCAGCTCCGATCATGATGTCTGCCTAAACTAAAACCATACGGGCGGCACGGTAGCACAGTGGTTAGCACTGCTGCTTCACAGCTCCAGGGTCCTGGGTTTGATTCCCGGCTCGGGTCACTGTCTGTGTGGAGTTTGCACATTCTCCTCGTGTCTGTGTGGGTTTCCCCCGGGTACTCCAGTTTCCTCCCACAGTCCAAAGATGTGCGGGTTAGGTTGATTGGCCGTGCTAAGAAATTGCCCCTTAGTGTCCAGGGATGTGTAGGTTAGAGGGATTAGTGGGTATGATATGTAGGGATATGGGGGTAGGACCTGGGTGGGATTGTGTTTGGTGCAGACTTGATGGGCCAAAGGGCCTCTTTCTGCACTGCAGGGTTCTATGATACGCACTTAGAGTCCGTATCCTTTGATTCCCACTCTATTCATGTATTCATCCAGTTGCCCCTTATATGCTGCTGTTGTATCTACTCCTGGGCAATGCATTCCAGGCAAACAACCCTCTGTATAAAAAGACTTGCCTCGTACATCTCCTCTAAACCTTTCCCCACGCAACTTACACCTATGTCCCCTAGATTGAGTTTAGGAGTCGGGAGGTAATGCTGCAACCTTACAGGACCCTCGTCAGGCCTCATTTGGAGTACTGTGCGCAGTTCTGGTCGCCTCACTATAGGAAAGACGTAGAAGCTATTGAAAGGGTGCAGAGGAGATTTACAAGGATGTTGCCTGGACTGGGAGGCATGCCTTATGAAGATAGGTTGAGGGAGCTGGGACTCTTCTCCCTGGAGAGACGAAGGTTGAGAGGCGACCTGATAGAAGTTTATAAAATGTTGAGAGGAATAGATAGGGTGGACTCTCAGAGGCTATTTCCCCGGGTTGAAATGGTCGCTACGAGAGGACACAGATTTAAGGTGCGGGGAGGGAAGTACAGAGGTGATGTTAGGGGTAAGTTTTTCACTCAGAGGGTGGTGAGTGAATGGAATTGGCTGCCGTCGTCGGTGGTGGAGGCGAACTCGCTGGGGTCTTTTAAAAGACTTCTGGACGAGTATATGGGGTTTAATGGGATTGGGGGTTATAGATAGGTCTATAGATTGGTGGGGTTGATGCGATCGGCGCAACTCGAGGGCCGAAGGGCCTGTTTGTGCTGTAATGTTCTATTCTATTCTATTCTATGTACCCTCTCCAAAGCCTGTACATGGGATTTAATGGGATTGAAAGTTATAGATAGGCCTGGTAGGTATGGATATGATTGGCACAACTTGTGGGCCGAAGGGCCTGTTTGTGCTGTAGTATTCTATGTTCTATCCTCTGGTTCTGTGGCAAAGGATAAGGTGGGCAAGTGAAGTTGAGGATTATCATGTTAGTTGCGATCTCATTGAATGCCAGAGCACATGTGTGGGATGAATGGCCTACTTCTGCTCGCACATCTGAATGTCTTGTAGAAAGTGGAGGGAAGCAGATGATGAGAAAGAGCAGAATGCATCTGAAGGTTTAATGAATGTGCTTCAGCTGACTAAAGCCTGAATAATTCCAACCTAATCAAGTCCTGTCTTTGTAGAACCTTTGCCTGGAACTCAGTATGAATATAACCAACAGTTAGAAAGCAGTGACTGGAAACAGTTGGAAAGCAGTGACTGCAGATGTGTCGGAATAGGATAGTTGGAAGATGTTTTCACTGGTGGGAGGGTACAGAGCTTTAAGACACCAGAGGGAAGTTGAGGAAGATTTTCTTGTATGAAGCGAGTTATGATGTGAAATGCATCACATGAAAAGGTGGTGGAAACAGATTCAATATTAACTTCCAAAAGGAGGTTGAAAATATTACTAACAAAGGAAAAAAACAATGTAAAAGCAAAATACTGCGGATGCTGGAATCTGAAACAAAAACAGAAAACAGTGGAAAATCTCCGCAGGTTTGATAGCATCCGTAGGGAGAAAAATGACATCATCACACGTGAGAATACCATCCACCAGGTACATGGTAAATACTCTTGCAACTCGGCCAATGTTGTCTACCTGATATGTTGCAAGAAAGGATGTCCCGAAGCATGGTACATTGGGGAGACCGTGCAGACGCTACGACAACGGGTGAATGAACATCGCTCGACAGTCACCAGGCAAGACTGTTCCCTTCCTATTGGCGAACACTTCAGCGGTCACGGGTATTCAGCCTCTGACCTTCGGGTAAGCATTCTCCAAGGCGGCCTTCACGACACACGACAGCGCAGAGTCGCTGAGCAGAGACTGATAGCCAAGTTCCGCACACATGAGGACGGTCTCAACAGGGATCTTGGGTTCATGTCGCACTATCTGTAACCCCCGTGACTTGCCTGGGTTTGCAAAACCTCACTTACTGTACTGTCTGGAGACAATACACATCTCTTTAACCTGTGATCAGTGCTCCTTCCACTCACATTGTCGGCCACTTTAAGACTTGAACAGCAGGTTAGGTGTAAAGATTTGCATTCTAATCAGTAATCTCTAAACTGTCTGCGCTTTATATGCTCTGTCTGAGGCCAGAACTCTCCATTCACCTGACGAAGGGACTAACCCAAAAGCTTGTGAGTTTACTATCAAATAAATCGGTTGGACTTAAACCTGGTGTTTGTCAGACTTCTTACTGGGTGAAAAAAGAGCCAAAGTTCAAGCCTAAATGACCCTTCATTAAAGCCAATATAGTTCTGATGAAGGGCTCATCTAGACTCGAAATGTTGGCTCTTTTCTCTCCCCTCAGATGCTGGTCAGACCTGCTGACATTTTCCAGCATTTTCTGTTTCTCTTGTGTGTGGGGAAAAAAAGTCGTCAGTAAGGGTTTGAGTAAGGACTGATGGGAATTAGAATGAACATAGAACACTACAGCACAAACAGGCCCTTCGGCCCACGAGTTGCACCGATCACATCAACACCTACCAACCTACAGACCTATCTATAACTTTCAGTCTCATTAAACCCCATATACTCATCCAGAAGTCTTTTAAAAGACCCCAGCGCGTTCGCCTCCACAACCACTGATGGCAGCCGATTCCATTCACTCACCACCCTCTGAGTGAAAAACTTACCCTTAACATCACCTCTGTACTTCCCTCCCTGCACCTTAAATCTGTGTCCTCTCGTAGCGACCATTTCAACCCGGGGAAATAGCCTCTGAGAGTCCACCCTATCTATTCCTCTCAACATTTTATAAACTTCTATCAGGTCGCCTCTCAACCTTCACCTCTCCAGGGAAAAGAGTCCCAGCTCCCTCAACCTATCTTCATAAGGCATGCCTCCCAGTCCAGGCAACATCCTTATAAATCTCCTCTGTACTATCTCAACTGGCTAACTCTTTCATGAATCGCTTAGATGGATTAGCCTTGGTGAATGCAGCTTGTTATGGGGACAGGGCTGGAGAGAGGGCCACTCTGAATCTGTCAGAGAGTCTGTGCAGATTTGATGGGCTGAATGGTCTCCTTCTGTACTGGGATTCTATGATTCCATGACTGAATACCAGTATTACTTTCAATGAGGTTTATGTGATGCTTCCTTACAAAGGATATTGCCGGGTGCAATCTGTTGTTTGCAGGGCAAAGTGAATGAGCACACAAGCTTCTAGACAATGCTCTAATCCTTATGACTTCTGCTGGTATTCCAGCATGGCACAGCAGAACTCCAAATATGCTTTTAGTTGGGCCTCTCATTGCAGGAAGATTCACCTCCTGAGGGTGAAAACTCCTCCAGGGTCAATGTTCAGGTTCTTGGTGTGTATATCTGTTTAAGTTTAAAGTTTATTCATTAGCGTCACAAGTAGGCTTGCATTAACACTGCAATGAAGTTACTGTAAAAATGCCCTAGTCGCCACATTCTGGTGCCAGGTGGGGTACATTCAGGGAATTTAACATGGCCAATGCACCTAACCAGCAAGGCTTTCAGACTGAGAGAGGAAACCAGAGAAAACCCACGCAGACACAGGGAGAACATGCAGACTCTATATAGACAGTGAACCAAGCTGGGAATCGAACCCTGGTGCCTGACACTGTGAGGCAGCAGTGCTAACTACTGTGTCACCCACATCTTGGGGTAAATGATGGGATGCAGGCTCTTGGACATTTGGAACATTCTTAGAAACAGTCACACGAAGGCATTGCCAATGGTGGCCTAAGGATCTTCACACTAGATTGGGTTTCAAGCGATGAGATGCCAACTCAGAAATGTAAATCCTGGCTTCTATTAATGCTCATTCTGAACATAGAACATAGAACATTACAGCACAAACAGGCCCTTCGGCCCTCGAGTTGCGCCGATCACATCAACCCCACCAATCTATAGACCTATCTATAACCCCCAATCCCATTAAACCCCATATACTCATCCAGAAGTCTTTTAAAAGACCCCAGCGAGTTCGCCTCCACCACCGATGACGGCAGCCGATTCCATTCACTCACCACCCTCTGATATCACCTCTGTACTTTCCTCCCCGCACCTTAAATCTGTGTCCTCTCGTAGCGACTATTTCAACCCGGGGAAATAGCCTCTGGGAGTCCACCCTATCTATTCCTCTCAACATTTTATAAACTTCTATCAGGTCGCCTCTCAACCTTCGCCTCTCTAGGGAAAAGAGTCCCAGCTCCCTCAACCTATCTTCATAAGGCATGCCTCCCAGTCCAGGCAACATCCTTGTAAATCTCCTCTGCACCCTTTCAATAACTTCTACGTCTTCCCTATAGTGAGGCGACCAGAACTGTGCACAGTACTCCAAATGAGGCCTGACAAGGGTCCTGTAAAGAACCTTTTCTGATAGGACACATTTAAGGAAAATAATGATCTGCATTTATAAAGCATCTTTCTCAACCACCGTCCAATACATCCAGTAAAGTATCCCAGAAGTATAGATATTGTTGTAGCCAAATCTCTGCATTGTCAAGTTTCCACAAACAATGATCATATACTGTTTTTGGCAGTGTTCCACAGAATCATAGAATCCCTACAGTAACACTGCAATGAAGTTACTGCGAAAATCCTCCACTGTTCTGATTCACTGAGGGAGAATTTATCATGGCCAATCCACCCTAACCAGCACATCTTTCACACTGTGGGAGGAAACCCAAGCAGACACTGGGAGAATGTACAGACTCCGCACAGACAGTGACCCGAGGCTGGAATTGAAGCCGGGTCCCTGAGCAGCAGTGCTAACCACTGTGACACCATGTTCAGTGAAGGATAAATACTGTCATGATGTGGAGGTGCCAGCGTTGGACTGGGGTAAACACAGTCAGAAGTAAACTTCTTACTGTGGATAAATACTGACCAGGACACTGGGGAGCACAGCTCTCTGACAATTAACACTTTGGAATATTTTAAAGCTACCCGGGAGAGCAGCTGGGGATTTGGTTTAGCACTCATTCGAAAGGTAGCTCGGATGTCATAGCCTACACTGCGCGATCAGGCCTCTGAGGCGTGTTCGAACGATTTTCCTCCTCATTCCAAGGTGGGCGTGCTACCACTGAACTAAAGCTGGCACCTTGGGGAAGCTCAGCTGGGTGGCAGGGGTGGTAGAAGGGTAAAGGGAAACCGTCTGCTCGAGAAAGCCCTGCTGAGAGATTGACAGTGGAACTATATTGACAGTATCTGTGAAGAAAAATAAGAACTGCCATCTGTGTCCCAGTTAGAGCAATGCTGTGTAAATGGTGAAGTATGGGGAAAAGCAAGGAAGGGAAAGCTTTTGTCGCTTGGTTACTGTACAACTGGACTGCGATCATAATTGCATGTAAATTCCTCTTCCACGAATGATAAAGCCCTCTCTGTTAGTTCTCTGTATATTAAATACACATAGAAACATGATAATACATCAGATTCTGTGATAACGGTTTCAAGCATTGCATTCAAATTTCATTCCAGAATATATTTGTTTCAAACAACTAAATATTTCTGACAGAATATTATTAGAGCAAGATTGAATTCTCCCCCAACACACATGCTACTGATCAACAGATTATACTGAGTGCAGAGAAACTGAGCCATGAGACTTATTCAACATAATAGCGATAGGAAATCTAACAATGTTTGTGTGTACGCCAGGAGAATTGCCACGCAATGATGATTGACCGTATAGTTTTCTTTGTTAAGATTGACTTGTTCGGGGCTGGCACAGTGCTGAGCACTGTTGTCCTACAGCGCCAGGGACCTGGGTTCAATTCCAGCCTCAGGTCACTGTCTGTGTGGAGTTTGCACATTCTCCCCGTGTCTGCGTGGGTTTCCTCCGGATTCTCTGGTTTCCTCCCACAGTCCAAAGATGTGCGATTAGGTTGATTAGAATCATAGAATCCTACAGTGCAGAAAGAGGCCCTTCGGCCCATCGAGTCTGCACCAAACACAATCCCACCCAGGCCCTACCCCCATATCCCTACATATTATACCCACTAATCCCTCTAATCTACACATCCCTAGACACTAAGGGGCAATTTCTTAGCATGGCCAATCCACCAAACCTGCACATCTTTGGATTGTGGGAGGAAACCGGAGTACCCGGAGGAAACCCACGCAGACACGAGGAGAATGTGCAAACTCCACACACAGTCACCCAAGCCAGGAATCAAACCCAGGTCCCTGGCGCTGGGAGGCAGCACTGTGCCACAGTGCCATTCTTTCATCTAAGGTGCTTGTTAGTGATTCCGGTGACAATATTTAAGGAAGTGGAGGAACTCTGGTGTTTTATCCTGAATACCTTTTTCAAACTGGACGAGGGTCAGTGATTGATTTCTTACCCCAGTGTGGGATCCGCTCAGTGTTGGTGTGATGCTTGCCTACATAAGCAGTGCACTCCAGAAAACCAATCAGTTGCTATTTAAGATGTGTTAACATGAAGAAGTTCAATACAAAAACTTATTTGTAGGAGAGCTTCTTTTCACTTATCATATCTTAGCATGAATCAACTCCATCTGGAGGAGGATGTTGATGAAGGGGAATAAGCTATAATAGAAGATAGAACACTACAGCACAAACAGGCCCTTTGGCCCACAAGTTGCGCTGAACATATCCATACCTACCAGGCCTATCTATAACCCTCAATTCCATTAAATCCCATATACTCATCCAGAAGTCTTTTAAAAGACTCCAGCGAGTTCGCCTCTACCACCACCGACGGCAGCCGATTCCACTCACTCACCACCCTCTGAGTGAAAAACTTACCCCTAACATCTCCTCTGTACCTGCTCCCCAGCACCTTAAACCTGTGTCCTCTCGTAGTGACCATTTCAGCCCTGGGAAATAGCCTCCGAGAATCCACCCTATCTATTCCTCTCAATGTTTTATAAACGTCTATCAGGTCGCCTCTCAACCTTCGCCTCTCTAGGGAAAAGAGTCCCAGCTCCCTCAACCTATCTTCATAAGGCATGCCTCCCAATCCAGGCAACATCCTTGTAAATCTCCTCTGCACCCTCTCAATAGCTTCCACATCCTTCCTGTAGTGAGGCGACCAGAACTGCTCACAGTACTCCAAGTGGGGTCTGACAAGGGTCTTATAAAGTTGCAGCATTACCTCCCGACTCCTAAACTCAATCCCTCGATTAATGAAGGCCAGTACACCATACGCCTTCTTGACCACATCCTCCACCTGCGAGGCCGATTTAAGAGTCTTGTGGATCCGGACCCCAAGATCCTTCTGCTCCTCAATAATAGGGGAAAAAAAATTGTAGACCATTTTCTGAATAACAAATAGCATTTATATTGTAGTGAAATGATTACAAGTTGCCCCATCAGAGTGTGAGAAAAGAAAGGATACTGAGCCAATAGGAGCTACAAGGACAGGTGACCAAAGCTCGGTCAAAAAGGTAGATTTTAAGGAACAATTAGGGGGATGGAGAGTCAGAGAGGTATAGGGAAGGAATTCTCAATACTCGAGTATTGGGTGAGAGGTCAGGTGTGATGGGGCGAAAGGCCTCTGTATAATTCCACAATTCTCTGAATTTCAGTGCTTAGACCTCAATGACTGAATGCACAGCCGCCAATCCTGGAGTGTTTAAACAGGGGAAACACAGAGGCGTTGGGGCTGGAGATGATCAGAGAGATAGGGAGGAGCTAGACAAGGGAAGGTTCGAAAACAAGGACGTGAATTTTACAACCTGAATGGGCTGTGCTCAGTGTGAGAAATAGAATAATATTTTCAGTAATTGGATTGAGGTTTGAGCTGGACAATGATACCCAAGGGAAGCTGTGTTCAGAGGACAATCCTATAGTTAGAGAAATGTTTGATCCCAAAGGCCATAATTATAAATGCAGCAAAGCTGATGATGCGATTAATCTTTTGTTGGCTTTCTAAACAAGCTTTATTCTGGCAATTCAAACTTTATTATCAGTATTCTGATGCGATTATTGTAGTTCATCTAACAATTTGACATAAATAGAGACCACAATTTTGCTCCCTGGTTTGCGGCATTTGTGGATGACACTGGTTAGCACTGCTGCCTTTCAACTCCAGGGACCCGAATTCGATTCTGGCCTTGGGTGACTGTCTAGGCGAGTCTCTCTGTATCTCCGTGTGTTTCCTTCAAGTGCTCTGGTTTCCTCTCTCAGTGCTGGTTAGGTGGATCGGTCATGCAGAAGTGCCCCTTAGTGTCCTAACGTGCTAAGGTTAGGGGTGTTGGTGGGGTAAATGCATGGGGGTTATAGGATGGGCTTGAGTGAGATGCACTGTTGGAGTGTCGACGCAGACTCAATTGCTTTGGGAATTGGGGCAGCCAAAGGTGTGGATAGTGGGAAAATCTCGGGCGGGATTTTACAGTTTTGGGATGAACATTCTGCCCAATGGGTCAAGCTGTCTGCTCCTGAACTGTAAGGATTCTATGATCCTATTTAATGGTAGCAGTATTGTTTTGATCTCCCACCTGTACTGAATCACCCCAATTAATGTCTTGACTGAGAACTGGAGAAGATCATGAGAGACATTAATTATCAGGCAGGGAAATGAGATGTGTGAGTGCAAAGTCAAGTAAGACTTCTGCTGAACTGCTAACACAGCAGAAATGTCAATCTGGTGCACAGTCGTGGAGACAGTGCAGGAACAAAAGGGCATAGGAAACAGGTGGAGGAGTGAACCATTCAACCCCTCAAGCATGTCCTGTCATTCAATAAGATCAGGGCTGACCTGACTCTCCTGCACTTTTTCCCTCGGTGTGAAATAGTTTCCTAGGTAAGTTAGCCAACACTTCTGTTTGTAGAGAGCTTTGACCTAAATTGTTTGAAACATCTGGGGACCCAAGCTTGAATTCTACCATGGCAGAGGGGGGAATTTGAAATCAATATATCTAGAATCTAATTATCTGTGTTGAGTTCGCATATTCCTCCTGTGTCTATGTGGGTTTGCTCTGAACTGTAGGAATTACATAGAACATAGAACACTACAGCACCAACAGACCCTTCAGCCCACAAGTTGCGCCAGTCATATCCATACCTACCAGGCCTATCTATAATCCTCAATCCCATTAAATCCCATGCACTCATCCAGAAGTCTTTTAAAAGACCCCAGTGAGTTCGCCTCCACCACCACCGAAGGCAGTCTCACTCACCACCCTCTGAGTGGAAAAACTTACCCCTAACATCTCCTCTGCACCTGCTCCCCAGCACCTTAAACCTGTGTCCTCTCGTAGCAACCATTCCAGTCCTGGGAAATAGCCTCCGAGAATCAACCCTATCTATACCTCTCAACATCTTATAAATCTCTATCAGGCCGCCTCTCAACCTTCGCCTCTCCAGGGAGAAGAGACCGATCTCCCTTTGATTCTATTTTATTGTATTGATCTCATTGTTTCCTCCCACAGTATGGGTTAGGTGGATTGGCCATGCTAAATTACCCCTTATTGTCAGGGGGAGTAGCTAGGGTAAATGCATGAGGTTATGGGGGTAGGGCCTGGCTGGGATTGTGGTCAGTGCAGACTTGATGGGCCAAATGGCCTCCTTCAGCACTGTAGGATTCTATGAACTCTAATGATGGCCATGAAATCATTGTCAATTGTCAGGAAAAAACATCTGGTTCATTAATGTCCTTTAGGGAAGGAAATCTCTGGCCTGGTGTGGGCTGTATGTGACTCCAGAACCACAGCAATGTGGTTGAGTCTCAACTGCCTTTGGCCAACTCGGGATGGGCAATAAATGCTGGCCAGCCAGCGACACCCATGTCCCATGAATAAAAGCAGTCAGAATGTTAGGTGTATCCATTCATGACTGTCGAATAGAATCTCATCTGCAGGAATCCTCTGGACAATGGCAATTAGTTGCATCAATCCACGTTTGTGAAGCTCGACAGTAGGACTGGTGCATTATTAACGCAAGGAGGAATGAAATAGTTTCTCACTTCATCACTTTTTGCGTAGACCGAGCTTCCCATTAACATTTACCTCTGTGACTAACGGAACGACACGATAATGTGTAATGTTTTGGTGAAAAAGGACCTGTTAAAAACCAACAACCCTGTTATCAGGAGCCAAGATGCTTTTATTACAAAAAAAAGGAAAATGCCTTCAAATCTACTTAGACAAAGTGTACTAAAATAAAACGAAATTGTCAGTGAAATTGAATTTTTTTGTCTGGAGATTATTCTGCCAGTGAAACCCCAATAGGCTGTTATTGCTCAACCCGCTGAAATGTAACCATTAATCGGGTTTTTGAAGACAATGCAGAGGTTGATAGTTTGCCTGTGGGGTTACGGTAATGACAGTGGATTGGCATTGCAACACGCGAGACATTCACATCACAAAGAAATACCTGAAACCACTTAAATGTGACAGGACCATAATTAACTGCATACAGTTATTGGAAATATTGCACAAAAGTCTTAAAATAGATGCTACACTTACGTAGAACCCTACAGTGCAGAAACTGTCCCTTCGGCCCATCGAGTCTGCACCGACCACAATCCCACCCAGGCCCTATCCCCATATCCCTACATATTATACCCACTAATCCCTCTAACCTACATATCCCAGGACACTAAGGGGCAATTTCTTAGCATAGCCAATCAACCTAACCCGCACATCTTTGGGCTGTGGGAGGAAACCGGAGCACCTGGAGGAAACCCACTCAGACACGAGGAGAATGTGCAAACTCCACCACACAGACAGTGACCCGAGCCGGGAACCGAACCCAGGGCCCTGGAGCTGTGAAGCAGCAGTGCTAACCTACTGTGCTACCTTACAACTGAAAGAAGCCAATTAAGTACACGAGAGTCATATTTCTTTCCTGTAGCAACCAGGAAACCATACATTGCACCAGTAAGGTCACATCATTACTGTGAATGAATGTTAGGGTTAGCATCGAGCTTGGCTCAATATGTGACACCTCTTCTATCGGAGTCAGAAAGCTATGGGTTTAGTCCAGGCTTTGATCAAAAGACAGCGCCTCTGACTATACAGCACTCTCTCAGTATTGCACTGAACTGTCAGCCCTTTCAAACATTGTGCATATTTGAAGATGTGATTTTGACCGGCGTTGGACTGGGATAAACATAGTAAGAAGTCTCATCAACACATCACAGTGAAAAGGCCTGACGAAGGAGCAGCACTCCGAAAGCTAGTGAATTCTCCTACCAAATAAACCTGTTGGACTTTAGCCTGGTGTTGTGAGACTTCTTACTGTATGTGAAGATGAGCAAGCGGTTCTCAAGCAAATTGGGGCTCATTCTGGGGAAGGTGGGACCTCTATATGAGTGATGGTTTACACCTGAACCAAAGGGGAATCAATATCCTGGGGGGTAAATTTGCAAAGGCTATGCGGGGAGGTTTAAACTGATTTGGGGGGGGGGTGGGATATTGAGTAGAGGGGGTGAAAGGGAGGGGGGCATAGATGGGGAATGCAAGGCACGGTGTAGTGGGGGTGGGGCGGAGCAGGGTTTGAAATGCATGTGCTTTAATACTTTAAAGGTAGGGAAGGACCGCAGGAAACATGGGAGAGAGGTTAGACAGGGGGTGGAGAAGGGAAATGCCCAGACTGAGGGGCTGAAGTGTGTATATTTTAATGCAAGGAGTATAGTAAATAAGGTAGATGAGCTTAGGGCGTGGATAGCTGCTTGGGAATGTGATGTGGTGGCCATTACGGAGACTTGGATGTCTCAGGGACAGGACTGGGTACTTCAGGTGCCAGGTTTCAGATGTTTCAGGAAGGACAGGGAGGCTGGCAGAAGAGGTGGTGGAGTGGCACTGTTAATAAGGGACAGTGTCATGGCTGCAGAGAAAGAGGATGCCGTGGAGGGACTTTCTACAGAGTCTCTGTGGGTGGAAGTTACGAACAGCAAAGGGTCGAAAACTTTGCTGGGTGTATTCTATAGGCCGCCCAATAGTGACAGGGAAGTTGAAGTGCAGATAGGGAACCAGATTCTGGAGAAATGTATTAAAAACAGAGTTGTCGTGATGGGAGACTTCAATTTCCCAAACATCGACTGGAATATCCCTAGAGTAAGGGGTTTGGCTGGAGAGGAGTTTGTTAGGTATGTTCAGGAAGGTTTCCTGACACAGTATGTGGACAAGCCTACGAGGGGAGAGGCAGTACTTGACCTGGTACTGGCGAATGAACCAGGGCAGGTGATGGATCTCTCAGTAGGAGAGCATCTTGGGAATGGTGACCATAATTCTATCTCCTTCACAATTGCATTGGAACGAGATAGGATCAGACAGGCTAGGAAGGTGTTTGTCTGGAGTAAGGGGAGATACGAAGAAGTCAGGAAGTTACTTGGACAAATAAACTGGAAGGAGGCATTCTTAGGGAAGAGTACCGAAGGAAGGTGGCGGATATTCAAGGAATGTTTGTCTGGCGCTCTGCATGACAATGTTCCGATAAGGCAAGGGGGTTTTGGTAGGTCGCGGGAACCGTGGTGCACGAAGGCTGTGTTGAACCTAGTCAGGAGGAAAAGGAAGGTGTACAAAAGGTTCAGGGAACTAGGAGAGGTTAAGGATCTTGAAGAATATAAGGACTGTAGAAAGGAGGTTAAAAGGGAAATTAGGAGAGCCAGAAGGGGTCATGAGAAGACCTTGGCGGGTAAGATTAAGGAAAATCCCAAGGCCTTCTATAAGTATGTGAAAGGTAAAAGGGTGAGAAGGGAAAGGATAGGACCTATAAAAGATGAAGGGGGAAAGGTCTGTGTAGAACCAGAAGAAATGGCGGAGGTGCTTAATGAGTACTTTGCATCAGTATTCACAGTGGAAGCTGATTTGGGAGATCTTGCTATGGACTTGCAGCAGGTGGAAAAGATTGAGTACGTGGACATTAAGGAGGAGGATGTGTTAGAACTTTTGAATTCTATCAAGGTAGATAAGTCGCCGGGACCAGATGGGATGTACCCCAGGATACTGTGGGAGGCCAGGGAAGTGATTGCAGAGCCCTTGGCGATGATCTTTGCGTCGTCAATGGAGACGGGAGAGGTTCCGGAAGATTGGAGGATTGCGGATGTAGTCCCTATTTTCAAGAAAGGGAACAGAGATAGCCCGGGAAATTACCGCCCGATGAGTCTGACCTCAGTGGTTGGTAAGCTGATGGAGAGGCTTCTGAGGGACAAGATTTACGAGCATTTGGAGAGGTTTGACATCATCAGGAATAGTCAGCATGGATTTGTCAAGGGCAGGTCGTGCCTTACGAGCCTAGTTGAGTTCTTCGATAATGTGACTGAACACATTGACGAAGGAAGTGCCGTGGATGTAGTGTACATGGACTTCAGCAAGGCTTTTGATAAGGTCCCCCATGCAAGACTTCTTGAGAAGGTGAGAGGGCATGGGATCCAAGGGCCTTTGGCCTTGTGGATCCAGAACTGGCTTGCCTGCAGAAGGCAGAGAGTGGTTGTAGATGGGTCTTTTTCGGAATGGAGGTCAGTCACCAGTGGGGTGCCCCAGGGATCTGTTCTGGGACCCTTGCTGTTTGTCATTTTCATAAATGACCTGGATGAGGAAGTGGAGGGATGGGTTAGCAAGTTCGCTGATGACACGAAGGTCGGCGGTGTTGTGGATGGTCTGGAAGGATGTCAAAAGTTGCAGCAGGACATAGATAGGATGCAGGAATGGGCGGAGAAGTGGCAGATGGACTTCAACGCGGATAAATGTGTAGTCGTCCATTTCGGCAGAACCAACGGGATGAACGAGTACACTATTAAGGGCAGGGTCTTAGTAGCGTTGAAGAGCAGAAGGATCTCGGGGTCTGGGTTCACAGGACTCTTAAATCGGCCTCGCAGGTGGAGGAGGTGGTCAAGAAGGCGTATGGTGTACTGGCCTTCATTAATCGAGGGATTGAGTTTAGGAGTCGGGAGGTAATGCTGCAACTTTACAGGACCCTCGTTAGGCCTCATTTGGAGTACTGTGCACAGTTCTGGTCGCCTCACTGTAGGAAAGACGTAGAAGCTATTGAAAGGGTGCAGAGGAGATTTACAAGGATGTTGCCTGGACTGGGAGGCATGCCTTATGAAGATAGGTTGAGGGAGCTGGGACTCTTTTCCCTGGAGAGGCGAAGGTTGAGAGGCGACCTGATAGAAGTTTATAAAATGTTGAGAGGAATAGATAGGGTGGACTCTCAGAGGCTATTTCCCCGGGTTGAAATGGTCGCTACGAGAGGACACAGATTTAAGGTGCGGGGAGGGAAGTACAGAGGTGATGTTAGGGGTAATTTTTTCACTCAGAGGGTGGTGAGTGAATGGAATCGGCTGCCGTCGTCGGTGGTGGAGGCGAACTCGCTGGGGTCTTTTAAAAGACTTCTGGATGAGTATATGGGGTTTAATGGGATTGGGGGTTATAGATAGGTCTATAGATTGGTGGGGTTGATGCGATCGGCGCAACTCGAGGGCCGAAGGGCCTGTTTGTGCTGTAATGTTCTATGTTCTATGTTCTATGTTCTAAATCATAGAGTTCCTACAGTCATTTGGTCCACCAAACCTGCACTGACAACAATCCCACCCAGGCCCTATTCCTGTAACCCCGTTGCCCTGCTAATCTCCCTGACACCAAGGAGCAATTTAGCATGGCCACTCCACCTAACCCACTCATCTTTGGACGGTGGAAGGAAACCGGAGCACCTGGAGGAAACCCACGCAGACACGAGGAGAACGTGCAGATTCCACATAGATGCTGACCCAAGGCCGGAATTGAACCCGAGTCCCTGACGCCGTGAGGCAGCACTGTGCGTGTACCTACACCACATGGACTGTGATGGTTAAAGACAGCAGCTCACCACCACCTTCTCAAGGGCAATTAGGAATGGGCAGTAGTGTCACTGCAATTTAGTTGGTTATTTATCCCACGGCTGCTTGCAAAATGCCTGTTATGTTCCCTCTATTTTGCCAATGACTTCATGGAACATGGAACACTACAGCACAAACAGACCCTTTGGCCCACAAGTGCGCCAATCATATCCATACCTACCAGGCCTATCTATAACCCTCCAATCCCATTAAATCCCATGTACTCATCCAGAAGTCTCTTAAAAGACCTCAGCGAGTTCGCCTCCACCACCACCGACAGCAGCCAATTCCACTCGCCCGCCCCCCCAGTTCAAAAATGGAAGTTTTTCATTGAATGAATTGAAATACGCGATACAAATGCAAACTCTTCCAAGTATATGTTTGATACCTGTCGTATACTACATTTTGGTAAATTTGCGGTGGGCCACGCTTTATTCAGTTGAATGATTCTAGTAAATAGTTTGGACGTAAATAGGCGTAAACAGAAAGAAAAATATCCATTTATATGGGTCAGGATTTCCATTGCCATTCCTCCCCCCGCCATTCCCGCACTCACCCCCCCCCCCCCCCCCCCCCTGCCTCCATAACGGGTATCAGTGATGGAGTCAAGCCAAAGTCAATGGCCATTTATGTTGCTAACCAGCCGTGCCACTTTGATGAGACCGGAAGGTCCCACTGATGGGAAGGGCTGGAAAATGCTGCCTCTCATAATTAAAATCACCGTGGAATTGCTGAAGTGTGGAGAATGTTGTGCTTGAGGAAGCATAGCAGCCAATAGCACACATCCACCTCCCAAAACAGCAAGTAGATACTTTGTTTCTTAGCATTTTTAAAATTCTTTTGCAGGCTTTGGAGCCACTGACTAAATCAGCATTTATTGCCCATTTCTAATTGCCCTTGAGAAGGTGGTGGCGAGCTGCTGTCTCTAACCATCACAGTCCATGTGGCGTAGGTACACATACAGCAATGTTGAGGAGGGAGTTCCCAGCGACAGTGAAGGAACAGCAACATATTTCCAAGTCAGGATGGTGTGTGATTTGGAGATGTGCATGCAGGCAGTGGTATTCCCAGATATCCGCTGCCCCCTAGTCCTTCTAGATGGTAGTGGGTGTGGGTTTAGAAGGAGCCGTGTTGAGTTCCCATACCTTGAAGATGGTATACATCCCTGCCACTGTGCATCAGAGGGATTGAATGTTGAAGGCATTGGATAAGGTGCAGATCAAAAGGGTTAACGGATGGTGACAAGCTTCTTGAGTGTTGTTGGAACTGTACTCATCCAGGCAAATGGAGAGTATTCCATCACACTCCCGACTTGTGCCTTGTAGATGGTGGACAGGCTTTGGGAAGTCGGGAGGTGAATTAGTTGCTGCAGAATTCCCAGCCTTTGACCTGCTCTGGTAGTTACAGTATTTATATGGCCAGTCCAGTTCAGTTTCTGGTTATTGGTAATCCCCCAGGATGTTGATAGTGGGTTACTCAGTGATGGTTATGCTATTGAATGTCAAGGGTGATGGTTAGATCCTCTCTTGTTGGAGATGGTCATTGTCTGGCACTTGTTTGGCATTAATTTTATTTGTCACTTAGCCAAACCCGAATGTTGTGCAGGTCTTGCTGAATATGGATGTGGACTGTTTCAGTCTCAGAGGAGAGATGAATCCTGCTGAACATAATGCAGTCATCAGTAATTTGGGTGGCACTGTAACACAGTGGGTTAGCACTGCTGCTTCACAGCTCCAGGGAGCTGGGTTCGGTTCTCGGCTCGGGTCACTGTCTGTGTGGAGTTTGCACATTCTCCTCATGTCTGTGTGGGTTTCCTCCGGGTGCTCCGGTTTCCTCCCACAGTCCAAAGATGTGCGGGTTAGGTTGATTGGCCATGCTAAGAAATTGCCCCTTAGTGTCCAGGGATATGTAGGTTAGAGGGATTAGTGGGTATAATATGTGGGGATATGGGGGTAGGGCCTGGGTGGGATTGTGTTCAGTGCAGACTCGATGGGCCGAAGGGCCTCTTTCTGCTCTGCAGGGTTCTATGATTCATAAACTTCTCTACTTCTGACCTTATGATGGAGGAAGGTCATTGGTGAAGCAGCTCAAGATAGTTGGATTTCGGACACAACCCTGAGGAGCTTCATAATGAAGTCCTGGAAATGAGATGACTGACCCTCCACAATCTCAATCATCTTCCCTTGTGCCAGGTATGTCCCCAGCCTGGGGAGCGCCAGGTATGACCACAGGCAGGGGAGTGCCGGGTACGACCCCAGCCAGGGGAGTGCCAGGTATGACGCCAACCAGGGGAGTGTCAGGTATGACCCCAGCCAGGGGAGTGCCAGGTATGACCCCAGCCAGGGGAGTGCCAGGTATGACCCCAACCAGGGGAGTGTCAGGTATGACACCAACCAGGAGCGTGCCAGGTATGACCCCAGCCAGGGGAGTGCCAGGTATGACCCCAACCAGGGGAGCGTCGGGTATGACCCCAACCAGGGGTGTGTCAGGTATGACCCCAGCCAGGGGAGCTCCAGGTATGACCCCAGCCAGGGGAGCTCCAGGTATGACCCCAGCCAGGGGAGCTCCAGGTATGACCCCAGCCAGGGGAGCGCCGGGTATGACCCCAACCAGGGGTGTGTCAGGTATGACCCCAGCCAGGGGGGTGCCAGGTATGACGCCAACCAGGGGAGTGCCAGGTATGACCCCAGCCAGGGGAGCTCCAGGTATGACCCCAACCAGGGGAGTGCCAGGTATGACCCCAACCAGGGGAGTGCCAGGTATGACCCCAACCAGGGGAGTGCCGGGTATGACCCCAACCAGGGGAGTGCCGGGTATGACCCCAGCCAGGGGAGTGCCGGGTATGACCCCAGCCAGGGGAGCGCCGGGTATGACCCCAACCAGGGGAGCGCCGGGTATGACCCCAACCAGGGGTGTGTCAGGTATGACGCCAACCAGGGGAGTGCCAGGTATGACGCCAACCAGGGGAGTGCCAGGTATGACGCCAACCATGGGAGTGCCAGGTATGACCCCAGCCAGGGGAGCTCCAGGTATGACCCCAGCCAGGGGAGCACCAGGTATGACCCCAACCAGGGGAGCACCAGGTATGACTCCCAACCAGGGGAGCACCAGGTATGACCCCAGCCAGGGGAGGTTTTGCTCCTGGTGCCCATTGATTCCTGTTTTACTCGGGTTCCTTGACTCTCAGTTACCTTCATTGTTCCTAGATTGTGAGGAAGGGTGTCATAGTTTGCAGGGAGACTTAGACAGGTTGCAGAGTTGGGCCGAGAGGTGGCGGATGGAGTTTAATGCGGAGAAGTGTGAGGTAATTCACTTCGGTAGGAGCAACAGATGTGTTGAGTTTAGGGCTAACGGGAGGACTTTGAATAGTGTGGATAAACAGAGGTATCTAGGTGTATGTGTACATAGATCCCTGAAAGTTGGGAATCAAGTAGATAAGGTTGTTAAGAAGGCGTACGGTGTCTTGGCGTTTATTGGTAGGGGGATTGAATTTAAGAGTCGCAGCGTCATGTTATAACTGTACACAACTCTGGTGCAGCCGCACTTGGAGTACTGTGTGCAGTTCTGGTCCCCACATTACAGGAAGGATGTGGAGGCTTTGGAGAGGGTGCAGAGGAGGTTTACTAGGATGTTGCCTGGTATAGTGGGGAGGTCCTATGAGGAGAGACTGAGGGATTTGGGGTTGTTTTCGTTGGAAAGAAGGTGACTAAGAGGGGATCTTATTGAAACATATAAGATGATTAGAGGTTTAGATAGGGTGGACAGTAATAGCCTTTTTCCTTGGATGGAGAAAGCTAGCACGAGGGGGCATGGCTTTAAATTAAGGGGGGGTAGTTATAGGACAGATGTCAGGGGTAGGTTCTTTACCCAGCGGGTGGTGAGGGACTGGAATGCCCTGCCTGCTACAGTTGTAAATGCGCCTAGTTTGGGGGCGTTTAAGAGATCTGTGGATAGGTTTATGGACGAAAAGGGATTGGTATAGGCTAGTGGGTCATTGTTTTTGTAACTGGTCGGCGCAACATCGTGGGCCGAAGGGCCTGTTCTGCGCTGTAATGTTCTATGTTCTATGTTCATGTCGAGGACAATCACTCAAACCTCACCTCTTGAACTCAGCTCTTTGCCCCTGTTTGAGCGAAGGTCGTAATGAGGTCAGGAGCGAATGGCTCTGGCAGACGCCAAACTGAGCCTCAGAGAGGAGGTCTGAGTAAGTGCCGTTTGATAGAACTGTCGATGACACCTTCCAAACTTTACTGCTGATCGAGAGAAACTGATGTGAAGCTAATTGGTCGAATTTTGTTCTGCCTTTGTGTACAGAACATACCTGGGCAATGTTCCATATACAGGTAGATGCCAGTGTTATAATTATACAGCTTTGCTAGGGGAGCAGTTAGTTCTGGAGCACAAGTCTTAAGACTGTTGCTGGAATGTTGCCAGGAGCCATAGACTTTGTAGCTTGTTTTAGCTTATCTTTGCACCCAAAATACTTTTTACCCTTTGGGAATAGTGGAAAGAAGGATTTCCGAGCTGATTTATCGATCCATTAAACCTCCCTCTCACCTCATATACTCTATGAATGGTATGCTTTATCTGTATTGCACGCAAGAAACAATACCTTTCACTGTATCCCTATATATATGACAATAATAAATTAAATCAAATCAAATCAAAATGTAGAATGCCCTTTCCATGGCCAACCAGTCCTGATGTTGGACTCAAACCCAGAGCTCTAAGTCTTGGGAGTACCACCATTGTGTCATAAGACTTTGCAGTGATGCTATTCAGAGCAAATTATTTGATTTTACAGATTTGCAGAAACCTGGAGTTAAAACGTGACCCAGACAGGGAAGCAACAAACTCCTAACCTTTCAAATATTGGTTGGAATAGGGGAATTTTTTTGTAATGTAAGTTAATGTTCTGGAAAATGTAAAACTGAAATGTTCCAGTGCAACCATTGACTACAAAGTGTAACTGCAGTCTGACATATTTACACAGGCTATTTCCATTATAGAGGTGAACACAGGGGTTTGTCACAGTGATGCAAGAGCGTACCAGTAAAGTAACAATAGGTTTTGTTTGATTATTCATATGTCACAAATAGATAGATGCAAGTTCTTTCCACTTGATGAAATGTTCTCCCATCCAAAACATCGAATTCTTTTTCCTCCTGGTTCAATTTTTTTTCCCCGCAGCACAGGTTTCGAGACGTGTATTTGGTTTCGGTCTGTGTGGAGTTTGCATATTCTCAAAATCTTGTCTGATTTCAAGAAGAAACTATATTTATTTCTTGGGGCTAAAGGGAACAAGGGAAAGGGGGGAGCAGGATATTGAATTTTTTTGAGCTGACATGTTTATAATGAATGGCGGAATGGGCTCAGAGAACCAAATGGCCTACTCCTGCTTCTAGTTTCTATGTTTCTATATTCTTGCTGGATCTGCTTGGGATTTTTCCAGGTACGCTTGTTTCCTCCCGCAGTCAAAAGATGTACAGGTTCGATGGATTGACTATGCTAAATTAACCTACAGTGTCCATAGATGCGCAGGTTGTAATGTGTGGGGTTATGGGGATAAGAGGAAGAGGCTGAGCCAGGTTCAATGCTCTTTCAGAGAGTTGATGTAGACTCGGTGGGCTCTGCACTGTAGGGAATCTACAGATCTATGATTCTGATTATTCCAGTAATTGAGGTGGGTTGGATGTGGCTTGAGTTTAGATTAGATTGCTTCTATAATAATGGCAGATGATCAAACCCCGACAGTGTCTCAAGGTTGATGATGGTCTCTCTCTCTCTATCAACAGAGATCTAACCCACCCTCGTTCCACCATTCTACATTTCATTGTCCATTTATCCATGTCCTCTGCCAATTTGTTTCCACCGCCTACATCAGACGCAGAACAATTAAACTGTATAGCAACTAAAACCTCAGCCATGCCTCCAGCCCCCATTGGTAAATCCCTTTTATCACTTTTTTAATAACTTATATATGTTTATGTATGTCAGACCCCACTTGGAGTACTGTGCGCAGTTCTGGTTGCCTCACTACAGGAAGGATGTGGAAGCTATTGAAAGGGTGCAGAGGAGATTTACAAGGATGTTGCCTGGATTGGGAGGCATGCCTTATGAGGATAGATTGAGGGAGCTAGGTCTCTTCTCCCTGGAGAGACGAAGGTTGAGAGGTGATCTGATAGAGGTTTATAAAATGTTGAGAGGAATAGATAGGGTGGATTCTCGGAGGCTATTTCCCAGGGCTAAAATGGTCGCTATGAGAGGACACAGGTTTAAGGTGCTGGGGAGCAGGTACAGAGGAGATGTCAGGGGTAAATTTTTCACTCAGAGGGCGGTGAGTGAGTGGAATCGGCTGCCGTCGGTGGTGGTAGAGACGAACTCGCTGGGGTCTTTTAAAAGACTTCTGGATGAGTATATGGGATCTAATGGGATTGGGGGTTATAGATAGGTCTATGGCTTGGTGGGTATGGATGTGATCGGCACAACTTGTGGGCCGAAGGGCCTGTTTGTGCTGTCGTGTTCTATGTTTTTATTAATTTAGGGGGTGTGGGCATTTGTTGCCCATCTCTAACTGTCCTCCATTTCAGAGGAAATTATAAAGTCAACCACCTTTTTATTGGTCTGGAGTCACATATAGACCAGACCAGGTAAGGATAGTAGATTGCTGTCCCTAAAGGGTATTAGTGAACCAGATAGCTTTTTGTTTAAAGACAATTGACAATTTTAAATTCCAGATTTTTAAAAATTGAATTCATATTTCACCATTTGTCATGGTGGGATTTGAACCTGGCCTCAGATCATGCCCTTGGTCTCTGGATTACTAGTCCAGCAACAATACCATTGCACTACTGCCTCCCCTTATATTTTGGGATTCCTCTGTGCATGTTGAATATTGTACTGGTATTATTTGTATTTGAACACACAGGAAAGTTATAGGAAGCAAATGTTGGTAAACGGGAGGAGATATCACAATTATGAAGCAATGATGGTGTCAGAGCTACTGACTGATCCAATATCATTCAACTCAACTCAGGGGGGAGGTGGTGGCCTAGTGGTATTATCGCTAACTTAGCACTTGTTCTGGGAACCCAGGTTCAAATCCCACTAGGTGAAGATGGCGGAATTTGAATTCAATAAAAAAAATCTGGAATTAAGGATCTGCTGATGACCGTGAAACCATTGATTGTTGGAAAAACCCATCTGGTTCACTAATATCCTTTAGGGAAGGAAATCTGCCACCCTTACAAGGTCTGGCCTACATGTGACTCCAGCAATGTAGTTGATTCTCCAAGGGCAACTAAGGATGGGCAATAAATGCCCGTGAATGAATAAAAAAAAATATCTTTACTTTAAATGAGAAATTTTAATCAGCCTTAGACTTGTGTAGTGGCCCAAACATATTTCAGATGGAGAGACGCAGGATTTGAACCAGACAATGACATTTATTAATTGGCTGCATGGTGTTAAGTACCAAATTAAAAATAAGATTGTTTTTAACTGCTCCTCCTGCAATCTCAATCTTATTCTATTCATCTCTGAGATGGCACAGAGCAACATAACTCCTGCATTATAGATGAGAGCGAAGTGAAAAATATTTGCTTTCTGTTCAGAGCTCCGAGCTTGCGGTGTCACTGCCAAATCCTTCGAATGGGTTTCACATCTTTCATTGATCAGTATGTGTGAGGGTGAAATCTGAGGATTCCTGTAGAGTTGAGAGTTTGCCTCTGGCTGGAATTTCCTGTCTAATTGCATGAGGAGGTTTGTTTCATTAAGATTACGGTCTAAAAGATCATGAAATTTGGGATGAGTTACGTCCAAGTCTCCGCAATCTCTAATGATCGCCTTATGGTCCCTAAACAAGCCCCCATCCACTTCAAACTGGCAAGTGATCGCAGGCATGGCAGGAGAGAAAGGGTTGGATTTTATCAGCTGCTATGAAGTCACTTTGCCAGGACTGAAAGTATCATCCCGGTCTGTGCTGCTGTCACTGGGAGTGGAGCAGCTATACAAGAGATTTACAGGACCCTTGTCAGGCCTCATTTGGAGTACTGTGCGCAGTTCTGGTCACCTCACTATAGGAAAGACGGAGAAGCTATTGAAAGGGTGCAGAGGAGATTTACAAGGATGTTGCCTGGACTGGGAGGCATGCCTTATGAAGATAGGTTGAGGGAGCTGGGACTATTTTCCCTAGAGAGGCGAAGGTTGAGAGGCGACCTGATAGAGGTTTATAAAATGTTGAGAGGAATAGATAGGGTGGACTCTCAGAGGCTATTTCCCCGGGTTGAAATGGTCGCTACGAGAGGACACAGATTTAAGGTGCGGGGAGGGAAGTACAGAGGTGATGTTGGGGTAAGTTTTTCACTCAGAGGGTGGTGAGTGAATGGAATCGGCTGCCGTCGTCGGTGGTGGAGGCGAACTCGCTGGGGTCTTTTAAAAGACTTCTGGATGAGTATATGGGGTTTAATGGGATTGGGGGTTATAGATAGGTCTATAGATTGGTAGGGTTGATGTGATCGGCGCAACTCGAGGGCCGAAGGCCTGTTTGTGCTGTAATGTTCTATGTTGAGATAGAACCCTACAGTGCAGAAACAGGCCCTTCGGCCCATCGAGTCTGCACCGAACACAATCCCACCCAGACCCTATCCCCATATCCCTACACATTTACCTGCTAATCCCTCTAACCTACACATCCCAGGATACTAAGGGGCAATTTTAGCATAGCCAATGAACCTAACCTGCACATCTTTGGACTGTGGGAGGAAACCGGAGCACCCGGAGAAAACCCACGCAGACACGAGGAGAATGTGCAAACTCCACACAGGCAGTGACCCGAGCCGGGAATCGAACCCAGGACCCTGGAGCTGTGAAGCAGCAGTGTGAACCACTGTGCTACCGTGCCGCCCGTACCGTTCTATAAGAAATAGGAGCAGGAGTAGGCCATCTAGCCCTTCGAGCCTGCCCCGCCATTCAATAAGATCATGGCTGATCTGTCGCTGCTCAGTTCCACTTTCCCGCTTTCTCCCCATAACCCTTAATCCCCCTGTCTATCAGAAACCTATCTACCCGTGACTTAAATATATTTAGCGAGGCAGCCTCCACCACTTCAACGGGCAGAGAATTCCAGAGATTCACCACCCTTTGAGTGGAGAAGTTCCTCCTCAACTCTGATCTAAACTGCACCCCCCCCCCCCCCCCTTTATCTTGAGGTTGTGCCCTCTAGTCCTGCTATCCTTTCTAAGCGGGAAGAATCTCTCTACCTCTACCCTATCCATCCCATTCATTATCTTATACGTCTCTATAAGATCCCCCCTCAGCCTTCTGCCCTTGGATCCTCGTAGGTCACTGCCCTTGGACCCTAGTAGGAGTTTACCTGGGCTTCTTCACGTGGGGCTGTGACCCCTCCTGAGGCCAGCAGGGTTTGAGATGACCTCCAATTACACATGACAAATAGCTCAATTTGTTGACTAATAAGCACAAATATACCTGCTGCTCTGGTCTCACTTGCCTCGCTACTCTTGTCGACAAGAGCGCTCAGCTAAGACTCTGTTCACCACAGCAGGGCAGGAGAATCCCAGGTGAAGTCAGAGAATGCCAGCCAATATATCGAGGCATCAAGTTCCCCTTTCAACATCTTTCCATCCGTGGGCGCGATTCTCTGGTTCGCACAACCTTGTGCAAATCATGCTAGGAGTTGGAGAAACTTTGGGAATCAGCATGATTCAACTGATGAACGCCCCTTTTGAATTCCTCCCAGCCCCTGCACCCCAACGTAATCTGGTTCATTCCCATCAAGGGCAAACATGACAGCATGTTGCTCACTTGGGGAAGAGATGGGGGCTAACATCAGCAAGTGGGGTGGGTTGTCTCAGCTGGGGAGTGGAGAGCTCGCTGGTGTGTAGTGTTGCTGGCAATCGGTGCCCCCTTTAACAATGGCACCCCCATCTCAGAGGTGCCGGTCTTGACACCATCTCTCCGTCGCCACTCCAAAAGAGTTTGTAAGTGTGGGTGAATTGCGAACTCAATCGCAATGATCCATCCAATGGGAATTTCACCAGTTTTCCTGTCGGGGACAACACTTGGAATTTTTTGGGAGAATTCTGACCCTTGTTGTCATCTGCTTTCAAACCCATCTCCAAAAGACTGGTCAAATCCTTCTCCAAAGTCATAGAATAGAGCCCTACAATGTAGTAAGAGGCTCTTCGGCCCATCGAGTCTGCACTGAACACAATCCCACCCAGACCCTACCCCCATATCCCTACATATTATTACCCAATAATCCCTCTAACATATGCATCCTGGACACGAAGGGGCAATTTCTTAGCATGGCTATCTGCACATCTTTGGACTGTGGGAGGAAACTGGAGTACCCAGAGGAAACCCACGCAGACACAAGGAGAATGTGCAAACTCCACACAGACAGTGACCTGAGCCGAGAATCGAACCCAGGACCTGGAGCTGTGAAGCAGCAGTGCTAACCCACTGTGCTACCCCAGTCATCCTAAGAAAAAATTTTTTAAACTGACTTATTGAAGTTTTCTGAGTACTTTTCGAAAGATGTATCCACCATTGGGATCTCTTCTACACGTTCTGTTTCTCTGAATGACATCGGTGTGAGATTCAACAATAACATCACAGGTTCTCACAGAATCATAGAAACCCTTCAGTGCAGAAGGAGGCCATTCAGCCCATCAAGTCTGCACTAGCAGCAATCCTACCCAAGCCCCATTCCCATAACCCCACATGTTTACCCCACTAATTCTGTTAACTGACATATCCCAGGACACAAAGGCACAATTTAGCATGGCCAATGTACCTAACCTGCACATCTTTGGACTGTGGGAGGAAACCGGATCACCCGGAGGAAACACATGCAAACACGGGGAGAATGTGCAAACTCTACACAGACAGTCACCCAAGCTGGGAATCGAACCCAGGTCTCTGGAACAATGAGGCAGCAGTGCTAACCATAGCGCCACTGTAACTGAGGTGCCTGGATGATGGCGAAATGAGCTGAAATTTTAACAATTCTATTGAAGGAAAGCAGACATGGCTGTGAGGGATTGATACCTTCCTAGAGTTCCATTTGCGAACGCAGATTTATGTCCATTTACATTTGCAGATATTCCCATGGGATTTACAGAGAATGTGTAACTGGGCATCAACAGAATGGAGAAATTTGTGGATCTAATCTAACTAGGTCATTATTTTCAATTTATTTTAAAAATTGTTATAGATTCACGTGAATAAATCCAGCTCACAGCAGCATCAAATCATTTGATCCCTGTCAAAGGTCAAGCACACATATTGGCTGGGATTTCCTGACCTTCCTTGCTGCTGTGATTCTCCAGTCCCGCTGCAGTGAACGGAGATTTGACCGTGCACCAAATTCTCCATTCTTGCTGGCAGCGGGGTGTGTAAGACTGGCAAATATCCCAATATGGTTTATTGGTGAATGAGTCATGTGGTGTGGCGTTGAATTAGACATGCCAGGACACTCGTGAGGTTTTGTCCTTGATCTGTCCTGAGCTGCGTGATCCCACAAATGATGGGAGCAGAGGAAACATAAACGTTTACAGCAATAGAAAGAGCCCATTCGGCCCATCATCCTTGCCAAGGAGCTCGCACCAGCCTAATCCCACCCTCCAGATATTGACCCTCTGGAGCTTCTATTGAACATCCAAGTACTTTATAAATGTTGAATCATAGAAACCCTACAGGGCAGAAACAGGCCCTTCAGCCCATCGAGTCTGCACCGAACACAATCCCACCCAGACCCTATCCCCATATCCCTACACATTTTACCTGCTAATCCCTCTAACCTACACATCCCAGGACACTAAGGGGCAATTTTAGCATAGCCAATCAACCTAACCCGCACATCTTTGGACTGTGGGAGGAAACCGGAGCACCCGGAGAAAACCCACGCAGACACGAGGAGAATGTGCAAACTCCACACAGGCAGTGACCCGAGCCGGGAATCGAACCCAGGACCCTGGAGCTGTGAAGCAGCAGTGCTAACCACTGTGCTACCGTGCCGCCCACTATTATATTATACCCACTAATCCCTCTAACCTACACATCCCTAAACACTAAGGGGCAATTTCTTGTGTTATGAGCCTTTCCACCTCTCCCAGCACTGGGACAGGGAGCAGAAATTTCTAATTTTTTGACACAAATCAACTCAAGTGGGAAACGCCATCCGTTCCACCACTGGCTTCTCCTGCCATGGAGGACATTGTGGCAATTGACATTGCCAAGCATGGTGGCACAGTGGTTAGAATTGCTGCCTCATAGTGCCATGGACTCAGATTCGATTCCTAGCTTGGGTCACTGACTGTGCGGAGTCTGCACATTCTCCCCGTGTCTGCATGGGTTTCCTCAAGTGCTGTGGTTCCCTTCCACTTTCTTAAGATGTGCGGGTTAGGTTGATTGGCCATGCAAAATTGCCCCTTAGTGTCAGGGGATCAGAGGTGGGAGTGTTACAAGGATAGGGTCTGGGTGGGATTGTTGTGAGTGCAGGCTTGATAAGAACATAAGAAATAGGAGCAGGAGTAGGCCATCTAGCCCTTCGAGCCTGCCCCGCCATTCAATAAGATCATGGCTGATCTGTCATGGCTCAGTTCCACCTTCCCGCCCTCTCCCCATAACCCTTAATCCCTTCTCTTATCAAAAACCCATCAGCCCGCGTCTTAAAAATATTTAGCGAGGCAGCCTCCACCACTTCAATGGGCAGAGAATTCCAGAGATTCACCACCAGTTGAGTGAAGAAGTTCCTCCTCAACTCTGTTCTAAACCACTTCCCCTTTATTTTGAGGCTGTGCCCCCTAGTCCTACTGTCTTTTTTGAGCGGGAAGAGTCTCTCCACCTCTATCCTATCCATCCCATTCATCATCTTATACGTCTCAATGAGATCTCCCCTCATTCTTCTAAACTCTAACGAGTACAAGCCCAGTTTATTCAGCCTCTCCTCATAGCTCAATCCCCTCAACTCTGGTATCAGCCGAGTAAACCTCCTCTGCACTCCCTCCAAGGCCAAAATATCTTTGTGCAGGTGCGGTGCCCAAAACTGCACACAGTACTCCAGCTGCGGCCTCACCAATGCCCTATACAGCTGCAGCAAGACCTCCCTACTTTTATATTCAATCCCCCTCGCTATGAAGGCCAGCATCCCATTCGCCTTCCTGACCACCTGCTGCACCTGCAAGCTGGGTTTTTGCGACTCATGCGCAAGGACCCCGAGGTCCCTCTGCACCGTCGCCTGCTGCAGTTTTTCGCCATGTAAGTAATAGTCCTTCCTACCATTCCCCCTACCAAAGTGGACCACCTCACACTTGCCAACATTAAATTCCATTTGCCATTTGATGGGCCGAATGGCCTATTTGTGCACTGTCGGGTCTCTATGACTCTAACCCAGCCTCCTTGGCACTTGCTTCTCCTGTGGCCTCTCTGGTATGCACAGTCCCGTGAAATGAAAATCCTGTGATTGGGAGTTGATTTTAAGGTGGGTCCAGCAACTCATGAACTTAACCAGCTTGAGTTACACCCTCCACCCCTCCCCTCGCCACTCCACTTGGCGGCCAAAATTCCATCCAGTGTCTGGAAACTGAATTTATTTGGGAATTAGAGTCAACACGTTCTGCTAAGCTTTGAACTGCATCAGTGCCTGGGACGAGGGGTTCAGACGTCCTGACCTATTTATTGAATACGGCTGAACCCAACATCATTCATACTCCCCTTTTTCTAAAAAGTAAGATCATTAACTGTTTAAAATGAATTTTAATGCTCCTTTTGGTGAGGGAGGTTGGGGGGGAGTGTTTAAAAATTTACATGTTGAAGAAGTTGTAGACTCCCAATTAAATCTGGAAATGGGGCAACACTGGATGGGGTTTAGGTAGAATCAGGAGTGAGTGCCCCAATCCCAACTATCCAGGGTACAATCCCAAATCTCACCGTCATTTCAGGAGATGGAGTGAGAGAGATATGGGGGGGGGGGGTTGGGAAGTCGAATTGATCGCAATGAAACGTGGGCGGCACGGTAGCACAGTGGTTAGCACTGCTGCTTCACAGCTCCAGGGTCCTGGGTTCGATTCCCGGCTCGGGTCACTGTCTGTCTGGAGTTTGCACATTCTCCTCGTGTCTGCGTGGGTTTCCTCCGGGTGCTCCGGTTTCCTCTCACAGTCCAGGGATGTGCGGGTTAGGTTGATTGGCCGTGCTAAGAAATTGCCCCTTAGTGTCCTGGGATGTGTAGGTTAGAGGGATTAGTGGGTATAATATGTAGGGATATGGGGATAGGGCCTGGGTGGGATTGTGTTCGGTGCGAACTCAATGGGCTGAAGGGCCTCTTTCTGTACTGTAGGGTTCTATGATCTGTACTGAAGAGAGTGTACTGCGGCTGCCTGTAAATCAGAATTGGATGTGATTCATCGCCCTTGGCGATGATCTTTGCGTCGTCAATGGAGACGGGAGAGGTTCCGGAAGATTGGAGGATTGCGGATGTAGTCCCTATTTTCAAGAAAGGGAACAGGGATAGCCCAGGAAATTACTGCCCGGTGAGTCTGACCTCAGTGGTTGGTAAGCTGATGGAGAGGCTTCTGAGGGACAAGATTTACGAGCATTTGGAGAGGTTTGACATGATCAGGAATAGTCAGCATGGATTTGTCAAGGGCAGGTCGTGCCTTACGAGCCTAGTTGAGTTCTTCGATAATGTGACTGAACACATTGACGAAGGAAGTGCCATGGACGTAGTGTACATGGACTTCAGCAAGGCTTTTGATAAGGTCCCCCATGCAAGACTTCTTGAGAAGGTGAGAGGGCATGGGATCCAAGGGCCTTTGGCCTTGTGGATCCAGAACTGGCTTGCCTGCAGAAGGCAGAGAGTGGTTGTGGATGGGTCTTTTTCGGAATGGAGGTCAGTCATCAGTGGGGTGCCCCAGGGATCTGTTCTGGGACCCTTGTTGTTTGTCATTTTCATAAATGACCTGGATGAGGAAGTGGAGGGATGGGTTAGCAAGTTCGCTGATGACACGAAGGTCGGCGGTGTTGTGGATGGTCTGGAAGGATGTCAAAAGTTGCAGCAGGACATAGATAGGATGCAGGAATGGGCGGAGAAGTGGCAGATGGACTTCAACGCGGATAAATGTGTTGTAGTCCATTTCGGCAGAACCAATGGGATGAACGAGTACACTATTAAGGGCAGGGGTCTTAGTAGCGTTGAAGAGCAGAAGGATCTCGGGGTCCGGGTTCACAGGACTCTTAAATCGGCCTTGCAGGTGGAGGAGGTGGTCAAGAAGGCGTATGGTGTACTGGCCTTCATTAATCGAGGGATTGAGTTTAGGAGTCTGCAACTTTCCAGGACCCTCGTCAGGCCTCATTTGGAGTACTGTGCGCAGTTCTGGTCGCCTCACTATAGGAAAGACGTAGAAGCTATTGAAAGGGTGCAGAGGAGATTTACAAGGATGTTGCCTGGACTGGGAGGCATGCCTTATGAAGATAGGTTGAGGGAGCTGGGACTCTTTTCCCTGGAGAGGCGAAGGTTGAGAGGCGACCTGATAGAAGTTTTTAAAATGTTGAGAGGAATAGATAGGGTGGACTCTCAGAGGCTATTTCCCCAGGTTGAAATGGTCGCTACGAGAGGACACAGATTTAAGGTGCGGGGAGGGAAGTACAGAGGTGATGTTAGGGGTAAGTTTTTCACTCAGAGGGTGGTGAGTGATTGGAATCGGCTGCCGTCGTCGGTGGTGGAGGCGAACTCGCTGGGGTCTTTTAAAAGACTTCTGGATGAGTATATGGGGTTTAATGGGATTGGGGGTTATAGATAGGTCTATAGATTGGTGGGGTTGATGCGATCGGCGCAACTCGAGGGCCGAAGGGCCTGTTTGTGCTGTAATATTCTATGTTCTATGTTCTATGTTCTATGATTCAGCCTGGGCTATGAACGGAGGCCTGGGGCGTGAATAGGGTTCTGGGTTTAAATCGATCAAGAGTTTTCTGCTTCGCCCCATTCCAATTTTCACCCAGTCCAGGTTCCTCATTTGATTCCTACTGCAGCATGACCAGGATTTAGCTCTGCCTGCTGGGACTCTCCATATTGACCAGAACATCCTCAAGGCAGTGATAAATAAACGGCCAACAAGGAAAATGGGCAGAGGGGTGGGGTAAATGCAGAGAGTCAATGGAAATCTAGTACCTGATGCCTCCCTGAGAATCCATACCAGATATCCAGCACAGAGTATCCAATAGTGAGAGATGGGTAGAGAGAGAGAGAGTGAAATGTAAGGTGCAAGTCAAATAGAGACGAAAGGTTCCAAGTTGCTTAGGCCAGATCTCCTTATAAGTTATATTTCCCCTCTGTATTAATCCACATCGAGTACTTTCTCAGCCTCTTCAAAGAGAATGAACATTTCTAGAACTTCTGATGGAATAGACGATGGAAAGTAAATCCATTGACTGGTTTTGAGGAACACTTGATTCTCAGAAGCAAAGGAGAAGCAAGTCACCTGTTCCTTGATGCCTTTAATTGGATCTTTTTTTGCTGAGCTATCACCTCGCAAGTGCAGAAATCTGTTCATTACGTTCTCCTCCCCCCCCCTCCCCACCAGATACAGCCAAACATTGGTACACATTCGGATATAAGGCCTGAGGATAAGTGACATCCTCATTCACTCGAGAGATAGGAAAGGAGCTGGTGATATCTCTATGGGTGTTTTTCGTGCTTTGCACTGTGGACTTGCTGCATTTACGATTATAATTTACCATCAATTCTCTCAAATTATTTGAGTGGGAAACATGACCACCAGCTAAAAACAGTTGGATTCTCACACCATGTCCCACTGCTGAGATTCTCCAGTCCCGCTGCTGTCAACGGAGATTTGGCTGAGAGCGAAATTCTCCATTCTCGCTGACCACGGGGCGTGCGAGACCACAGAATTTCCGAATGATTGGAATAGCAGTTGAGAATCAGAAATTGAAATCTGGACGCAGTTTTCTGAATGAGCAGATACTATTGAGTAACAGGTGATAGGTTTGTTTTACACTTGCCAACACCACTGTAATGTGAACCACTGCCTAAATATATTATCTCTGATCAAAACTCTAGTTCCCCATCCCCTCGACCCCCAGAACAACATTGTTGAAAGAACAATGAACAAAGAACAATACAGCACGGGAAACAGGCCCTTCGGCCCAACGAGCCCGCGCCGCCGTCCCATTGTCAGTGACCTATTCATGATTTTAGTCTATGCCTAATGTGTGAGGATCAGTGAGGTCCAATATAGGGACAATTTGTTACCCAATCAATCAGCCTAAAAGCACATTTTTGGGATGTGGGAGGAAACCGGAGCACCCGGAGGAAACCCACGCAACCATGGGGAGAACGCGCAAACTCCCACAGACACAGGCCCAAATCCATGTGTCCGCACAGCAACAGAGATAGTCTCTGAGCTGTCATGTTGCCCTCGAGATGGTCCAGTTTAAGCACACCAACGACATGAAGCAGTAGGCAACTCCCGAAGCAACATCCAAGAGCAGCCCACCACAACCTGCCGCATGCATGCCCCTTGCTGGACTTAAATGCCTGTGGAGACAAAAAATTCATTATTAAAAAGACTCTACATCCCTGAGGCTAAAACTGAATCCCAAGCCTACAATGCTTAGTAAGGTCTGCTATATCCCCCTATATGTATCCCCCTACACGACATTAAACTTCAAACACAGTACTTTGATGAAGAGAATTCATCATTACCAGCTATCTTCTCAATTCCGCACTAAATAATTCATTTTCTTACACTTTCCACACATTGCAGTCTCGTTATTGTGAGGTTGCATTTTATCCCATCTCTGTTTCAAGCTATTCTCTATTCTGAGAATGATGCCAGGAAGCTGGGGCTGAGATATTGTGTAACAAAAGCCTGTTGTGCGCAAAAATAATTCTATAGAATATACAGTGGATGAAAAGAAGAGCAGGAGAGGATAACTATGACCATTGACAGCGATGAGGCCAACACTCTTTTATGAATCCCAGCAAGAGACCACAAGATCTCCAGGGTTTGATTCCCGGGCCACTGTCCGTGCGGAGTTTGCACATTCTCCCCATGTCCATCTGGGTTTCTTCCAGGTGCTCCAGTTTCCTCCCACAGTCCAAAGATGTGTGGGTGAGGTGGATGGTCATGCTAAATTGTCCTTTAGTGTCAGGGCTAGCATGCATAGGGTATGGGATAGGATCTGGATGGGGTTGTGGTCGGTGCAGCATCAGTGGGCCGAATGGCCCCCATCTGCACTGTAGGATTCTATGATCACAAGATGGAGGAGCAGAAGTGTGCCATTCGGCCCATCGAGTCTACCTAGCCACTCCAAGAGATCTGATATAATTCTCAACTCCACTTTCCTGCATTATTTCCAGAACCCTTGATTGCCTTGTTGATTAAAAATCTGTTTAACTCCACCTTGAACATACTTAATGACCCACGTACCACAGTCTGCTGCACATGGGCAGCTCGAGAGAGGATGCCCCTCACTGGAGTCAAGCTAAACTCCAAAACCAACAGGAATCGGCTCAATCACAACCACTCACAAACTAGATCCAAGCTCGTTCCATCACCTGCCATTGAACTGCAGAATGCAAATGCTTCTGCACACATTTGGAGGACAATTTCCAAGCCATTATCAATACCTTGACCAGAGCTTATGAGAGCCCTTATGAGGGCTTTAGATTAAGGAAAAGGTCCTCTAACACTGCTACACAGCACTATCCAACCTGCCTCTGTCACACAGCACTGCCCAACCTGCCCCTGCTACACAGCACTGCCCAACCTGCCCCTGTCACACAGCACTGCCCAACCTGCCCCTGTCACACAGCACTGCCCAACCTGCCCCTGTCACACAGCACTGCCCAACCTGCCCCTGTCACACAGCACTGCCCAACCTGCCCCTGTCACACAGCACTGCCCAACCTGCCCCTGTCACACAGCACTGCCCAACCTGCCCCTGTCACACAGCACTGCCCAACCTGCCCCTGCTACACAGCACTGCCCAACCTGCCCCTGTCACACAGCACTGCCCAACCTGCCCCTGCTACACAGCACTGTCCAACCTGCCCCTGTCACACAGCACTGCCCAACCTGCCCCTGCTACACAGCACTGCCCAACCTGCCCCTGTCACACAGCACTGCCCAACCTGCCCCTGTCACACAGCACTGCCCAACCTGCCCCTGCTACACAGCACTGCCCAACCTGCCCCTGTCACACAGCACTGCCCAACCTGCCCCTGTCACACAGCACTGCCCAACCTGCCCCTGCTACACAGCACTGCCCAACCTGCCCCTGCTACACAGCACTGCCCAACCTGCCCCTGTCACACAGCACTGCCCAACCTGCCCCTGCTACACAGCACTGCCCAACCTGCCCCTGTCACACAGCACTGCCCAACCTGCCCCTGTCACACAGCACTGTCCAACCTGCCCCTGCTACACAGCACTGTCCAACCTGCCCCTGTCACACAGCACTGTCCAACCTGCCCCTGCTACACAGCACTGCCCAACCTGCCCCTGTCACACAGCACTGCCCAACCTGCCCCTGTCACACAGCACTGCCCAACCTGCCCCTGTCACACAGCATTCTCCAACCTGCCCCTGCTACACAGCACTGCCCAACCTGCCCCTGCTACACAGCACTGTCCAACCTGCCCCTGTCACACAGCACTGCCCAACCTGCCCCTGTCACACAGCACTGCCCAACCTGCCCCTGTCACACAGCACTGCCCAACCTGCCCCTGTCACACAGCACTGCCCAACCTGCCCCTGTCACACAGCACTGCCCAACCTGCCCCTGTCACACAGCACTGCCCAACCTGCCCCTGTCACACAGCACTGCCCAACCTGCCCCTGCTACACAGCACTGCCCAACCTGCCCCTGCTACACAGCACTGTCCAACCTGCCCCTGTCACACAGCACTGCCCAACCTGCCCCTGCTACACAGCACTGCCCAACCTGCCCCTGTCACACAGCACTGCCCAACCTGCCCCTGTCACACAGCACTGCCCAACCTGCCCCTGTCACACAGCACTGTCCAACCTGCCCCTGTCACACAGCACTGCCCAACCTGCCCCTGTCACACAGCACTGCCCAACCTGCCCCTGCTACACAGCACTGCCCAACCTGCCCCTGCTACACAGCACTGCCCAACCTGCCCCTGTCACACAGCACTGCCCAACCTGCCCCTGTCACACAGCACTGTCCAACCTGCCCCTGTCACACAGCACTGCCCAACCTGCCCCTGTCACACAGCACTGCCCAACCTGCCCCTGTCACACAGCACTGCCCAACCTGCCCCTGCTACACAGCACTGCCCAACCTGCCCCTGTCACACAGCACTGCCCAACCTGCCCCTGTCACACAGCACTGTCCAACCTGCCCCTGCCACACAGCACTGTCCAACCTGCCCCTGTCACACAGCACTGCCCAACCTGCCCCTGTCACACAGCACTGCCCAACCTGCCCCTGTCACACAGCACTGTCCAACCTGCCCCTGCCACACAGCACTGCCCAACCTGCCCCTGCTACACAGCACTGCCCAACCTGCCCCTGTCACACAGCACTGCCCAACCTGCCCCTGTCACACAGCACTGCCCAACCTGCCCCTGTCACACAGCACTGCCCAACCTGCCCCTGCTACACAGCACTGCCCAACCTGCCCCTGCTACACAGCACTGCCCAACCTGCCCCTGCTACACAGCACTGCCCAACCTGCCCCTGTCACACAGCACTGCCCAACCTGCCCCTGCTACACAGCACTGTCCAACCTGCCCCTGTCACACAGCACTGCCCAACCTGCCCCTATCACACAGCACTGCCCAACCTGCCCCTGCTACACAGCACTGCCCAACCTGCCCCTATCACACAGCACTGCCCAACCTGCCCCTGTCACACAGCACTGCCCAACCTGCCCCTATCACACAGCACTGCCCAACCTGCCCCTGCTACACAGCACTGCCCAACCTGCCCCTATCACACAGCACTGCCCAACCTGCCCCTGCCACACAGCACTGCCCAACCTGCCCCTATCACACAGCACTGCCCAACCTGCCCCTGTCACACAGCACTGCCCAACCTGCCCCTATCACACAGCACTGCCCAACCTGCCCCTGCTACACAGCACTGTCCAACCTGCCCCTATCACACAGCACTGCCCAACCTGCCCCTGCTACACAGCACTGCCCAACCTGCCCCTATCACACAGCACTGCCCAACCTGCCCCTGTCACACAGCACTGCCCAACCTGCCCCTATCACACAGCACTGCCCAACCTGCCCCTGCTACACAGCACTGCCCAACCTGCCCCTATCACACAGCACTGCCCAACCTGCCCCTATCACACAGCACTGCCCAACCTGCCCCTGCTACACAGCACTGCCCAACCTGCCCCTGCTACACAGCACTGTCCAACCTGCCCCTGCTACACAGCACTGTCCAACCTGCCAGTGTCACACAGCACTGCCCAACCTGCCCCTGTCACACAGCACTGCCCAACCTGCCCCTATCACACAGCACTGCCCAACCTGCCCCTATCACACAGCACTGCCCAACCTGCCCCTGTCACACAGCACTGCCCAACCTGCCCCTGCTACACAGCACTGCCCAACCTGCCCCTGTCACACAGCACTGCCCAACCTGCCCCTGTCACACAGCACTGCCCAACCTGCCCCTGTCACACAGCACTGCCCAACCTGCCCCTGTCACACAGCACTGCCCAACCTGCCCCTATCACACAGCACTGCCCAACCTGCCCCTGTCACACAGCACTGCCCAACCTGCCCCTGTCACACAGCACTGCCCAACCTGCCCCTGTCACACAGCACTGCCCAACCTGCCCCTGTCACACAGCACTGCCCAACCTGCCCCTGTCACACAGCACTGCCCAACCTGCCCCTATCACACAGCACTGCCCAACCTGCCCCTGTCACACAGCACTGCCCAACCTGCCCCTGCTACACAGCACTGCCCAACCTGCCCCTGTCACACAGCACTGCCCAACCTGCCCCTGTCACACAGCACTGCCCAACCTGCCCCTGTCACACAGCACTGCCCAACCTGCCCCTGTCACACAGCACTGCCCAACCTGCCCCTATCACACAGCACTGCCCAACCTGCCCCTGTCACACAGCACTGCCCAACCTGCCCCTGTCACACAGCACTGCCCAACCTGCCCCTGTCACACAGCACTGCCCAACCTGCCCCTGTCACACAGCACTGCCCAACCTGCCCCTATCACACAGCACTGCCCAACCTGCCCCTGTCACACAGCACTGCCCAACCTGCCCCTGTCACACAGCACTGCCCAACCTGCCCCTGTCACACAGCACTGTCCAACCTGCCCCTGTCACACAGCACTGCCCAACCTGCCCCTGTCACACAGCACTGCCCAACCTGCCCCTGTCACACAGCACTGCCCAACCTGCCCCTGCTACACAGCACTGCCCAACCTGCCCCTGTCACACAGCACTGTCCAACCTGCCCCTGTCACACAGCACTGCCCAACCTGCCCCTGTCACACAGCACTGCCCAACCTGCCCCTGTCACACAGCACTGCCCAACCTGCCCCTGCTACACAGCACTGCCCAACCTGCCCCTGTCACACAGCACTGCCCAACCTGCCCCTATCACACAGCACTGCCCAACCTGCCCCTGTCACACAGCACTGCCCAACCTGCCCCTGTCACACAGCACTGCCCAACCTGCCCCTGTCACACAGCACTGCCCAACCTGCCCCAGTCACACAGCACTGCCCAACCTGCCCCTGTCACACAGCACTGCCCAACCTGCCCCTGTCACACAGTACTGCCCAACCTGCCCCTGCTACACAGCACTGCCCAACCTGCCCCTGTCACACAGCACTGCCCAACCTGCCCCTGTCACACAGTACTGCCCAACCTGCCCCTGCTACACAGCACTGCCCAACCTGCCCCTGTCACACAGCACTGCCCAACCTGCCCCTATCACACAGCACTGCCCAACCTGCCCCTGTCACACAGCACTGCCCAACCTGCCCCTGTCACACAGCACTGCCCAACCTGCCCCTGTCACACAGCACTGCCCAACCTGCCCCTGTCACACAGCACTGCCCAACCTGCCCCTGTCACACAGCACTGCCGAACCTGCCCCTGTCACACAGCACTGCCCAACCTGCCCCTGTCACACAGCACTGCCCAACCTGCCCCTGTCACACAGCACTGCCCAACCTGCCCCTGTCACACAGCACTGCCCAACCTGCCCCTGTCACACAGCACTGCCCAACCTGCCCCTGTCACACAGCACTGCCCAACCTGCCCCTGTCACACAGCACTGCCCAACCTGCCCCTGTCACACAGCACTGCCCAACCTGCCCCTGCTACACAGCACTGCCCAACCTGCCCCTGTCACACAGCACTGCCCAACCTGCCCCTGTCACACAGCACTGCCCAACCTGCCCCTATCACACAGCACTGCCCAACCTGCCCCTGTCACACAGCACTTCCCAACCTGCCCCTGTCACACAGCACTGCCCAACCTGCCCCTGTCACACAGCACTGCCCAACCTGCCCCTGCTACACAGCACTGCCCAACCTGCCCCTGCCACACAGCACTGCCCAACCTGCCCCTGCTACACAGCACTGCCCAACCTGCCCCTGCTACACAGCACTGCCCAACCTGCCCCTGTCACACAGCACTGCCCAACCTGCCCCTTTCACACAGCACTGCCCAACCTGCCCCTTTCACACAGCACTGCCCAACCTGCCCCTGCTACACAGCACTGCCCAACCTGCCCCTGTCACACAGCACTGCCCAACCTGCCCCTGCTACACAGCACTGCCCAACCTGCCCCTGTCACACAGCACTGCCCAACCTGCCCCTGCCACACAGCACTGCCCAACCTGCCCCTGCTACACAGCACTGCCCAACCTGCCCCTGCTACACAGCACTGCCCAACCTGCCCCTGTCACACAGCACTGTCCAACCTGCCCCTGTCACACAGCACTGCCCAACCTGCCCCTGTCACACAGCACTGCCCAACCTGCCCCTGTCACACAGCACTGCCCAACCTGCCCCTGTCACACAGCACTGCCCAACCTGCCCCTGCCACACAGCACTGCCCAACCTGCCCCTGCTACACAGCACTGCCCAACCTGCACCTGCTACACAGCACTGCCCAACCTGCCCCTGCTACACAGCACTGCCCAACCTGCCCCTGCTACACAGCACTGCCCAACCTGCCCCTGCCACACAGCACTGCCCAACCTGCCCCTGTCACAAAGCACTGCCCAACCTGCCCCTGCTACACAGCACTGCCCAACCTGCCCCTGCTACACAGCACTGTCCAACCTGCCCCTGCTACACAGCACTGCCCAACCTGCCCCTGTCACACAGCACTGCCCAACCTGCCCCTGTCACACAGCACTGCCCAACCTGCCCCTGTCACACAGCACTGCCCAACCTGCCCCTGTCACACAGCACTGCCCAACCTGCCCCTGCTACACAGCACTGCCCAACCTGCCCCTGTCACACAGCACTGCCCAACCTGCCCCTGTCACACAGCACTGCCCAACCTGCCCCTGCTACACAGCACTGCCCAACCTGCCCCTGTCACACAGCACTGCCCAACCTGCCCCTGTCACACAGCACTGTCCAACCTGCCCCTGCTACACAGCACTGCCCAACCTGCCCCTGTCACACAGCACTGCCCAACCTGCCCCTGCTACACAGCACTGTCCAAGCTGCCCCTGCTACACAGCACTGTCCAACCTGCCCCTGTCACACAGCACTGTCCAACCTGCCCCTGTCACACAGCACTGCCCAACCTGCCCCTGTCACACAGCACTGCCCAACCTGCCCCTGCTACACAGCACTGTCCAACCTGCCCCTGTCACACAGCACTGCCCAACCTGCCCCTGTCACACAGCACTGCCCAACCTGCCCCTGTCACACAGCACTGCCCAACCTGCCCCTGCTACACAGCACTGCCCAACCTGCCCCTGTCACACAGCACTGCCCAACCTGCCCCTGCTACACAGCACTGCCCAACCTGCCCCTGCTACACAGCACTGCCCAACCTGCCCCTGTCACACAGCACTGCCCAACCTGCCCCTGTCACACAGCACTGTCCAACCTGCCCCTGTCACACAGCACTACCAACCTGCCCCTGTCACACAGCACTGTCCAACCTGCCCCTGTCACACAGCACTACCAACCTGCCCCTGTCACACAGCACTGTCCAACCTGCCCCTGTCACACAGCACTGCCCAACCTGCCCCGGTCACACAGCACTGTCCAACCTGCCCCTGTCACACAGCACTGTCCAACCTGCCCCTGCTACACAGCACTGTCCAACCTGCCCCTGCTACACAGCACTGCCCAACCTGCCCCTGTCACACAGCACTGCCCAACCTGCCCCTGTCACACAGCACTGCCCAACCTGCCCCTGTCACACAGCACTGCCCAACCTGCCCCTGCTACACAGCACTGTCCAACCTGCCCCTGCTACCCAGCACTGCCCAACCTGCCCCTGTCACACAGCACTGCCCAACCTGCCCCTGTCACACAGCACTGCCCAACCTGCCCCTGTCACACAGCACTGCCCAACCTGCCCCTGTCACACAGCACTGCCCAACCTGCCCCTGTCACACAGCACTGCCCAACCTGCCCCTGTCACACAGCACTGTCCAACCTGCCCCTGTCACACAGCACTGCCCAACCTGCCCCTGTCACACAGCACTGCCCAACCTGCCCCTGTCACACAGCACTGCCCAACCTGCCCCTGCTACACAGCACTGTCCAACCTGCCCCTGTCACACAGCACTGCCCAACCTGCCCCTGCTACACAGCACTGCCCAACCTGCCCCTGCTACACAGCACTGCCCAACCTGCCCCTGCTACACAGCACTGCCCAACCTGCCCCTGTCACACAGCACTGCCCAACCTGCCCCTGCTACACAGCACTGCCCAACCTGCCCCTGTCACACAGCACTGTCCAACCTGCCCCTGTCACACAGCACTGCCCAACCTGCCCCTGCTACACAGCACTGCCCAACCTGCCCCTGTCACACAGCACTGCCCAACCTGCCCCAGCTACACAGCACTGCCCAACCTGCCCCTATCACACAGCACTGCCCAACCTGCCCCTATCACACAGCACTGCCCAACCTGCCCCTGCTACACAGCACTGTCCAACCTGCCCCTGCTACACAGCACTGTCCAACCTGCCCCTGTCACACAGCACTGCCCAACCTGCCCCTGCTACACAGCACTGTCCAACCTGCCCCTGTCACACAGCACTGCCCAACCTGCCCCTGCTACACAGCACTGCCCAACCTGCCCCTGCTACACAGCACTGTCCAACCTGCCCCTGTCACACAGCACTGCCCAACCTGCCCCTGCTACACAGCACTGTCCAACCTGCCCCTGTCACACAGCACTGCCCAACCTGCCCCTGCTACACAGCACTGCCCAACCTGCCCCTGTCACACAGCACTGTCCAACCTGCCCCTGTCACACAGCACTGTCCAACCTGCCCCTGCTACACAGCACTGTCCAACCTGCCCCTGTCACACAGCACTGTCCAACCTGCCCCTGTCACACAGCACTGCCCAACCTGCCCCAGCTACACAGCACTGCCCAACCTGCCCCTATCACACAGCACTGCCCAACCTGCCCCTATCACACAGCACTGTCCAACCTGCCCCTGTCACACAGCACTGCCCAACCTGCCCCTGCTACACAGCACTGCCCAACCTGCCCCTGTCACACAGGACTGTCCAACCTGCCCCTGTCACACAGCACTGTCCAACCTGCCCCTGCTACACAGCACTGTCCAACCTGCCCCTGTCACACAGCACTGCCCAACCTGCCCCTGTCACACAGCACTGCCCAACCTGCCCCTGCTACACAGCACTGCCCAACCTGCCCCTGTCACACAGCACTGCCCAACCTGCCCCTGTCACACAGCACTGCCCAACCTGCCCCTGTCACACAGCACTGCCCAACCTGCCCCTGTCACACAGCACTGCCCAACCTGCCCCTGTCACACAGCACTGCCCAACCTGCCCCTGCTACACAGCACTGCCCAACCTGCCCCTGTCACACAGCACTGCCCAACCTGCCCCTGTCACACAGCACTGCCCAACCTGCCCCTGTCACACAGCACTGCCCAACCTGCCCCAGCTACACAGCACTGCCCAACCTGCCCCTATCACACAGCACTGTCCAACCTGCCCCTGTCACACAGCACTGTCCAACCTGCCCCTGCTACACAGCACTGCCCAACCTGCCCCTGTCACACAGCACTGCCCAACCTGCCCCAGCTACACAGCACTGCCCAACCTGCCCCTATCACACAGCACTGCCCAACCTGCCCCTATCACACAGCACTGCCCAACCTGCCCCTGCTACACAGCACTGCCCAACCTGCCCCTATCACACAGCACTGCCCAACCTGCCCCTGTCACACAGCACTGCCCAACCTGCCCCTATCACACAGCACTGCCCAACCTGCCCCTGCTACACAGCACTGCCCAACCTGCCCCTGCTACACAGCACTGTCCAACCTGCCCCTGCTACACAGCACTGTCCAACCTGCCCCTGTCACACAGCACTGCCCAACCTGCCCCTGTCACACAGCACTGCCCAACCTGCCCCTATCACACAGCACTGCCCAACCTGCCCCTATCACACAGCACTGCCCAACCTGCCCCTGTCACACAGCACTGCCCAACCTGCCCCTGTCACACAGCACTGCCCAACCTGCCCCTGTCACACAGCACTGCCCAACCTGCCCCTGTCACACAGCACTGCCCAACCTGCCCCTGTCACACAGCACTGCCCAACCTGCCCCTATCACACAGCACTGCCCAACCTGCCCCTGTCACACAGCACTGCCCAACCTGCCCCTGTCACACAGCACTGCCCAACCTGCCCCTGCTACACAGCACTGCCCAACCTGCCCCTATCACACAGCACTGCCCAACCTGCCCCTGTCACACAGCACTGCCCAACCTGCCCCTGTCACACAGCACTGCCCAACCTGCCCCTGTCACACAGCACTGCCCAACCTGCCCCTGCTACACAGCACTGCCCAACCTGCCCCTGTCACACAGCACTGCCCAACCTGCCCCTGTCACACAGCACTGCCCAACCTGCCCCTGTCACACAGCACTGTCCAACCTGCCCCTGTCACACAGCACTGCCCAACCTGCCCCTGTCACACAGCACTGCCCAACCTACCCCTGCTACACAGCACTGCCCAACCTGCCCCTGTCACACAGCACTGCCCAACCTGCCCCTGTCACACAGCACTGCCCAACCTGCCCCTGTCACACAGCACTGCCCAACCTGCCCCTGTCACACAGCACTGCCCAACCTGCCCCTGTCACACAGCACTGCCCAACCTGCCCCTGTCACACAGCACTGCCCAACCTGCCCCTGTCACACAGCACTGCCCAACCTGCCCCTGCTACACAGCACTGCCCAACCTGCCCCTGCTACACAGCACTGCCCAACCTGCCCCTATCACACAGCACTGCCCAACCTGCCCCTGCTACACAGCACTGCCCAACCTGCCCCTATCACACAGCACTGCCCAACCTGCCCCTGCTACACAGCACTGCCCAACCTGCCCCTATCACACAGCACTGCCCAACCTGCCCCTGTCACACAGCACTGCCCAACCTGCCCCTGTCACACAGCACTGCCCAACCTGCCCCTGTCACACAGCACTGTCCAACCTGCCCCTGCTACACAGCACTGTCCAACCTGCCCCTGTCACACAGCACTGCCCAACCTGCCCCTGCTACACAGCACTGCCCAACCTGCCCCTGTCACACAGCACTGCCCAACCTGCCCCTATCACACAGCAAAGCCCAACCTGCCCCTATCACACAGCACTGCCCAACCTGCCCCTGTCACACAGCACTGCCCAACCTGCCCCTGTCACACAGCACTGCCCAAACTGCCCCTGCTACACAGCACTGCCCAACCTACCCCTGTCACACAGCACTGCCCAACCTACCCCTGTCACACAGCACTGCCCAACCTGCCCCTGCTACACAGCACTGCCCAACCTGCCCCTGTCACACAGCACTGCCCAACCTGCCCCTGTCACACAGCACTGCCCATCCTGCCCCTGTCACACAGCACTGCCCAACCTGCCCCTGTCACACAGCACTGCCCAACCTGCCCCTGTCACACAGCACTGCCCAACCTGCCCCTGTCACACAGCACTGCCCAACCTGCCCCTGTCACACAGCACTGCCCAACCTGCCCCTGCTACACAGCACTGTCCAACCTGCCCCTGTCACACAGCACTGCCCAACCTGCCCCTATCACACAGCACTGCCCAACCTGCCCCTGTCACACAGCACTGCCCAACCTGCCCCTGCTACACAGCACTGTCCAACCTGCCCCTGTCACACAGCACTGCCCAACCTGCCCCTATCACACAGCCCTGCCCAACCTGCCCCGTCACACAGCACTGCCCAACCTGCCCCTGTCACACAGCACTGCCCAACCTGCCCCTGTCACACAGCACTGCCCAACCTGCCCCTGCTACACAGCACTGCCCAACCTGCCCCTGTCACACAGCACTGTCCAACCTGCCCCTGTCACACAGCACTGCCCAACCTGCCCCTGCTACACAGCACTGCCCAACCTGCCCCTGTCACACAGCACTGCCCAACCTGCCCCTGTCACACAGCACTGCCCAACCTGCCCCTGCTACACAGCACTGCCCAACCTGCCCCTGTCACACAGCACTGCCCAACCTGCCCCTGTCACACAGCACTGCCCAACCTGCCCCTGCTACACAGCACTGCCCAACCTGCCCCTGCTACACAGCACTGCCCAACCTGCCCCAGCTACACAGCACTGCCCAACCTGCCCCTGTCTCACAGCACTGCCCAACCTGCCCCTATCACACAGCACTGCCCAACCTGCCCCTGCTACACAGCACTGCCCAACCTGCCCCTGCTACACAGCACTGCCCAACCTGCCCCTGCTACACAGCACTGCCCAACCGGCCCCTGTCACACAGCACTGCCCAACCTGCCCCTGCTACACAGCACTGCCCAACCTGCCCCTGCTACACAGCACTGCCCAACCTGCCCCTGTCACACAGCACTGCCCAACCTGCCCCTGTCACACAGCACTGTCCAACCTGCCCCTGTCACACAGCACTGCCCAACCTGCCCCTGTCTCACAGCACTGCCCAACCTGCCCCTATCACACAGCACTGCCCAACCTGCCCCTGCTACACAGCACTGCCCAACCTGCCCCTGCTACACAGCACTGCCCAACCGGCCCCTGTCACACAGCACTGCCCAACCTGCCCCTGCTACACAGCACTGCCCAACCGGCCCCTGTCACACAGCACTGCCCAACCTGCCCCTGCTACACAGCACTGCCCAACCTGCCCCTGCTACACAGCACTGCCCAACCTGCCCCTGTCACACAGCACTGCCCAACCTGCCCCTGCTACACAGCACTGCCCAACCTGCCCCTGTCACACAGCACTGCCCAACCTGCCCCTGTCACACAGCACTGCCCAACCTGCCCCTGTCACACAGCACTGTCCAACCTGCCCCTGTCACACAGCACTGCCCAACCTGCCCCTTTCACACAGCACTGCCCAACCTGCCCCTGTCACACAGCACTGCCCAACCTGCCCCTGTCACACAGCACTGTCCAACCTGCCCCTGTCACACAGCACTGCCCAACCTGCCCCTTTCACACAGCACTGCCCAACCTGCCCCTGTCACACAGCACTGCCCAACCTACCCCTGTCACACAGCACTGCCCATCCTGCCCCTGTCACACAGCACTGCCCAACCTGCCCCTGTCACACAGCACTGCCCAACCTGCCCCTTTCACACAGCACTGCCCAACCTGCCCCTGTCACACAGCACTGCCCAACCTGCCCCTGTCACACAGCACTGCCCAACCTGCCCCTGTCACACAGCACTGCCCAACCTGCCCCTGTCACACAGCACTGCCCAACCTGCCCCTGCTACACAGCACTGTCCAACCTGCCCCTGCTACACAGCACTGCCCAACCTGCCCCTGTCACACAGCACTGCCCAACCTGCCCCTGTCACACAGCACTGCCCAACCTGCCCCTGCGACACAGCACTGCCCAACCTGCCCCTGTCACACAGCACTGCCCAACCTGCCCCTGTCACACAGCACTGCCCAACCTGCCCCTGTCACACAGCACTGCCCAACCTGCCCCTGTCACACAGCACTGCCCAACCTGCCCCTGTCACACAGCATTGCCCAACCTGCCCCTGTCACACAGCACTGCCCAACCTGCCCCTGTCACACAGCACTGCCCAACCTGCCCCTATCACACAGCACTGCCCAACCTGCCCCTGCGACACAGCACTGCCCAACCTGCCCCTGTCACACAGCACTGCCCAACCTGCCCCTGTCACACAGCACTGCCCAACCTGCCCTGTCACACAGCACTGCCCAACCTGCCCCTGTCACACAGCACTGCCCAACCTGCCCCTGTCATACAGCACTGCCCAACCTGCCCTGTCACACAGCACTGCCCAACCTGCCCCTGTCACACAGCACTGCCCAACCTGCCCTGTCACACAGCACTGCCCAACCTGCCCCTATCACACAGCACTGTCCAACCTGCCCCTGTCACACAGCACTGCCCAACCTGCCCCTGTCACACAGCACTGTCCAACCTGCCCCTGCTACACAGCACTGCCCAACCTGCCCCTGTCACACAGCACTGCCCAACCTGCCCCTGTCACACAGCACTGCCCAACCTGCCCCTGTCAAACAGCACTGCCCAACATGACCCTGTCACACAGCACTGCCCAACCTGCCCCTGTCACACAGCACTGCCCAACCTGCCCCTGTCACACAGCACTGCCCAACATGACCCTGTCACACAGCACTGCCCAACATGACCCTGTCACACAGCACTGCCCAACATGACCCTGTCACACAGCACTGCCCAACATGACCCTGACACACAGCACTGCCCAACCTGCCCCTGTCACACAGCACTGCCCAACCTGCCCCTGTCACACAGCACTGCCCAACATGACCCTGTCACACAGCACTGCCCAACCTGCCCCTGTCACACAGCACTGCCCAACATGACCCTGTCACACAGCACTGCCCAACATGACCCTGTCACACAGCACTGCCCAACCTGCCCCTGTCACACAGCACAGCCCAACATGACCCTGTCACACAGCACTGCCCAACCTGCCCCTGTCACACAGCACTGCCCAACCTGCCCCTGTCACACAGCACTGCCCAACCTGCCCCTGTCACACAGCACTGCCCAACCTGCCCCTGTCACACAGCACTGCCCAACCTGCCCCTGTCACACAGCACTGCCCAACCTGCCCCTGTCACACAGCACTGCCCAACCTGCCCCTGTCACACAGCACTGCCCAACCTGCCCCTGTCACACAGCACTGCCCAACCTGCCCCTGTCACACAGCACTGCCCAACCTGCCCCTGTCACACAGCACTGCCCAACCTGCCCCTGCTACACAGCACTGCCCAACCTGCCCCTGTCACACAGCACTGCCCAACCTGCCCCTGTCACACAGCACTGCCCAACCTGCCCCTGCTACACAGCACTGCCCAACCTGCCCCTGTCACACAGCACTGCCGAACCTGCCCCAGCTACACAGCACTGCCCAACCTGCCCCTGTCACACAGCACTGCCCAACCTACCCCTGCTACACAGCACTGCCCAACCTGCCCCTGTCACACAGCACTGCCCAACCTGCCCCTGTCACACAGCACTGCCCAACCTGCCCCTGTCACACAGCACTGCCCAACCTGCCCCTGTCACACAGCACTGCCCAACCTGCCCCTGTCACACAGCACTGCCCAACCTGCCCCTGTCACACAGCACTGCCCAACCTGCCCCTGTCACACAGCACTGCCCAACCTGCCCCTGTCACACAGCACTGCCCAACCTGCCCCTGCTACACAGCACTGCCCAACCTGCCCCTGTCACACAGCACTGCCCAACCTGCCCCTGCTACACAGCACTGCCCAACCTGCCCCTGCTACACAGCACTGCCCAACCTGCCCCTGTCACACAGCACTGCCCAACCTGCCCCTGCTACACAGCACTGCCCAACCTGCCCCCGTCACACAGCACTGCCCAACCTGCCCCTGCTACACAGCACTGCCCAACCTGCCCCTGCTACACAGCACTGCCCAACCTGCCCCTGCTACACAGCACTGCCCAACCTGCCCCTATCACACAGCACTGCCCAACCTGCCCCTGTCACACAGCACTGTCCAACCTGCCCCTGTCACACAGCACTGCCCAACCTGCCCCTGTCACACAGCACTGCCCAACCTGCCCCTGTCACACAGCACTGTCCAACCTGCCCCTGTCACACAGCACTGCCCAACCTGCCCCTGTCACACAGCACTGTCCAACCTGCCCCTGTCACACAGCACTGCCCAACCTGCCACTGTCACACAGCACTGCCCAACCTGCCCCTGCTACACAGCACTGCCCAACCTGCCCCTGTCACACAGCACTGCCCAACCTGCCCCTGCTACACAGCACTGCCCAACCTGCCCCTGTCACACAGCACTGCCCAACCTGCCCCTGCTACACAGCACTGCCCAACCTACCCCTGTCACACAGCACTGCCCAACCTGCCCCTGCTACACAGCACTGTCCAACCTGCCCCTGCTACACAGCACTGCCCAACCTGCCCCTGTCACACAGCACTGCCCAACCTGCCCCTGTCACACAGCACTGCCCAACCTGCCCCTGTCACACAGCACTGCCCAACCTGCCCCTGTCACACAGCACTGCCCAACCTGCCCCTGCTACACAGCACTGTCCAACCTGCCCCTGCTACACAGCACTGCCCAACCTGCCCCTGTCACACAGCACTGCCCAACCTGCCCCTGCTACACAGCACTGCCCAACCTGCCCCTGCTACACAGCACTGTCCAACCTGCCCCTGTCACACAGCACTGCCCAACCTGCCCCTATCACACAGCACTGCCCAACCTGCCCCTGTCACACAGCACTGTCCAACCTGCCCCTGCTACACAGCACTGCCCAACCTGCCCCTGTCACACAGCACTGCCCAACCTGCCCCTGTCACACAGCACTGCCCAACCTGCCCCTGTCACACAGCACTGCCCAACCTGCCCCTGCTACACAGCACTGCCCAACCTGCCCCTGTCACACAGCACTGTCCAACCTGCCCCTGTCACACAGCACTGTCCAACCTGCCCCTGTCACACAGCACTGCCCAACCTGCCCCTGTCACACAGCACTGCCCAACCTGCCCCTGCTACACAGCACTGCCCAACCTGCCCCTGTCACACAGCACTGCCCAACCTGCCCCTGTCACACAGCACTGCCCAACCTGCCCCTGCTACACAGCACTGCCCAACCTGCCCCTGCTACACAGCACTGCCCAACCTGCCCCTGCTACACAGCACTGCCCAACCTGCCCCTGTCACACAGCACTGCCCAACCTGCCCCTGTCACACAGCACTGCCCAACCTGCCCCTGCTACACAGCACTGCCCAACCTGCCCCTGTCACACAGCACTGCCCAACCTGCCCCTGCTACACAGCACTGCCCAACCTGCCCCTGTCACACAGCACTGCCCAACCTGCCCCTGCTACACAGCACTGCCCAACCTGCCCCTGCTACACAGCACTGCCCAACCTGCCCCTGCTACACAGCACTGCCCAACCTGCCCCTGCAACACAGCACTGCCCAACCTGCCCCTGTCACACAGCACTGTCCAACCTGCCCCTGTCACACAGCACTGCCCAACCTGCCCCTGTCACACAGCACTGTCCAACCTGCCCCTGTCACACAGCACTGCCCAACCTGCCCCTGTCACACAGCACTGCCCAACCTGCCCCTGTCACACAGCACTGCCCAACCTGCCCCTGTCACACAGCACTGCCCAACCTGCCCCTGTCACACAGCACTGCCCAACCTGCCCCTGTCACACAGCACTGCCCAACCTGCCCCTGTCACACAGCACTGCCCAACCTGCCCCTGTCACACAGCACTGCCCAACCTGCCCCTGTCACACAGCACTGCCCAACCTGCCCCTGTCACACAGCACTGCCCAACCTGCCCCTGTCACACAGCACTGCCCAACCTGCCCCTGTCACACAGCACTGCCCAACCTGCCCCTGTCACACAGCACTGCCCAACCTGCCCCTGTCACACAGCACTGTCCAACCTGCCCCTGTCACACAGCACTGCCCAACCTGCCCCTGTCACACAGCACTGTCCAACCTGCCCCTGTCACACAGCACTGTCCAACCTGCCCCTGTCACACAGCACTGTCCAACCTGCCCCTGTCACACAGCACTGCCCAACCTGCCCCTGTCACACAGCACTGCCCAACCTGCCCCTGTCACACAGCACTGTCCAACCTGCCCCTGCTACACAGCACTGCCCAACCTGCCCCTGTCACACAGCACTGCCCAACCTGCCCCTGCTACACAGCACTGTCCAACCTGCCCCTGTCACACAGCACTGCCCTACCTGCCCCTGTCACACAGCACTGCCCAACCTGCCCCTGCTACACAGCACTGCCCAACCTGCCCCTGCTACACAGCACTGCCCAACCTGCCCCTGTCACACAGCACTGCCCAACCTGCCCCTGTCACACAGCACTGTCCAACCTGCCCCTGTCACACAGCACTGCCCAACCTACCCCTGTCACACAGCACTGCCCAACCTGCCCCTGTCACACAGCACTGCCCAACCTGCCCCTGTCACACAGCACTGTCCAACCTGCCCCTGTCACACAGCACTGTCAAACCTGCCCCTGTCACACAGCACTGCCCAACCTGCCCCTGTCACACAGCACTGCCCAACCTGCCCCTGTCACACAGCACTGCCCAACCTGCCCCTGCTACACAGCACTGCCCAACCTGCCCCTGCTACACAGCACTGTCCAACCTGCCCCTGTCACACAGCACTGCCCAACCTGCCCCTGTCACACAGCACTGCCCAACCTGCCCCTGTCACACAGCACTGCCCAACCTGCCCCTGCTACACAGCACTGCCCAACCTGCCCCTGCTACACAGCACTGCCCAACCTGCCCCTGTCACACAGCACTGCCCAACCTGCCCCTGTCACACAGCACTGCCCAACCTGCCCCTGTCACACAGCACTGCCCAACCTGCCCCTGTCACACAGCACTGCCCAACCTGCCCCTGTCACACAGCACTGCCCAACCTGCCCCTGTCACACAGCACTGCCCAACCTGCCCCTGCTACACAGCACTGCCCAACCTGCCCCTGTCACACAGCACTGCCCAACCTGCCCCTGTCACACAGCACTGCCCAACCTGCCCCTGTCACACAGTACTGCCCAACCTGCCCCTGCTACACAGCACTGCCCAACCTGCCCCTGTCACACAGCACTGCCCAACCTGCCCCTGTCACACAGCACTGCCCAACCTGCCCCTGTCACACAGCACTGCCCAACCTGCCCCTGCTACACAGCACTGCCCAACCTGCCCCTGCTACACAGCACTGCCCAACCTGCCCCTGTCACACAGCACTGCCCAACCTGCCCCTGTCACACAGCACTGCCCAACCTGCCCCTGCTACACAGCACTGCCCAACCTGCCCCTGTCACACAGCACTGCCCAACCTGCCCCTGTCACACAGCACTGCCCAACCTGCCCCTGTCACACAGCACTGCCCAACCTGCCCCTGTCACACAGCACTGCCCAACCTGCCCCTGTCACACAGCACTGCCCAACCTGCCCCTGCTACACAGCACTGCCCAACCTGCCCCTGTCACACAGCACTGCCCAACCTGCCCCTGTCACACAGCACTGCCCAACCTGCCCCTGCTACACAGCACTGTCCAACTTGCCCCTGTCACACAGCACTGCCCAACCTGCCCCTGTCACACAGCACTGCCCAACCTTCCCCTGCTACACAGCACTGCCCAACCTGCCCCTGTCACACAGCACTGCCCAACCTGCCCCTGTCACACAGCACTGCCCAACCTGCCCCTGTCACACAGCACTGCCCAACCTGCCCCTGTCACACAGCACTGCCCAACCTGCCCCTGTCACACAGCACTGTCCAACCTGCCCCTGCTACACAGCACTGCCCAACCTGCCCCTGCCACAGAGCACTGCCCAACCTGCCCCTGCTACACAGCACTGCCCAACCTGCCCCTGCCACACAGCACTGCCCAACCTGCCCCTGCTACACAGCACTGCCCAACCTGCCCCTATCACACAGCACTGCCCAACCTGCCCCTGTCACACAGCACTGCCCAACCTGCCCCTGTCACACAGCACTGCCCAACCTGCCCCTGTCACACAGCACTGCCCAACCTGCCCCTGTCACACAGCACTGCCCAACCTGCCCCTGTCACACAGCACTGCCCAACCTGCCCCTGTCACACAGCACTGCCCAACCTGCCCCTATCACACAGCACTGCCCAACCTGCCCCTGTCACACAGCACTGCCCAACCTGCCCCTGTCACACAGCACTGCCCAACCTGCCCCTGGCACACAGCACTGCCCAACCTGCCCCTATCACACAGCACTGCCCAACCTGCCCCTGTCACACAGCACTGTCCAACCTGCCCCTGTCACACAGCACTGCCCAACCTGCCCCTATCACACAGCACTGCCCAACCTGCCCCTGCTACACAGCACTGCCCAACCTGCCCCTGTCACACAGCACTGCCCAACCTGCCCCTATCACACAGCACTGCCCAACCTGCCCCTGTCACACAGCACTGCCCAACCTGCCCCTGTCACACAGCACTGCCCAACCTGCCCCTGTCACACAGCACTGCCCAACCTGCCCCAGTCACACAGCACTGCCCAACCTGCCCCTGTCACACAGCACTGCCCAACCTGCCCCTGTCACACAGTACTGCCCAACCTGCCCCTGCTACACAGCAGTGCCCAACCTGCCCCTGTCACACAGCACTGCCCAACCTGCCCCTGTCACACAGTACTGCCCAACCTGCCCCTGCTACACAGCACTGCCCAACCTGCCCCTGTCACACAGCACTGCCCAACCTGCCCCTATCACACAGCACTGCCCAACCTGCCCCTGTCACACAGCACTGCCCAACCTGCCCCTGTCACACAGCACTGCCCAACCTGCCCCTGTCACACAGCACTGCCCAACCTGCCCCTATCACACAGCACTGCCCAACCTGCCCCTGTCACACAGCACTGCCCAACCTGCCCCTGTCACACAGCACTGCCCAACCTGCCCCTGTCACACAGCACTGCCCAACCTGCCCCAGTCACACAGCACTGCCCAACCTGCCCCTGTCACACAGCACTGCCCAACCTGCCCCTGTCACACAGTACTGCCCAACCTGCCCCTGCTACACAGCACTGCCCAACCTGCCCCTGTCACACAGCACTGCCCAACCTGCCCCTGTCACACAGTACTGCCCAACCTGCCCCTGCTACACAGCACTGCCCAACCTGCCCCTGTCACACAGCACTGCCCAACCTGCCCCTATCACACAGCACTGCCCAACCTGCCCCTGTCACACAGCACTGCCCAACCTGCCCCTGTCACACAGCACTGCCCAACCTGCCCCTGTCACACAGCACTGCCCAACCTGCCCCTGTCACACAGCACTGCCCAACCTGCCCCTGTCACACAGCACTGCCCAACCTGCCCCTGTCACACAGCACTGCCCAACCTGCCCCTGTCACACAGCACTGCCCAACCTGCCCCTATCACACAGCACTGCCCAACCTGCCCCTGTCACACAGCACTGCCCAACCTGCCCCTGTCACACAGCACTGCCCAACCTGCCCCTGTCACACAGCACTGCCCAACCTGCCCCTGTCACACAGCACTGCCCAACCTGCCCCTGTCACACAGCACTGCCCAACCTGCCCCTGCTACACAGCACTGCCCAACCTGCCCCTGTCACACAGCACTGCCCAACCTGCCCCTGTCACACAGCACTGCCCAACCTGCCCCTATCACACAGCACTGCCCAACCTGCCCCTGTCACACAGCACTGCCCAACCTGCCCCTGTCACACAGCACTGCCCAACCTGCCCCTGTCACACAGCACTGCCCAACCTGCCCCTGCTACACAGCACTGCCCAACCTGCCCCTGCCACACAGCACTGCCCAACCTGCCCCTGCTACACAGCACTGCCCAACCTGCCCCTGCTACACAGCACTGCCCAACCTGCCCCTGTCACACAGCACTGTCCAACCTGCCCCTTTCACACAGCACTGTCCAACCTGCCCCTTTCACACAGCACTGCCCAACCTGCCCCTGCTACACAGCACTGCCCAACCTGCCCCTGTCACACAGCACTGCCCAACCTGCCCCTGCTACACAGCACTGCCCAACCTGCCCCTGTCACACAGCACTGCCCAACCTGCCCCTGCCACACAGCACTGCCCAACCTGCCCCTGCTACACAGCACTGCCCAACCTGCCCCTGCTACACAGCACTGCCCAACCTGCCCCTGTCACACAGCACTGTCCAACCTGCCCCTGTCACACTGCACTGCCCAACCTGCCCCTGTCACACAGCACTGCCCAACCTGCCCCTGTCACACAGCACTGCCCAACCTGCCCCTGTCACACAGCACTGCCCAACCTGCCCCTGCCACACAGCACTGCCCAACCTGCCCCTGCTACACAGCACTGCCCAACCTGCACCTGCTACACAGCACTGCCCAACCTGCCCCTGCTACACAGCACTGCCCAACCTGCCCCTGCTACACAGCACTGCCCAACCTGCCCCTGCCACACAGCACTGCCCAACCTGCCCCTGTCACACAGCACTGCCCAACCTGCCCCTGCTACACAGCACTGCCCAACCTGCCCCTGCTACACAGCACTGTCCAACCTGCCCCTGCTACACAGCACTGCCCAACCTGCCCCTGTCACACAGCACTGCCCAACCTGCCCCTGTCACACAGCACTGCCCAACCTGCCCCTGTCACACAGCACTGCCCAACCTGCCCCTGTCACACAGCACTGCCCAACCTGCCCCTGCTACACAGCACTGCCCAACCTGCCCCTGTCACACAGCACTGCCCAACCGGCCCCTGTCACACAGCACTGTCCAACCTGCCCCTGTCACACAGCACTGTCCAACCTGCCCCTGCTACACAGCACTGCCCAACCTGCCCCTGTCACACAGCACTGCCCAACCTGCCCCTGCTACACAGCACTGTCCAAGCTGCCCCTGCTACACAGCACTGTCCAACCTGCCCCTGTCACACAGCACTGTCCAACCTGCCCCTGTCACACAGCACTGTCCAACCTGCCCCTGTCACACAGCACTGCCCAACCTGCCCCTGTCACACAGCACTGCCCAACCTGCCCCTGTCACACAGCACTGCCCAACCTGCCCCTGCTACACAGCACTGCCCAACCTGCCCCTGTCACACAGCACTGCCCAACCTGCCCCTGTCACACAGCACTGCCCAACCTGCCCCTGCTACACAGCACTGCCCAACCTGCCCCTGCTACACAGCACTGCCCAACCTGCCCCTGTCACACAGCACTGCCCAACCTGCCCCTGTCACACAGCACTGTCCAACCTGCCCCTGTCACATAGCACTACCAACCTGCCCCTGTCACACAGCACTGTCCAACCTGCCCCTGTCACACAGCACTGCCCAACCTGCCCCTGTCACACAGCACTGCCCAACCTGCCCCTGTCACACAGCACTGTCCAACCTGCCCCTGTCACACAGCACTGCCCAACCTGCCCCTGCTACACAGCACTGTCCAACCTGCCCCTGCTACACAGCACTGTCCAACCTGCCCCTGCTACACAGCACTGCCCAACCTGCCCCTGTCACACAGCACTGCCCAACCTGCCCCTGTCACACAGCACTGTCCAACCTGCCCCTGTCACACAGCACTGCCCAACCTGCCCCTGCTACACAGCACTGTCCAACCTGCCCCTGCTACCCAGCACTGCCCAACCTGCCCCTGTCACACAGCACTGCCCAACCTGCCCCTGTCACACAGCACTGCCCAACCTGCCCCTGTCACACAGCACTGCCCAACCTGCCCCTGTCACACAGCACTGCCCAACCTGCCCCTGTCACACAGCACTGCCCAACCTGCCCCTGTCACACAGCACTGTCCAACCTGCCCCTGTCACACAGCACTGCCCAACCTGCCCCTGTCACACAGCACTGCCCAACCTGCCCCTGTCACACAGCACTGCCCAACCTGCCCCTGCTACACAGCACTGTCCAACCTGCCCCTGTCACACAGCACTGCCCAACCTGCCCCTGCTACACAGCACTGCCCAACCTGCCCCTGCTACACAGCACTGCCCAACCTGCCCCTGCTACACAGCACTGCCCAACCTGCCCCTGTCACACAGCACTGCCCAACCTGCCCCTGCTACACAGCACTGCCCAACCTGCCCCTGTCACACAGCACTGTCCAACCTGCCCCTGTCACACAGCACTGCCCAACCTGCCCCTGCTACACAGCACTGCCCAACCTGCCCCTGTCACACAGCACTGCCCAACCTGCCCCAGCTACACAGCACTGCCCAACCTGCCCCTATCACACAGCACTGCCCAACCTGCCCCTATCACACAGCACTGCCCAACCTGCCCCTGCTACACAGCACTGTCCAACCTGCCCCTGCTACACAGCACTGTCCAACCTGCCCCTGTCACACAGCACTGCCCAACCTGCCCCTGCTACACAGCACTGTCCAACCTGCCCCTGTCACACAGCACTGCCCAACCTGCCCCTGCTACACAGCACTGCCCAACCTGCCCCTGCTACACAGCACTGTCCAACCTGCCCCTGTCACACAGCACTGCCCAACCTGCCCCTGCTACACAGCACTGTCCAACCTGCCCCTGTCACACAGCACTGCCCAACCTGCCCCTGCTACACAGCACTGCCCAACCTGCCCCTGTCACACAGCACTGTCCAACCTGCCCCTGCTACACAGCACTGTCCAACCTGCCCCTGTCACACAGCACTGTCCAACCTGCCCCTGTCACACAGCACTGCCCAACCTGCCCCAGCTACACAGCACTGCCCAACCTGCCCCTATCACACAGCACTGCCCAACCTGCCCCTATCACACAGCACTGTCCAACCTGCCCCTGTCACACAGCACTGCCCAACCTGCCCCTGCTACACAGCACTGCCCAACCTGCCCCTGTCACACAGGACTGTCCAACCTGCCCCTGTCACACAGCACTGTCCAACCTGCCCCTGCTACACAGCACTGTCCAACCTGCCCCTGTCACACAGCACTGCCCAACCTGCCCCTGTCACACAGCACTGCCCAACCTGCCCCTGTCACACAGCACTGCCCAACCTGCCCCTGTCACACAGCACTGCCCCACCTGCCCCAGCTACACAGCACTGCCCAACCTGCCCCTATCACACAGCACTGTCCAACCTGCCCCTGTCACACAGCACTGTCCAACCTGCCCCTGCTACACAGCACTGCCCAACCTGCCCCTGTCACACAGCACTGCCCAACCTGCCCCAGCTACACAGCACTGCCCAACCTGCCCCTATCACACAGCACTGCCCAACCTGCCCCTATCACACAGCACTGCCCAACCTGCCCCTGCTACACAGCACTGCCCAACCTGCCCCTATCACACAGCACTGCCCAACCTGCCCCTGTCACACAGCACTGCCCAACCTGCCCCTATCACACAGCACTGCCCAACCTGCCCCTGCTACACAGCACTGCCCAACCTGCCCCTGCTACACAGCACTGTCCAACCTGCCCCTGCTACACAGCACTGTCCAACCTGCCCCTGTCACACAGCACTGCCCAACCTGCCCCTGTCACACAGCACTGCCCAACCTGCCCCTATCACACAGCACTGCCCAACCTGCCCCTATCACACAGCACTGCCCAACCTGCCCCTGTCACACAGCACTGCCCAACCTGCCCCTGTCACACAGCACTGCCCAACCTGCCCCTGTCACACAGCACTGCCCAACCTGCCCCTGTCACACAGCACTGCCCAACCTGCCCCTGTCACACAGCACTGCCCAACCTGCCCCTATCACACAGCACTGCCCAACCTGCCCCTGTCACACAGCACTGCCCAACCTGCCCCTGTCACACAGCACTGCCCAACCTGCCCCTGCTACACAGCACTGCCCAACCTGCCCCTATCACACAGCACTGCCCAACCTGCCCCTGTCACACAGCACTGCCCAACCTGCCCCTGTCACACAGCACTGCCCAACCTGCCCCTGTCACACAGCACTGCCCAACCTGCCCCTGCTACACAGCACTGCCCAACCTGCCCCTGTCACACAGCACTGCCCAACCTGCCCCTGTCACACAGCACTGCCCAACCTGCCCCTGTCACACAGCACTGTCCAACCTGCCCCTGTCACACAGCACTGCCCAACCTGCCCCTGTCACACAGCACTGCCCAACCTACCCCTGCTACACAGCACTGCCCAACCTGCCCCTGTCACACAGCACTGCCCAACCTGCCCCTGTCACACAGCACTGCCCAACCTGCCCCTGTCACACAGCACTGCCCAACCTGCCCCTGTCACACAGCACTGCCCAACCTGCCCCTGTCACACAGCACTGCCCAACCTGCCCCTGTCACACAGCACTGCCCAACCTGCCCCTGTCACACAGCACTGCCCAACCTGCCCCTGCTACACAGCACTGCCCAACCTGCCCCTGCTACACAGCAATGCCCAACCTGCCCCTATCACACAGCACTGCCCAACCTGCCCCTGCTACACAGCACTGCCCAACCTGCCCCTATCACACAGCACTGCCCAACCTGCCCCTGCTACACAGCACTGCCCAACCTGCCCCTATCACACAGCACTGCCCAACCTGCCCCTGTCACACAGCACTGCCCAACCTGCCCCTGTCACACAGCACTGCCCAACCTGCCCCTGTCACACAGCACTGTCCAACCTGCCCCTGCTACACAGCACTGTCCAACCTGCCCCTGTCACACAGCACTGCCCAACCTGCCCCTGCTACACAGCACTGCCCAACCTGCCCCTGTCACACAGCACTGCCCAACCTGCCCCTATCACACAGCAAAGCCCAACCTGCCCCTATCACACAGCACTGCCCAACCTGCCCCTGTCACACAGCACTGCCCAACCTGCCCCTGTCACACAGCACTGCCCAAACTGCCCCTGCTACACAGCACTGCCCAACCTACCCCTGTCACACAGCACTGCCCAACCTACCCCTGTCACACAGCACTGCCCAACCTGCCCCTGCTACACAGCACTGCCCAACCTGCCCCTGTCACACAGCACTGCCCAACCTGCCCCTGCTACACAGCACTGCCCAACCTGCCCCTGTCACACAGCACTGCCCAACCTGCCCCTGTCACACAGCACTGCCCATCCTGCCCCTGTCACACAGCACTGCCCAACCTGCCCCTGTCACACAGCACTGCCCAACCTGCCCCTGTCACACAGCACTGCCCAACCTGCCCCTGTCACACAGCACTGCCCAACCTGCCCCTGTCACACAGCACTGCCCAACCTGCCCCTGCTACACAGCACTGTCCAACCTGCCCCTGTCACACAGCACTGCCCAACCTGCCCCTATCACACAGCACTGCCCAACCTGCCCCTGTCACACAGCACTGCCCAACCTGCCCCTGCTACACAGCACTGTCCAACCTGCCCCTGTCACACAGCACTGCCCAACCTGCCCCTATCACACAGCACTGCCCAACCTGCCCCGTCACACAGCACTGCCCAACCTGCCCCTGTCACACAGCACTGCCCAACCTGCCCCTGTCACACAGCACTGCCCAACCTGCCCCTGCTACACAGCACTGCCCAACCTGCCCCTGTCACACAGCACTGTCCAACCTGCCCCTGTCACACAGCACTGCCCAACCTGCCCCTGCTACACAGCACTGCCCAACCTGCCCCTGTCACACAGCACTGCCCAACCTGCCCCTGTCACACAGCACTGCCCAACCTGCCCCTGCTACACAGCACTGCCCAACCTGCCCCTGTCACACAGCACTGCCCAACCTGCCCCTGTCACACAGCACTGCCCAACCTGCCCCTGCTACACAGCACTGCCCAAACCTGCCCCTGCTACACAGCACTGCCCAACCTGCCCCAGCTACACAGCACTGCCCAACCTGCCCCTGTCTCACAGCACTGCCCAACCTGCCCCTATCACACAGCACTGCCCAACCTGCCCCTGCTACACAGCACTGCCCAACCTGCCCCTGCTACACAGCACTGCCCAACCTGCCCCTGCTACACAGCACTGCCCAACCGGCCCCTGTCACACAGCACTGCCCAACCTGCCCCTGCTACACAGCACTGCCCAACCTGCCCCTGCTACACAGCACTGCCCAACCTGCCCCTGTCACACAGCACTGCCCAACCTGCCCCTGTCACACAGCACTGCCCAACCTGCCCCTGCTACACAGCACTGCCCAACCTGCCCCTGCTACACAGCACTGCCCAACCTGCCCCTGTCACACAGCACTGCCCAACCTGCCCCTGTCACACAGCACTGTCCAACCTGCCCCTGTCACATAGCACTACCAACCTGCCCCTGTCACACAGCACTGTCCAACCTGCCCCTGTCACACAGCACTGCCCAACCTGCCCCTGTCACACAGCACTGCCCAACCTGCCCCTGTCACACAGCACTGTCCAACCTGCCCCTGTCACACAGCACTGCCCAACCTGCCCCTGCTACACAGCACTGTCCAACCTGCCCCTGCTACACAGCACTGTCCAACCTGCCCCTGCTACACAGCACTGCCCAACCTGCCCCTGTCACACAGCACTGCCCAACCTGCCCCTGTCACACAGCACTGTCCAACCTGCCCCTGTCACACAGCACTGCCCAACCTGCCCCTGCTACACAGCACTGTCCAACCTGCCCCTGCTACCCAGCACTGCCCAACCTGCCCCTGTCACACAGCACTGCCCAACCTGCCCCTGTCACACAGCACTGCCCAACCTGCCCCTGTCACACAGCACTGCCCAACCTGCCCCTGTCACACAGCACTGCCCAACCTGCCCCTGTCACACAGCACTGCCCAACCTGCCCCTGTCACACAGCACTGTCCAACCTGCCCCTGTCACACAGCACTGCCCAACCTGCCCCTGTCACACAGCACTGCCCAACCTGCCCCTGTCACACAGCACTGCCCAACCTGCCCCTGCTACACAGCACTGTCCAACCTGCCCCTGTCACACAGCACTGCCCAACCTGCCCCTGCTACACAGCACTGCCCAACCTGCCCCTGCTACACAGCACTGCCCAACCTGCCCCTGCTACACAGCACTGCCCAACCTGCCCCTGTCACACAGCACTGCCCAACCTGCCCCTGCTACACAGCACTGCCCAACCTGCCCCTGTCACACAGCACTGTCCAACCTGCCCCTGTCACACAGCACTGCCCAACCTGCCCCTGCTACACAGCACTGCCCAACCTGCCCCTGTCACACAGCACTGCCCAACCTGCCCCAGCTACACAGCACTGCCCAACCTGCCCCTATCACACAGCACTGCCCAACCTGCCCCTATCACACAGCACTGCCCAACCTGCCCCTGCTACACAGCACTGTCCAACCTGCCCCTGCTACACAGCACTGTCCAACCTGCCCCTGTCACACAGCACTGCCCAACCTGCCCCTGCTACACAGCACTGTCCAACCTGCCCCTGTCACACAGCACTGCCCAACCTGCCCCTGCTACACAGCACTGCCCAACCTGCCCCTGCTACACAGCACTGTCCAACCTGCCCCTGTCACACAGCACTGCCCAACCTGCCCCTGCTACACAGCACTGTCCAACCTGCCCCTGTCACACAGCACTGCCCAACCTGCCCCTGCTACACAGCACTGCCCAACCTGCCCCTGTCACACAGCACTGTCCAACCTGCCCCTGCTACACAGCACTGTCCAACCTGCCCCTGTCACACAGCACTGCCCAACCTGCCCCAGCTACACAGCACTGCCCAACCTGCCCCTATCACACAGCACTGCCCAACCTGCCCCTATCACACAGCACTGTCCAACCTGCCCCTGTCACACAGCACTGCCCAACCTGCCCCTGCTACACAGCACTGCCCAACCTGCCCCTGTCACACAGGACTGTCCAACCTGCCCCTGTCACACAGCACTGTCCAACCTGCCCCTGCTACACAGCACTGTCCAACCTGCCCCTGTCACACAGCACTGCCCAACCTGCCCCTGTCACACAGCACTGCCCAACCTGCCCCTGTCACACAGCACTGCCCAACCTGCCCCTGTCACACAGCACTGCCCCACCTGCCCCAGCTACACAGCACTGCCCAACCTGCCCCTATCACACAGCACTGTCCAACCTGCCCCTGTCACACAGCACTGTCCAACCTGCCCCTGCTACACAGCACTGCCCAACCTGCCCCTGTCACACAGCACTGCCCAACCTGCCCCAGCTACACAGCACTGCCCAACCTGCCCCTATCACACAGCACTGCCCAACCTGCCCCTATCACACAGCACTGCCCAACCTGCCCCTGCTACACAGCACTGCCCAACCTGCCCCTATCACACAGCACTGCCCAACCTGCCCCTGTCACACAGCACTGCCCAACCTGCCCCTATCACACAGCACTGCCCAACCTGCCCCTGCTACACAGCACTGCCCAACCTGCCCCTGCTACACAGCACTGTCCAACCTGCCCCTGCTACACAGCACTGTCCAACCTGCCCCTGTCACACAGCACTGCCCAACCTGCCCCTGTCACACAGCACTGCCCAACCTGCCCCTATCACACAGCACTGCCCAACCTGCCCCTATCACACAGCACTGCCCAACCTGCCTCTGTCACACAGCACTGCCCAACCTGCCCCTGTCACACAGCACTGCCCAACCTGCCCCTGTCACACAGCACTGCCCAACCTGCCCCTGTCACACAGCACTGCCCAACCTGCCCCTGTCACACAGCACTGCCCAACCTGCCCCTATCACACAGCACTGCCCAACCTGCCCCTGTCACACAGCACTGCCCAACCTGCCCCTGTCACACAGCACTGCCCAACCTGCCCCTGCTACACAGCACTGCCCAACCTGCCCCTATCACACAGCACTGCCCAACCTGCCCCTGTCACACAGCACTGCCCAACCTGCCCCTGTCACACAGCACTGCCCAACCTGCCCCTGTCACACAGCACTGCCCAACCTGCCCCTGCTACACAGCACTGCCCAACCTGCCCCTGTCACACAGCACTGCCCAACCTGCCCCTGTCACACAGCACTGCCCAACCTGCCCCTGTCACACAGCACTGTCCAACCTGCCCCTGTCACACAGCACTGCCCAACCTGCCCCTGTCACACAGCACTGCCCAACCTACCCCTGCTACACAGCACTGCCCAACCTGCCCCTGTCACACAGCACTGCCCAACCTGCCCCTGTCACACAGCACTGCCCAACCTGCCCCTGTCACACAGCACTGCCCAACCTGCCCCTGTCACACAGCACTGCCCAACCTGCCCCTGTCACACAGCACTGCCCAACCTGCCCCTGTCACACAGCACTGCCCAACCTGCCCCTGTCACACAGCACTGCCCAACCTGCCCCTGCTACACAGCACTGCCCAACCTGCCCCTGCTACACAGCACTGCCCAACCTGCCCCTATCACACAGCACTGCCCAACCTGCCCCTGCTACACAGCACTGCCCAACCTGCCCCTATCACACAGCACTGCCCAACCTGCCCCTGCTACACAGCACTGCCCAACCTGCCCCTATCACACAGCACTGCCCAACCTGCCCCTGTCACACAGCACTGCCCAACCTGCCCCTGTCACACAGCACTGCCCAACCTGCCCCTGTCACACAGCACTGTCCAACCTGCCCCTGCTACACAGCACTGTCCAACCTGCCCCTGTCACACAGCACTGCCCAACCTGCCCCTGCTACACAGCACTGCCCAACCTGCCCCTGTCACACAGCACTGCCCAACCTGCCCCTATCACACAGCAAAGCCCAACCTGCCCCTATCACACAGCACTGCCCAACCTGCCCCTGTCACACAGCACTGCCCAACCTGCCCCTGTCACACAGCACTGCCCAAACTGCCCCTGCTACACAGCACTGCCCAACCTACCCCTGTCACACAGCACTGCCCAACCTACCCCTGTCACACAGCACTGCCCAACCTGCCCCTGCTACACAGCACTGCCCAACCTGCCCCTGTCACACAGCACTGCCCAACCTGCCCCTGCTACACAGCACTGCCCAACCTGCCCCTGTCACACAGCACTGCCCAACCTGCCCCTGTCACACAGCACTGCCCATCCTGCCCCTGTCACACAGCACTGCCCAACCTGCCCCTGTCACACAGCACTGCCCAACCTGCCCCTGTCACACAGCACTGCCCAACCTGCCCCTGTCACACAGCACTGCCCAACCTGCCCCTGTCACACAGCACTGCCCAACCTGCCCCTGCTACACAGCACTGTCCAACCTGCCCCTGTCACACAGCACTGCCCAACCTGCCCCTATCACACAGCACTGCCCAACCTGCCCCTGTCACACAGCACTGCCCAACCTGCCCCTGCTACACAGCACTGTCCAACCTGCCCCTGTCACACAGCACTGCCCAACCTGCCCCTATCACACAGCACTGCCCAACCTGCCCCGTCACACAGCACTGCCCAACCTGCCCCTGTCACACAGCACTGCCCAACCTGCCCCTGTCACACAGCACTGCCCAACCTGCCCCTGCTACACAGCACTGCCCAACCTGCCCCTGTCACACAGCACTGTCCAACCTGCCCCTGTCACACAGCACTGCCCAACCTGCCCCTGCTACACAGCACTGCCCAACCTGCCCCTGTCACACAGCACTGCCCAACCTGCCCCTGTCACACAGCACTGCCCAACCTGCCCCTGCTACACAGCACTGCCCAACCTGCCCCTGTCACACAGCACTGCCCAACCTGCCCCTGTCACACAGCACTGCCCAACCTGCCCCTGCTACACAGCACTGCCCAAACCTGCCCCTGCTACACAGCACTGCCCAACCTGCCCCAGCTACACAGCACTGCCCAACCTGCCCCTGTCTCACAGCACTGCCCAACCTGCCCCTATCACACAGCACTGCCCAACCTGCCCCTGCTACACAGCACTGCCCAACCTGCCCCTGCTACACAGCACTGCCCAACCTGCCCCTGCTACACAGCACTGCCCAACCGGCCCCTGTCACACAGCACTGCCCAACCTGCCCCTGCTACACAGCACTGCCCAACCTGCCCCTGCTACACAGCACTGCCCAACCTGCCCCTGTCACACAGCACTGCCCAACCTGCCCCTGTCACACAGCACTGTCCAACCTGCCCCTGTCACACAGCACTGCCCAACCTGCCCCTGTCTCACAGCACTGCCCAACCTGCCCCTATCACACAGCACTGCCCAACCTGCCCCTGCTACACAGCACTGCCCAACCTGCCCCTGCTACACAGCACTGCCCAACCGGCCCCTGTCACACAGCACTGCCCAACCTGCCCCTGCTACACAGCACTGCCCAACCGGCCCCTGTCACACAGCACTGCCCAACCTGCCCCTGCTACACAGCACTGCCCAACCTGCCCCTGCTACACAGCACTGCCCAACCTGCCCCTGTCACACAGCACTGCCCAACCTGCCCCTGCTACACAGCACTGCCCAACCTGCCCCTGTCACACAGCACTGCCCAACCTGCCCCTGTCACACAGCACTGCCCAACCTGCCCCTGTCACACAGCACTGTCCAACCTGCCCCTGTCACACAGCACTGCCCAACCTGCCCCTTTCACACAGCACTGCCCAACCTGCCCCTGTCACACAGCACTGCCCAACCTGCCCCTGTCACACAGCACTGTCCAACCTGCCCCTGTCACACAGCACTGCCCAACCTGCCCCTTTCACACAGCACTGCCCAACCTGCCCCTGTCACACAGCACTGCCCAACCTACCCCTGTCACACAGCACTGCCCATCCTGCCCCTGTCACACAGCACTGCCCAACCTGCCCCTGTCACACAGCACTGCCCAACCTGCCCCTTTCACACAGCACTGCCCAACCTGCCCCTGTCACACAGCACTGCCCAACCTGCCCCTGTCACACAGCAGTGCCCAACCTGCCCCTGTCACACAGCACTGCCCAACCTGCCCCTGTCACACAGCACTGCCCAACCTGCCCCTGCTACACAGCACTGTCCAACCTGCCCCTGCTACACAGCACTGCCCAACCTGCCCCTGTCACACAGCACTGCCCAACCTGCCCCTGTCACACAGCACTGCCCAACCTGCCCCTGCGACACAGCACTGCCCAACCTGCCCCTGTCACACAGCACTGCCCAACCTGCCCCTGTCACACAGCACTGCCCAACCTGCCCCTGTCACACAGCACTGCCCAACCTGCCCCTGTCACACAGCACTGCCCAACCTGCCCCTGTCACACAGCATTGCCCAACCTGCCCCTGTCACACAGCACTGCCCAACCTGCCCCTGTCACACAGCACTGCCCAACCTGCCCCTATCACACAGCACTGCCCAACCTGCCCCTGCGACACAGCACTGCCCAACCTGCCCCTGTCACACAGCACTGCCCAACCTGCCCCTGTCACACAGCACTGCCCAACCTGCCCTGTCACACAGCACTGCCCAACCTGCCCCTGTCACACAGCACTGCCCAACCTGCCCCTGTCATACAGCACTGCCCAACCTGCCCTGTCACACAGCACTGCCCAACCTGCCCCTGTCACACAGCACTGCCCAACCTGCCCTGTCACACAGCACTGCCCAACCTGCCCCTATCACACAGCACTGTCCAACCTGCCCCTGTCACACAGCACTGCCCAACCTGCCCCTGTCACACAGCACTGTCCAACCTGCCCCTGCTACACAGCACTGCCCAACCTGCCCCTGTCACACAGCACTGCCCAACCTGCCCCTGTCACACAGCACTGCCCAACCTGCCCCTGTCAAACAGCACTGCCCAACATGACCCTGTCACACAGCACTGCCCAACCTGCCCCTGTCACACAGCACTGCCCAACCTGCCCCTGTCACACAGCACTGCCCAACATGACCCTGTCACACAGCACTGCCCAACATGACCCTGTCACAGAGCACTGCCCAACATGACCCTGTCACACAGCACTGCCCAACATGACCCTGACACACAGCACTGCCCAACCTGCCCCTGTCACACAGCACTGCCCAACCTGCCCCTGTCACACAGCACTGCCCAACATGACCCTGTCACACAGCACTGCCCAACCTGCCCCTGTCACACAGCACTGCCCAACATGACCCTGTCACACAGCACTGCCCAACATGACCCTGTCACACAGCACTGCCCAACCTGCCCCTGTCACACAGCACAGCCCAACATGACCCTGTCACACAGCACTGCCCAACCTGCCCCTGTCACACAGCACTGCCCAACCTGCCCCTGTCACACAGCACTGCCCAACCTGCCCCTGTCACACAGCACTGCCCAACCTGCCCCTGTCACACAGCACTGCCCAACCTGCCCCTGTCACACAGCACTGCCCAACCTGCCCCTGTCACACAGCACTGCCCAACCTGCCCCTGTCACACAGCACTGCCCAACCTGCCCCTGCTACACAGCACTGCCCAACCTGCCCCTGTCACACAGCACTGCCCAACCTGCCCCTGTCACACAGCACTGCCCAACCTGCCCCTGCTACACAGCACTGCCCAACCTGCCCCTGTCACACAGCACTGCCGAACCTGCCCCAGCTACACAGCACTGCCCAACCTGCCCCTGTCACACAGCACTGCCCAACCTACCCCTGCTACACAGCACTGCCCAACCTGCCCCTGTCACACAGCACTGCCCAACCTGCCCCTGTCACACAGCACTGCCCAACCTGCCCCTGTCACACAGCACTGCCCAACCTGCCCCTGTCACACAGCACTGCCCAACCTGCCCCTGTCACACAGCACTGCCCAACCTGCCCCTGTCACACAGCACTGCCCAACCTGCCCCTGTCACACAGCACTGCCCAACCTGCCCCTGTCACACAGCACTGCCCAACCTGCCCCTGCTACACAGCACTGCCCAACTTGCCCCTGTCACACAGCACTGCCCAACCTGCCCCTGCTACACAGCACTGCCCAACCTGCCCCTGCTACACAGCACTGCCCAACCTGCCCCTGTCACACAGCACTGCCCAACCTGCCCCTGCTACACAGCACTGCCCAACCTGCCCCCGTCACACAGCACTGCCCAACCTGCCCCTGCTACACAGCACTGCCCAACCTGCCCCTGCTACACAGCACTGCCCAACCTGCCCCTGCTACACAGCACTGCCCAATCTGCCCCTATCACACAGCACTGCCCAACCTGCCCCTGTCACACAGCACTGTCCAACCTGCCCCTGTCACACAGCACTGCCCAACCTGCCCCTGTCACACAGCACTGCCCAACCTGCCCCTGTCACACAGCACTGTCCAACCTGCCCCTGTCACACAGCACTGCCCAACCTGCCCCTGTCACACAGCACTGTCCAACCTGCCCCTGTCACACAGCACTGCCCAACCTGCCACTGTCACACAGCACTGCCCAACCTGCCCCTGCTACACAGCACTGCCCAACCTGCCCCTGTCACACAGCACTGCCCAACCTGCCCCTGCTACACAGCACTGCCCAACCTGCCCCTGTCACACAGCACTGCCCAACCTGCCCCTGCTACACAGCACTGCCCAACCTACCCCTGTCACACAGCACTGCCCAACCTGCCCCTGCTACACAGCACTGTCCAACCTGCCCCTGCTACACAGCACTGCCCAACCTGCCCCTGTCACACAGCACTGCCCAACCTGCCCCTGTCACACAGCACTGCCCAACCTGCCCCTGTCACACAGCACTGCCCAACCTGCCCCTGTCACACAGCACTGCCCAACCTGCCCCTGCTACACAGCACTGTCCAACCTGCCCCTGCTACACAGCACTGCCCAACCTGCCCCTGTCACACAGCACTGCCCAACCTGCCCCTGCTACACAGCACTGCCCAACCTGCCCCTGCTACACAGCACTGTCCAACCTGCCCCTGTCACACAGCACTGCCCAACCTGCCCCTATCACACAGCACTGCCCAACCTGCCCCTGTCACACAGCACTGTCCAACCTGCCCCTGCTACACAGCACTGCCCAACCTGCCCCTGTCACACAGCACTGCCCAACCTGCCCCTGTCACACAGCACTGCCCAACCTGCCCCTGTCACACAGCACTGCCCAACCTGCCCCTGCTACACAGCACTGCCCAACCTGCCCCTGTCACACAGCACTGTCCAACCTGCCCCTGTCACACAGCACTGTCCAACCTGCCCCTGTCACACAGCACTGCCCAACCTGCCCCTGTCACACAGCACTGCCCAACCTGCCCCTGCTACACAGCACTGCCCAACCTGCCCCTGCTACACAGCACTGCCCAACCTGCCCCTGCTACACAGCACTGTCCAACCTGCCCCTGCTACACAGCACTGCCCAACCTGCCCCTGTCACACAGCACTGCCCAACCTGCCCCTGTCACACAGCACTGCCCAACCTGCCCCTGTCACACAGCACTGCCCAACCTGCCCCTGCTACACAGCACTGCCCAACCTGCCCCTGTCACACAGCACTGTCCAACCTGCCCCTGTCACACAGCACTGTCCAACCTGCCCCTGTCACACAGCACTGCCCAACCTGCCCCTGTCACACAGCACTGCCCAACCTGCCCCTGTCACACAGCACTGCCCAACCTGCCCCTGCTACACAGCACTGCCCAACCTGCCCCTGCTACACAGCACTGCCCAACCTGCCCCTGCTACACAGCACTGCCCAACCTGCCCCTGTCACACAGCACTGCCCAACCTGCCCCTGTCACACAGCACTGCCCAACCTGCCCCTGCTACACAGCACTGCCCAACCTGCCCCTGTCACACAGCACTGCCCAACATGCCCCTGCTACACAGCACTGCCCAACCTGCCCCTGTCACACAGCACTGCCCAACCTGCCCCTGCTACACAGCACTGCCCAACCTGCCCCTGCTACACAGCACTGCCCAACCTGCCCCTGCTACACAGCACTGCCCAACCTGCCCCTGCAACACAGCACTGCCCAACCTGCCCCTGTCACACAGCACTGTCCAACCTGCCCCTGTCACACAGCACTGCCCAACCTGCCCCTGTCACACAGCACTGTCCAACCTGCCCCTGTCACACAGCACTGCCCAACCTGCCCCTGTCACACAGCACTGCCCAACCTGCCCCTGTCACACAGCACTGCCCAACCTGCCCCTGTCACACAGCACTGCCCAACCTGCCCCTGTCACACAGCACTGCCCAACCTGCCCCTGTCACACAGCACTGCCCAACCTGCCCCTGTCACACAGCACTGCCCAACCTGCCCCTGTCACACAGCACTGCCCAACCTGCCCCTGTCACACAGCACTGCCCAACCTGCCCCTGTCACACAGCACTGCCCAACCTGCCCCTGTCACACAGCACTGCCCAACCTGCCCCTGTCACACAGCACTGCCCAACCTGCCCCTGTCACACAGCACTGTCCAACCTGCCCCTGTCACACAGCACTGCCCAACCTGCCCCTGTCACACAGCACTGCCCAACCTGCCCCTGTCACACAGCACTGTCCAACCTGCCCCTGTCACACAGCACTGCCCAACCTCCCCCTGTCACACAGCACTGTCCAACCAGCCCCTGTCACACAGCACTGCCCAACCTGCCCCTGTCACACAGCACTGCCCAACCTGCCCCTGTCACACAGCACTGCCCAACCTGCCCCTGTCACACAGCACTGCCCAACCTGCCCCTGTCACACAGCACTGTCCAACCTGCCCCTGTCACACAGCACTGTCCAACCTGCCCCTGTCACACAGCACTGTCCAACCTGCCCCTGTCACACAGCACTGCCCAACCTGCCCCTGTCACACAGCACTGTCCAACCTGCCCCTGTCACACAGCACTGTCCAACCTGCCCCTGTCACACAGCACTGCCCAACCTGCCCCTGTCACACAGCACTGTCCAACCTGCCCCTGTCACACAGCAATGCCCAACCTGCCCCTGTCACACAGCACTGCCCAACCTGCCCCTGTCACACAGCACTGTCCAACCTGCCCCTGCTACACAGCACTGCCCAACCTGCCCCTGTCACACAGCACTGCCCAACCTGCCCCTGCTACACAGCACTGTCCAACCTGCCCCTGTCACACAGCACTGCCCAACCTGCCCCTGTCACACAGCACTGCCCAACCTGCCCCTGCTACACAGCACTGCCCAACCTGCCCCTGCTACACAGCACTGCCCAACCTGCCCCTGTCACACAGCACTGCCCAACCTGCCCCAGTCACACAGCACTGCCCAACCTGCCCCTGTCACACAGCACTGCCCAACCTGCCCCTGTCACACAGCACTGTCCAACCTGCCCCTGTCACACAGCACTGCCCAACCTACCCCTGTCACACAGCACTGCCCAACCTGCCCCTGTCACACAGCACTGCCCAACCTGCCCCTGTCACACAGCACTGTCCAACCTGCCCCTGTCACACAGCACTGTCCAACCTGCCCCTGTCACACAGCACTGCCCAACCTGCCCCTGTCACACAGCACTGCCCAACCTGCCCCTGTCACACAGCACTGCCCAACCTGCCCCTGCTACACAGCACTGCCCAACCTGCCCCTGCTACACAGCACTGTCCAACCTGCCCCTGTCACACAGCACTGCCCAACCTGCCCCTGTCACACAGCACTGCCCAACCTGCCTCTGTCACACAGCACTGCCCAACCTGCCCCTGCTACACAGCACTGCCCAACCTGCCCCTGCTACACAGCACTGCCCAACCTGCCCCTGTCACACAGCACTGCCCAACCTGCCCCTGTCACACAGCACTGCCCAACCTGCCCCTGTCACACAGCACTGCCCAACCTGCCCCTGTCACACAGCACTGCCCAACCTGCCCCTGTCACACAGCACTGCCCAACCTGCCCCTGTCACACAGCACTGCCCAACCTGCCCCTGCTACACAGCACTGCCCAACCTGCCCCTGTCACACAGCACTGCCCAACCTGCCCCTGTCACACAGCACTGCCCAACCTGCCCCTGTCACACAGCACTGCCCAACCTGCCCCTGCTACACAGCACTGCCCAACCTGCCCCTGTCACACAGCACTGCCCAACCTGCCCCTGTCACACAGCACTGCCCAACCTGCCCCTGTCACACAGCACTGCCCAACCTGCCCCTGCTACACAGCACTGCCCAACCTGCCCCTGCTACACAGCACTGCCCAACCTGCCCCTGTCACACAGCACTGCCCAACCTGCCCCTGTCACACAGCACTGCCCAACCTGCCCCTGCTACACAGCACTGCCCAACCTGCCCCTGTCACACAGCACTGCCCAACCTGCCCCTGTCACACAGCACTGCCCAACCTGCCCCTGTCACACAGCACTGCCCAACCTGCCCCTGTCACACAGCACTGCCCAACCTGCCCCTGTCACACAGCACTGCCCAACCTGCCCCTGCTACACAGCACTGCCCAACCTGCCCCTGTCACACAGCACTGCCCAACCTGCCCCTGTCACACAGCACTGCCCAACCTGCCCCTGCTACACAGCACTGTCCAACTTGCCCCTGTCACACAGCACTGCCCAACCTGCCCCTGTCACACAGCACTGCCCAACCTTCCCCTGCTACACAGCACTGCCCAACCTGCCCCTGTCACACAGCACTGCCCAACCTGCCCCTGTCACACAGCACTGCCCAACCTGCCCCTGTCACACAGCACTGCCCAACCTGCCCCTGTCACACAGCACTGCCCAACCTGCCCCTGTCACACAGCACTGTCCAACCTGCCCCTGCTACACAGCACTGCCCAACCTGCCCCTGCCACAGAGCACTGCCCAACCTGCCCCTGCTACACAGCACTGCCCAACCTGCCCCTGCCACACAGCACTGCCCAACCTGCCCCTGCTACACAGCACTGCCCAACCTGCCCCTATCACACAGCACTGCCCAACCTGCCCCTGTCACACAGCACTGCCCAACCTGCCCCTGTCACACAGCACTGCCCAACCTGCCCCTGTCACACAGCACTGCCCAACCTGCCCCTGTCACACAGCACTGCCCAACCTGCCCCTGTCACACAGCACTGCCCAACCTGCCCCTATCACACAGCACTGCCCAACCTGCCCCTGTCACACAGCACTGCCCAACCTGCCCCTATCACACAGCACTGCCCAACCTGCCCCTGTCACACAGCACTGCCCAACCTGCCCCTGTCACACAGCACTGCCCAACCTGCCCCTGTCACACAGCACTGCCCAACCTGCCCCTATCACACAGCACTGCCCAACCTGCCCCTGTCACACAGCACTGCCCAACCTGCCCCTGTCACACAGCACTGCCCAACCTGCCCCTGTCACACAGCACTGCCCAACCTGCCCCTGTCACACAGCACTGCCCAACCTGCCCCTGTCACACAGCACTACCCAACCTGCCCCTGTCACACAGCACTACCCAACCTGCCCCTATCACACAGCACTGTCCAACCTGCCCCTGTCACACAGCACTGCCCAACCTGCCCCTATCACACAGCACTGCCCAACCTGCCCCTGCTACACAGCACTGCCCAACCTGCCCCTGCTACACAGCACTGCCCAACCTGCCCCTGTCACACAGCACTGCCCAACCTGCCCCTGCTACACAGCACTGCCCAACCTGCCCCTGCTACACAGCACTGCCCAACCTGCCCCTGTCACACAGCACTGCCCAACCTGCCCCTGCTACACAGCACTGCCCAACCTGCCGCTGCTACACAGCACTGCCCAACCTGCCCCTGCTACACAGCACTGCCCAACCTGCCCCTGCTACACAGCACTGCCCAACCTGCCCCTGTCACACAGCACTGCCCAACCTGCCCCTGTCACACAGCACTGCCCAACCTGCCCCTGTCACACAGCACTGCCCAACCTGCCCCTGCTACACAGCACTGCCCAACCTGCCCCTGCTACACAGCACTGCCCAACCTGCCCCTGTCACACAGCACTACCCAACCTGCCCCTGTCACACAGCACTGCCCAACCTGCCCCTATCACACAGCACTGCCCAACCTGCCCCTATCACACAGCACTGCCCAACCTGCCCCTGCTACACAGCACTGCCCAACCTGCCCCTGCTACACAGCACTGCCCAACCTGCCCCTGTCACACAGCACTGCCCAACCTGCCCCTATCACACAGCACTACCCAACCTGCCCCTGTTACACAGCACTGCCCAACCTGCCCCTGTCACACAGCACTGCCCAACCTGCCCCTGCTACACAGCACTGCCCAACCTGCCCCTGTCACACAGCACTGCCCAACCTGCCCCTATCACACAGCACTACCCAACCTGCCCCTGTTACACAGCACTACCCAACCTGCCCCTGTTACACAGCACTGCCCAACCTGCCCCTGTCACACAGCACTGCCCAACCTGCCCCTATCACACAGCACTACCCAACCTGCCCCTGTTACACAGCACTGCCCAACCTGCCCCTGTCACACAGCACTGCCCAACCTGCCCCTGCTACACAGCACTGCCCAACCTGCCCCTGTCACACAGCACTGCCCAACCTGCCCCTGTCACACAGCACTACCCAACCTGCCCCTGTCACACAGCACTACCCAACCTGCCCCTGTCACACAGCACTACCCAACCTGCCCCTGTCACACAGCACTACCCAACCTGCCCCTGTCACACAGCACTGCCCAACCTGCCCCTGTCACACAGCACTGCCCAACCTGCCCCTGTCACACAGCACTGCCCAACCTGCCCCTGTCACACAGCACTACCCAACCTGCCCCTGTCACAAAGCACTGCCCAACCTGCCCCTATCACACAGCACTGTCCAACCTGCCCCTGTCACACAGCACTGCCCAACCTGCCCCTGTCACACAGCACTGCCCAACCTGCCCCTGTCACACAGCACTGCCCAACCTGCCCCTGCTACACAGCACTGCCCAACCTGCCCCTGCTACACAGCACTGCCCAACCTGCCCCTATCACACAGCACTGCCCAACCTGCCCCTGCTACACAGCACTGCCCAACCTGCCCCTGCTACACAGCACTGCCCAACCTGCCCCTGTCACACAGCACTGCCCAACCTGCCCCTGCTACACAGCACTGCCCAACCTGCCCCTGCTACACAGCACTGCCCAACCTGCCCCTGCTACACAGCACTGCCCAACCTGCCCCTATCACACAGCACTGCCCAACCTGCCCCTGTCACACAGCACTGCCCAACCTGCCCCTGCTACACAGCACTGCCCAACCTGCCCCTGCTACACAGCACTGCCCAACCTGCCTCTGATACACAGCACTGCCCAACCTGCCCCTGTCACACAGCACTGCCCAACCTGCCCCTGTCACACAGCACTGCCCAACCTGCCCCTGTCACACAGCACTGCCCAACCTGCCCCTTTCACACAGCACTGCCCAACCTGCCCCTGTCACACAGCACTGTCCAACCTGCCCCTGTCACACAGCACTGCCCAACCTGCCCCTGTCACACAGCACTGCCCAACCTGCCCCTGTCACACAGCACTGCCCAACCTGCCCCTTTCACACAGCACTGCCCAACCTGCCTCTGTCACACAGCACTGCCCAACCTGCCCCTGCTACACAGCATTGCCCAACCTGCCCCTGTCACACAGCACTGCCCAACCTGCCCCTGCTACACAGCACTACCCAACCTGCCCCTGTCACACAGCACTGCCCAACCTGCCCCTGCTACACAGCACTGCCCAACCTGCCCCTGTCACACAGCACTGTCCAACCTGCCCCTGTCACACAGCACTGCCCAACCTGCCCCTGTCACACAGCACTGCCCAACCTGCCCCTGTCACACAGCACTGCCCAACCTGCCCCTGTCACACAGCACTGCCCAACCTGCCCCTGTCACACAGCACTGCCCAACCTGCCCCTGTCACACAGCACTGTCCAACCTGCCCCTGTCACACAGCACTGCCCAACCTGCCCCTGTCACACAGCACTGCCCAACCTGCCCTGTCACACAGCACTGCCCAACCTGCCCCTGTCACACAGCACTGCCCAACCTGCCCCTGTCACACAGCACTGCCCAACCTGCCCCTGTCACACAGCACTGCCCAACCTGCCCCTGCTACACAGCACTGCCCAACCTGCCCCTGCTACACAGCACTGCCCAACCTGCCCCTGCTACACAGCATTGCCCAACCTGCCCCTGTCACACAGCACTGCCCAACCTGCCCCTGCTACACAGCACTGCCCAACCTGCCCCTGTCACACAGCACTACCCAACCTGCCCCTGTCACACAGCACTGCCCAACCTGCCCCTGTCACACAGCACTACCCAACCTGCCCCTGTCACACAGCACTGTCCAACCTGCCCCTGTCACACAGCACTGCCCAACCTGCCCCTGTCACACAGCACTGCCCAACCTGCCCCTGCTACACAGCACTGCCCAACCTGCCCCTGTCACACAGCACTGCCCAACCTGCCCCTGTCACACAGCACTGCCCAACCTGCCCCTGTCACACAGCACTGCCCAACCTGCCCCTGTCACACAGCACTGCCCAACCTGCCCCTGTCACACAGCACTGCCCAACCTGCCCCTGTCACACAGCACTGCCCAACCTGCCCCTGTCACACAGCACTGCCCAACCTGCCCCTGTCACACAGCACTGCCCAACCTGCCCCTGTCACACAGCACTGCCCAACCTGCCCCTGTCACACAGCACTGCCCAACCTGCCCCTGTCACACAGCACTGCCCAACCTGCCCCTGCTACACAGCACTGCCCAACCTGCCCCTGCTACACAGCACTGCCCAACCTGCCCCTGCTACACAGCACTGCCCAACCTGCCCCTGTCACACAGCACTGCCCAACCTGCCCCTGCTACACAGCACTGCCCAACCTGCCCCTGTCACACAGCACTACCCAACCTGCCCCTGTCACACAGCACTGCCCAACCTGCCCCTGTCACAGAGCACTACCCAACCTGCCCCTGTCACACAGCACTGCCCAACCTGCCCCTGTCACACAGCACTGTCCAACCTGCCCCTGTCACACAGCACTGCCCAACCTGCCCCTGTCACACAGCACTGTCCAACCTGCCCCTGCTACACAGCACTGCCCAACCTGCCCCTGCTACACAGCACTGTCCAACCTGCCCCTGTCACACAGCACTGCCCAACCTGCCCCTGTCACACAGCACTGCCCAACCTGCCCCTGTCACACAGCACTGCCCAACCTGCCCCTGCTACACAGCACTGCCCAACCTGCCCCTGTCACACAGCACTGCCCAACCTGCCCCTGTCACACAGCACTGCCCAACCTGCCCCTGTCACACAGCACTGCCCAACCTGCCCCTGTCACACAGCACTGCCCAACCTGCCCCTGCTACACAGCACTGCCCAACCTGCCCCTGTCACACAGCACTGCCCAACCTGCCCCTGCTACACAGCACTGCCCAACCTGCCCCTGTCACACAGCACTGCCCAACCTGCCCCTGTCACACTGCACTGCCCAACCTGCCCCTGTCACACAGCACTGTCCAACCTGCCCCTGTCACACAGCACTGCCCAACCTGCCCCTGTCACACAGCACTGCCCAACCTGCCCCTGCTACACAGCACTGCCCAACCTGCCCCTGTCACACAGCACTGCCCAACCTGCCCCTGTCACACAGCACTGCCCAACCTGCCCCTGTCACACAGCACTGCCCAACCTGCCCCTGTCACACAGCACTGCCCAACCTGCCCCTGCTACACAGCACTGCCCAACCTGCCCCTGTCACACAGCACTGCCCAACCTGCCCCTGTCACACAGCACTGTCCAACCTGCCCCTATCACACAGCACTACCCAACCTGCCCCTGTCACACAGCACTGCCCAACCTGCCCCTGTCACACAGCACTGCCCAACCTGCCCCTGCTACACAGCACTGCCCAACCTGCCCCTGCTACACAGCACTGCCCAACCTGCCCCTGTCACACAGCACTGTCCAACCTGCCCCTGTCACACAGCACTGCCCAACCTGCCCCTGCTACACAGCACTGCCCAACCTGCCCCTGTCACACAGCACTGCCCAACCTGCCCCTGTCACACAGCACTGCCCAACCTGCCCCTGTCACACAGCACTGCCCAACCTGCCCCTGTCACACAGCACTGCCCAACCTGCCCCTGCTACACAGCACTGCCCAACCTGCCCCTGTCACACAGCACTGCCCAACCTGCCCCTGTCACACAGCACTGCCCAACCTGCCCCTGCTACACAGCACTGCCCAACCTGCCCCTGTCACACAGCACTGCCCAACCTGCCCCTGCTACACAGCACTGCTCAACCTACCCCTGTCACACAGCACTGCCCAACCTGCCCCTGTCACACAGCACTGCCCAACCTGCCCCTGCTACACAGCACTGCCCAACCTGCCCCTGTCACACAGCACTGCCCAACCTGCCCCTGCTACACAGCACTGCTCAACCTACCCCTGTCACACAGCACTGCCCAACCTGCCCCTGTCACACAGCACTGCCCAACCTGCCCCTGTCACACAGCACTGCCCAACCTGCCCCTGTCACACAGCACTGCCCAACCTGCCCCTGCTACACAGCACTGCCCTACCTGCCCCTGCTACACAGCACTGCCCAACCTGCCCCTGTCACACAGCACTGCTCAACCTACCCCTGTCACACAGCACTGCCCAACCTGCCCCTGCTACACAGCACTGCTCAACCTACCCCTGTCACACAGCACTGCCCAACCTGCCCCTGCTACACAGCACTGCCCAACCTGCCCCTGTCACACAGCACTGTCCAACCTGCCCCTGTCACACAGCACTGCCCAACCTGCCCCTGTCACACAGCACTGCCCAACCTGCCCCTGTCACACAGCACTGCCCAACCTGCCCCTGCTACACAGCACTGCCCAACCTGCCCCTGTCACACAGCACTGTCCAACCTGCCCCTGTCACACAGCACTGCCCAACCTGCCCCTGCTACACAGCACTGTCCAACCTGCCCCTGCTACACAGCACTGCCCAACCTGCCCCTGTCACACAGCACTGCCCAACCTGCCCCTGCTACACAGCACTGCCCAACCTGCCCCTGTCACACAGCACTGTCCAACCTGCCCCTGTCACACAGCACTGCCCAACCTGCCCCTGCTACACAGCACTGTCCAACCTGCCCCTGCTACACAGCACTGCCCAACCTGCCCCTGTCACACAGCACTGCCCAACCTGCCCCTGTCACACAGCACTGCCCAACCTGCCCCTGCTACACAGCACTGCCCAACCTGCCCCTGCTACACAGCACTGTCCAACCTGCCCCTGTCACACAGCACTGCCCAACCTGCCCCTGTCACACAGCACTGCCCAACCTGCCCCTGCTACACAGCACTGTCCAACCTGCCCCTGTCACACAGCACTGCCCAACCTGCCCCTGCTACACAGCACTGCCCAACCTGCCCCTATCACACAGCACTGTCCAACCTGTTATCAAAATCCACGATAAGGACAATTTTTCATACCGCGTCAGCAATCAGGCGCAGGCAGTGATGATGAGTTGAACTATCAGGATGTCAGACCCAGCAACAAACTTATAGTCTCCAAAGCAGCGGGGATGCGCACCTCCTATCTGCCTCAGAGACGTGAACCATGTACAGCAGACCACCTCAAAACCCTGGAGAATACGACTGCCCCAAGGTCCCCCCAATCCATTGGCAGGAGAGACAGACCAACATCAGTGCTCTCACTCAGACCAATATTGACCACGCTCGATCCGCTACACTGGGTGGGGCTACGAGGTCCACACACCTGACATGCGACCCCACCCCCCCCTCCCCCCAAAGCAAGCTCTCTACTCAATGCTTCGACACAGCAAGCGGGCACCTGGAGGGCAAGGGAAGCACTTCAAGGACACCCTCAAAGCCTCCATGAAAAAATGCAACATCCCCACCAACTTCCATCACTGGTGGTGTTAGAACACTGCCGTTAGCATTCAGTAACTGTTCAGTACTGCAGAGTAACTTGCAACCTCAGATAAACTCTGTTTCTCAAATGACTATAGGTTTTATTACATAACTCTAAATAATTTAATAAAAATACGGATTGTTGTAGACAGGATGGATGTTACAGTTTGCAGAGGGACATAGATAAGCTGCAGAGCTGGGCCGAGAGGTGGCAAATGGAGTTTAATGCAGAAAAGTGTGAGGTGATTCACTTTGGTAAGAGTAACAGGAGTACAGAATATAGGGCTAATGGAAGGACTCTTGGTAGTGTTGACGAGCAGAGAGATCTCAGGGTACATGTGCATAGCTCCCTGAAATTTGGCACCCAGGTTGATATAGTTGTTAAGAAGGCGTACGGTGTGTTAGCTTTTATTGGTAGAGGGATTGAATTTCGGAGCCGTGAGGTCATGTTACAACTGTACAAAACTCTGGTGCGGCCGCACTTGGAGTATTGCGTACAGTTCTGGTCGCCGCATTATAAGAAAGATGTGGAGGCATTGGAAAGGGTGCAGAGGAGGTTTACCAGGATGTTGCCTAGTATGGTGGGAAGGTCTTATGAAGAAAAGCTGAGGGACTTGAGGTTATTTTCATTTGAGAGAAGAAGGTTACGAGGTGACCTAATTGAGGCATACAAGATGATCAGAGGGTAAGATAGGGTGGACAGTGAGAGCCTTTTTCCTCAGATGGTGATGGCTAACACGAGGGGACATAGCTTTAAATTGAGGGGTGGTAATTATAGGACGGATGTCAGAAGTAGGTTCTTTACTCAGAGGGTAGTAAGGGCGTGGAATGCCCTGCCTGCAGCAGTTGTGGACTCGCCAACTTTAAGGGCGTTCAAATGGTCAGTGGATAGGCAGATGGATAACATTGGAATAGTTTAGGTTAGAGGGTCATTAGATTGGTTCCACTGGTCGACGCAACATCGAGGGCCGAAGGGCCTGTACTGCGCTGGAATGTTCTATGTTCATTGAAACAACTGTTAAAAAGGAGATTCAATTCCATCTGGACACTCTACTCCAATTCTCCCTGCCTTCTAAACATTACTTTGCCTCAAGACTCCACCTGATTCACCCAATGAATAATGTTAGGTGGATTATCTCTCTTTTTGAAGATATCTAGTGAGGAACAGAAGAATGGAAATTTGGATGACTATCAAAAGAAAGAGGGAGAAGAAAGGAACGCACAAATGTAGCAGAAACATTTGTAACAAGCAATGAGTGAGACATAAAAATATATTGCCGATGAACAAAGATGAATCTTCACGATCTGTGCGCAGAATTCAAGTTAGGCTCTTTCCTGACTTCCAAGGTGCACAGCTGACTCGTGAGTGAATTTTCCCAGAAATTTTGTTTCTGCAGGCAGTGGAGCTTGCAAGCCGCAATTGAATGTTGGAACGTTGCAAGCTCTCCATGTAAAGACCACATAAGTCTCACCTTACACTCACCTCTCACGCTTACCCAACACAATGTCCCCTCCAAACCCTCCCTGTATATTCCCCACAACCACTCACCCAGTGTTCACTATATACAAGTAGCACAGTACTTATAATTGCTGCTTCATGATGCCTGGGGCCCGGCTTCGATTCCCGGCTCGGGTCAATGTCTGTGTGGAGTTTGCACATTCTCCCCGTGTCTGCGTGGGTTTCCTCCCGGTGCTCCAGTTTCCTCCCACATTCTGAAAGAAGTGCTGGCTCTGTGCATTGACCCGAACTGTGGCGACTGGGGGAATTTCACAGTAACTTCATTGCGGTGTTATGTAAACCTTACTTGTGACGAATAAATAAACTTTAACTTAACTTTACATACAGTCCCCAGGAGCCATGCAACAGCAATGGGAATTCTTTTCCCATTGAAAACTTAAGCTTGTGAGAATATTATCAAATAAATCGGTTGGACTAAAACCTGGTGTTGTCAGACTTTTTACTAATTCTTTTAAATGCATGTTTAAACTTTCATTGATTAATCTCTCACTGATAAGTGCAAAAAATTACACTTTGATAGAGAAAAAAAATACGTTAAGATCATAGAACCCTACAGTGCAGAAAGAGGCCCTTCGGCCCATCGAGTCTGCACCGAACACAATCCCACCCAGGCCCTACTCCCCATATCCCTACATATTATACCCACTAATCCCTCTAACCTACACATCCCAGGACACTAAGGGGCAATTTCTTAGCATGGCCAATCAACATAACCCGCACATCTTTGGACTTAAGTGGCCAGTGAACAAATAACCAAGAACTCAGAAATCCTATCAAAGGCAGAATATGTTGTTAGAGCCTCTTTAAGCTGTCAATCATTTATGTCCCCGAGTATCTGCCGATCTCAGGCCACTGGCAGGTTTTGTTCAGTCGAGCAATTCACACAGCCGTAATCAAACAAAGCACTATAAACTGTCGGACCCTGAAACTTTAAAAGAATGTTGCTATGTTTGCACATCAAAGCAGATTTCCTGTCAATCAGTGGGGGTGGGCAGAGAAAATCTAGCCCCTGGACAGAATGTGTGCGGAAACCATAGAAAACTCAGGAAGGAGCAAGTGAGAGAGAGAGAAGACCGAGTGAGAAGAGCAAATGGCAAATGAATTAATCAGAGGGAATTAACAGGTAGAAGACAGTCTCCAATATCCACTGCCTTAACTTTGGTGGGAAACTGACAGTGAGAGAAATGTTTAAAATGTGGCCCTTTCAGCCGTTCCTCCAAGTGTTCTGCAATCGCCCACTGACAACTGGAGATCAGGGAGAACGCTGTGGAGATAACCAAATTACTTAGCTGCACAATTCTAGGTCAGAATGGAGATGATTAATTCTTTCCCCATCAGCTGGACACCACTGATGCAGTGGGATTGATTTTATACACATCATTTTTGTTCCGTGATTATCCTCCAATGGGAAAATCGGCCTGCTTTTAGCAGGAGAAGTTGTTGTATTTTGAGTCTCTACACACATAGGCTCTTTGTTGTAAAATGTATTGAACAAGAACAAGAACAAAGAACAAAGAACAACACAGCACGGGAAACAGGCCCTTCGGCCCAACGAGCCCGCGCCGCCGTCCCATTGTCAGTGACCTATTCATGATTTTAGTCTACGCCTAATGTGCGAGGATCAGTGAGGTCCAATATAGGGACAATTTGTTACCCAATCAATCAGCCTAAAAGCACATTTTTGGGATTCTTGATGCAAATCTTGTCATGAGCTTACCATAGAACCCTACAGTGCAGAAAGAGGCCCATCGAGCCTGTACCGAACACAATCCCACCCAGGCCCTACCCCCATATCCCTACATATTATACCCACTTATCCCTCTAACCTACGCATCTCTAGACACTAAGGGGCAATTTCTTAGCATGGCCAATCAACCTAACCCGCACATCTTTGGACTGTGGGAGGAAACCGGAGCAAACCCACGCAGGCACGAGGAGAACATCCACACAGACAGTGACCCAAGCCGGGAATCGACCCCAGGACCCTGGAGCTGTGAAGCAACAGTGCTGGCCAGTTCTTTCTAACTCATTGCTGACACACTGCTGTTGGCTGTGTGAGTAACACCACCAGATGTTCAGCCAGTGATTGTACAGATACAATTCATATCCCAACATTCTCACCAGTCCGTCTGGGTGTTAGATTGCTGTAGAATGGTCATTTACAATTTATGAGGTATCCCTTCTTTGCGAAAACTCTCTGGCCAGACTCTGCTTCATTCGCACAGCAAGATCTGCCCAATTATCCTTTCTGCCATCAACAAAAAGATAACTCCTCTCTAATTCTTTGGACTCAGTGGTGTGGATTTTTATCTTACAGTCAGTAATCACGACTCAGGTATTTCTGCTTATTTAACCGCCATACACTTACCATTTTCTCATACCATGGAGTCAGAGATGGTTTGGATTTAGGATTTCCGCCTCTGGAAGTAAGTCCGTGGTGAGCAGATGCCAAAGCAGACTCGTTAGAAACCTTGTCTCAGTTCTTTAGGATGTTGGCCTATTTCTGTACATATGATAGCCATCTTTGTCCTTACCTCTCACCCCCTCAGCCCCATGCCCACTCCATTCATCCATTCCCTCTTTCTATCGCCCCACTTTTCCCTTCATTAAAACCATGCCAAATCATCCAGTGCCCACTATGGACAGAACTCACAAGCCCTTTAATAGTGTTGCAAAGTCTTTGAGATGCTCATGAAATTATCAAAATAAATAATGCATTCAAAAACATCTTCAAAAAACTTTAATTCTATTAATTGATCATAAAACTGTCAATCAAAACAAAGTTCACAGTTCTATTGATATTGGTGTGAATTAGCCCTGTTGCAACTCATCCAAATATTCATAATAAGACTCCATTATATGATTGAATAAACTAAACCTACAGAGCTGAATACATTAGTGCAGCTTGGAGCTCAGGCCAAACATTCATAATGGGATTCCAAATTACAGCTATGTCAACAAAGCCTCTAAGGCTGAATGTCTTTAAAGTAATGTTTTAAAGACCAAAGCACGCCACTGCATCAAAAAGCCAATCAGGTGGTTGGACTTTGAATTAATATAAAAGTTAAATCATAAGGTCCAAATGATACATCTGCAGACTTAATGAATGCAGAAGAACACTTTATCCACTGGACAATTTACTTTAATACTTTTGAACCCATGCATATTGCTTGTCAATTTAATGGTTACTTACCTTTTAAGAACAATGTACTATTATCAATCATTGCATTAAAAATGTACTTAAATTATTATACAGCATCTCATTATGACACATAAAGTTGGCAACACCTTTTAGATTTTCCTGTCAAAATGTTCCAACTGTACTGTGTACAGTTTTGTTCACCTAGTTACAGGAAGGATGTAAATAAGGTTGAAAGAGCGCAGAGAAGGTTCACAAGGATGTTGCCGGGACTTGAGAAGCTGAGTTACAGAGAGAGATTGAATAGGTTAGGACTTTATTCCCTGGAGAATGAGGGGAGATTTGATAGAGGTGTATAAGATTTTGATGGGTATAGATAGAGTGAATGCAAGCAGGGTTTTTCCACTGAGGCTAGGGGAGAAAAAAAACCAGAGGGCATGGGTTAAAGGAGAAAAGTTTAAAGAGAATATTAGGGGGGGATTCTTCACACAGAGAGTGGTGGGAGTGTGGAATGAGCTGCCGGATAAATGCGGGGTCACTTTTAACATTTAAGAAAAGCTTGGAGGGGTTCATGGATGAGAGGGGTGTGGAGGGATAGGGTCCAAGTGCAGGTCAGTGGGACTAGGCAGAAAAATGGTTCAGCACAGACAAGAAGGGCCAAAAGGCCTGTTTCTGAGCTGTGATTTTCTATGGTTTCTATGGTAACTCCTCGACAGGCTTCCTCCAAGCTTCATGATCTCACTGACCTGTTGTGTTTCACACTGGCTTCAGGAACCCACACACCTCGCTGAAGATCGCAAACCCGGGGAAATTCAAAACTGAGGCGGACATCTAAAAAGTTTGAAGTGCGTGTGTTGGGTTTCTTGTGCCAATTAAAATGGTGACCGGCAGCAGCCGCTGGGAAATGTAAATTTATGGCAACCCTCAGCTCTAATTTCAGTCACCCCGACATGCCTAGCATCTGGTTGATTGAATCTCCCCTTTTTCAATACAAGAATCATTTGTCAGTCTTCTGGCACTATTCTTTCTTCGAATGATTGTTTATGAACACATAACAGTGCTACTATTGTTGCTTCACTCACCTCTTCTGGTACGTGTAGTTTTACCCTCTCTTAATTTTACCAATAATATCCAGATACTCAGCCGGAGCAGTCCTGCAGTTTCTGCGACTTAAGAAGTGATCAAACCAGGCAGATGGCAAATGAGCAGATGGGCGGCACGGTAGCACAGTGGGTTAGCACTGCTGCTTCACAGCTCCAGGGTCCTGGGTTCGATTCCCGGCTCGGGTCACTGTCATAGAATCATAGAAACCCTACAGTGCAGAAGGAGGCCCTTCGGCCCATCGAGTCTGCACCGAACACAATCCCACCCAGTCCCCACCCCTATGTCCCTACATATTATACCCACTTATCCCTCTAACCTACACATCCCTGGACACTAAGGGGCAATTTCTTAGCATGGCCAATCAACCTAACCCGCACATCTTTGGACTGTGGGAGGAAACCGGAGTACCCGGAGGAAACCCATGCAGACACAAGGAGAATGTGCAAACTCCACTCAGAGGAAACCGGAGTACCCGGTGGAAACCCATGCAGACACGAGGAGAATGTGCAAACTCCACACAGACAGTGACCCGAGACAGGAAACGTCTATGTGGAGTTTGCACATTCTCCTCGTATCTGCGTGGATTTCCTCCGAGTACTCTGGTTTCCTCCCACAGTCCAAAGATGTGCGGGTTAGGTTGATTTGTTATGCTAAAATTGACCCTTAATGTCCTAAGATGTGCAGGTTAGAGGGATGTAGGGATGGGCCTGGGTTGGATTGTTGTCGGTGCAGATTTGATGGGCTGGGTGCCCTCTCTCTGCACTGTAGGGTTTCTATGATTTATTTCTATGAATGTTTCCTGAACAGTGTGAGTGTAGATGTGAGTAATGTTTCCTGGAGAGAAAACAGGGAGTGAATAATAGACTATCTTCAACCAGAACCCCATTCAAGTTTAGGCTAAATCCATTCCTTCGAAGGGGAGGAAAGGATGGAGGTCAAAAGTCAGAAATTCACGAATAACTCAACCTATTGTACTTAAAATGAATTTGAGAAAAGAGGATTAAGTTTGTAAAACAATAGAGAATGAACATAGAACATTACAGCACAGTACAGGCCCTTCGGCCCTCAAAGTTGTGCTGAGCTATGTCCAATCTCAAGATCAACCTATCTCCAGGTTAGAACAATTGGAGAAGAAGACAAGGAGAAGATTAGAGAAACAAAGTGAATCAATTTACAGTCAACATAAAAGGGAACATTGAACTCTCAAAGATAATAAGAAACTCTCAAAGATAATAAGATCTCACTGGAGTGACATAGGTTGAGGGGGGAACTGATAGAGATTTACAAGATTATGAGTGGCATGGATAAAATGGATAGTCAGATATTCTTTCCTAGGGTAGAAAAGTCAAGTATTAGGAGACATAGGTTAAGAGACATGGGGAAAAATTTAGAGGAGATGTGCGAGGCAAGTGATGAATGACTGAAACGTGCTGTCAAGGTGGTGGGAGCAGGTACGATAATTGCATTTAAGGGGCATTAGACAAATACATGAACAGGATGAGAATGGAAGGATATGGACTCTAAGTGCATGCAGTTTTAGTTTAGAGAGGTATCATGATCGGCGTGGTACTGGAGAGCTGAAGGGCCTGTACCTGTGCTGTACTTTTCTTTATCATTTGTTCTCTGTAATACTAATGTTTAGAAGAATATATGATGTGGGTATGCTGGCATTGGACTGGCGTAAACACAGTAAAAAGTCTGACAACACCAGGGTTTAGTCCAACCGATTTATTTGATAATATTCTCACAAGCTTTCGAGGTTACCCTCTTCGTCAGGTGAGAGTCTCCATTCACCTGACGAAGAGGCAGCCCCCTCGAAAGCTTGTGAGAATATTATCAAATAAATCGGTTGGACTAAAACCTGGTGTTGTCAGACTTTTTACTAGAAGAATATAAGCAGACCAGTGAAATGTGCAGACACGTGACAGATAACATTTAAGAAGTGATAATTGTTGGAATTTGGAAGGAACAGTGAAAGGAGATAATGCAAAATAGCAGGGCAGTTTTTAAGCTGGCTGCGGGAACAGAGAAATCTGGGGCATGGGGGCGTCAGATACACAAACGAGAAGAATGGAAATCAGCACTCCTGAATAGCTTATCAGAGACTATAATTTCACACAAGCTGTTTGTGTCTATCCATTATCATGTAGAGGTTATGTCACCCATGCTGTCGGTATTTAAATCCTGCCAAAATAAGAATTCATCATTTAAACAAAAGATAACAGAGCCCATCTTGAAAGGAAGACTCCCATACTGCCTCAGAGCGATAGCCATTTTGTCTGTGTGTCTGTGTGGTCTACAGCTGTGCATCCAACCTCCCACATCCCGGGTCAACCTCTTGCATAGAACTTGGGACACACACAAAGAGGTGTTGGGATCTCGGTCAAGAATGTCCTCCCAGCTGACCAGGATTACATACACAATGGAAAAGTGTTTAGTGAGAGTTTACTAAACAGTTGAAGTTTACGCTCAATTGTTTTTCAGACTGGAGGCAGGTATACGATGATATTCTGCATGGTTTCAGTACTTGGACAACTGTTGCTTTTGGTATAAGTTCATGACTTAGAGTCGGCAGTGTTTTCAAAATTTGTAAATGGCATGAAACTCTGAAGTGTAGTAAACAGTGAGGACGATAGGGCAGCACGGTGGCACAATGCATTAGTACTGCCAGCCTCACAGCGCCAGGGACCTGGGTTCAATTCCAATCTTGGGTGACTGTGTTGAGTTTGCACCTTCTCCCTGTCTGTGTGGGTTTCCTCCGAGTGCTCCAGTTTTCCCCCACGGTCCAAAGATGTACAGGTTAGGTGGATTGGCCATGCTAAATTGTCCCTTCCTGTACCAAGGTGTGCAGGTTAGGGGAATTAGTGGGGTAAATATGTGGGTTTATGGGGGTGCTCAGCCCATTGTGTCTGCTCCGACTCTCTCCTGCACTATAGGGACAGCACGGTAGCCACAGTGGTTAGCACTGCTGCTTCACAGCTCCAGGGTCCTGGGTTCGATTCCCAGCTCGGGTCACTGTCTGTGTGGAGTTTGCACATTCTCCTCGTGTCTGCGTGGGTTTCCTCCGGGTGCTCCGGTTTCCCCCCACAGTCCAAAGATGTGCGGGTTAGGTTGATTGGCCATGCTAAGAAATTGCCCCTTAGTGTCCAGGGATGTGTAGGTTAGAGGGATTAGTGGGTATAATATGTAGGGATATGGGGGGTAGGACCTGGGTGGGACTGTGTTCGGTGCAGATGGGCTGAAGGGCCTCTTTCTGCACTGTAGGGTTCTATGATAAAGATTTGCTGGTTCTATGATAGGAATAGACTTCAGGTGGACATGGATAAGCTGGTAAAATGGACACATGGCTGATGAAACTCACTGCAGGAAAAAATAAGGAAGAAATTAGAACAATTTAAAAAAATTGTAATGATCTGGAATTCAAAGGGGGCAGATTCAAAAAGGAATTGGAGAGAAAGTTGCAGAGCTGTGGGAAAAGGCAGAGGGATGGAAATAATTTCACAGAGCCAGCACTGACAAGATTTGGATAAATTGCTACTCTCTGCATGATATCTTTCCACGATTCGCCACGATCTCGGGAGAATGGGGATACAATGAGGATAAAGAGAATATTATACGTGTAACTGTGTGTGTGTGGTCCTAGGATAGCTGAATCCATATCACAATGTGGCAGTCATTAAATAGCCAGGCTCAATCCCTCACTGCATTGCCAGAATATATCTCTATAAAGAATGAATAAAATGTTAAACCAAAATCCAGTCATAAGCAATCAAACAAAAGCAAGAGCTGCGGATGCTGGAAATCTCCCCACCCCCACAGGGCCATCGATCACTTTGTTCTTTAGTTTTGCTTTCAGTGTATGCCACTATTAACACCCTCTTTAGTCTTTAATACTGCCATTAACACTCCCTTTGTCTTATGTGCATGCCCATCTTCCTGAGTTCCAACCTATCCCTGACATTCTATTCTTCTCCATCCCTTACAACCCCCTTCTCACCCCTCCACCACGCACACACACACACACACACACACACACACACACACACAACCCTGGCCGCTCCCTTCTACATAATTCATTACATTTCTACCGCTCTTCAGTTTTGAAGAAGAGTCATACGGGACTCAAAGTTAACTCTCTCCAGAATTGTTGTGCTTATCTTGCATTTCCTGTTTTATCCCAGTTATAAACTGAGAGGGCATGGGATCCAAGGGCCTTTGGCCTTGTGGATCCAGAACTGGCTTGCCTGCAGAAGGCAGAGAGTGGTTGTGGATGGGTCTTTTTCGGAATGGAGGTCAGTCACCAGTGGGGTGCCCCAGGGATCTGTTCTGGGACCCTTGCTGTTTGTCATTTTCATAAATGACCTGGATGAGGAAGTGGAGGGATGGGTTAGCAAGTTCGCTGATGACACGAAGGTCGGTGGTGTTGTGGATGGTCTGGAAGGATGTCAAAAGTTGCAGGAGGACATAGATAGGATGCAGGAATGGGCGGAGAAGTGGCAGATGGACTTCAACGCGGATAAATGTGTAGTCGTCCATTTCAGCAGAACCAACGTGATGAACAAGTACACTATCAAGGGCAGGAGTCTTAGTAGCGTTGAAGAGCAGAAGAATCTTGGGGTCCGGGTCCACAGGACTCTTAAATCGGCCTCGCAGGTGGAGGAGGTGGTCAAGAAGGCATATGGTGTACTGGCCTTCATTAATCGAAGGATTGAGTTTAGGAGTCGGGAGGTAATGCTGCAACTTTACAGGACCCTCGTCAGGCCTCATTTGGAGTACTGTGCGCAGTTCTGGTCGCCTCACTATAGGAAAGACGTAGAAGCTATTGAAAGGGTGCAGAGGAGATTTACAAGGATGTTGCCTGGACTGGGAGGCATGCCTTATGAAGATAGGTTGAGGGAGCTGGGACTCTTTTCCCTGGAGAGGCGAAGGTTGAGAGGCGACCTGATAGAAGTTTATAAAATGTTGAGAGGAATAGATAGGGTGGACTCTCAGAGGCTATTTCCCCGGGTTGAAATGGTCGCTACGAGAGGACACAGATTTAAGGTGCGGGGAGGGAAGTACAGAGGTGATGTTAGGGGTAAGTTTTTCACTCAGAGGGTGGTGAGTGAATGGAATCGGCTGCCGTCATCGGTGGTGGAGGCGAACTCGCTGGGGTCTTTTAAAAGACTTCTGGATGAGTATATGGGGTTTAATGGGATTGGGGGTTATAGATAGGTCTGTAGATTGGTGGGGTTGATGTGATTGGCACAACTCGAGGGCCGAAGGGCCTGTTTGTGCTGTAATGTTCTATGTTCTAATGTTTTTTTTCTTCCCCTGAAGGATTAAATGCATTCTTATATCCAGTGATTTTGCTTTGCAGTGGGATGCTATCAGTGAGATGGATGAGTTCTTCACTCCGATCCACACTTATCAGGTCTGCAACGTCATGTCTCCAAATCAGAACAACTGGCTAAGGACTAACTGGTTACAACGGCAAGGGGCCCATCGAATATACATTGAGATAAAATTCACCCTGCGAGACTGCAACAGTATGCCGGGAGTGGCGGGGACCTGCAAGGAGACCTTTAACCTCTATTACTTCGAGTCGGACAGGGACATTGGCAACAACATCTGGGAGAACCAGTTTGTGAAGATCGACACAGTGGCAGCTGACGAAAGCTTCACCAGCGTCGACCTGGGAATTCGGAGACTGAAACTAAACACTGAAGTTCGTGGAGTGGGCCCACTCAATAAAAAAGGGATTTACCTGGCTTTTCAGGACATAGGAGCTTGCATTGCCATAGTGTCGGTGAGGGTGTATTACAAGAAATGTCCGGCCATGGTCCAGAATTTGGCCGTCTTTCCTGATGCAGTGACTGGAGCTGACTCCTCCTCTCTGGTCGAGGTGCAAGGCCAGTGTGTGGACCACAGTGAAGAGAGAGACACGCCTAAGATGTATTGCAGCGCGGAAGGGGAATGGCTCGTTCCCATTGGCAAGTGCGTCTGTAGTGCTGGTTATGAGGAGCAAAGAGATAGCTGTCGAGGTAAGACATCTTTTGAATTTTTTTCAATAAGTGGAAATAAATGGTGGCTTTGGATTTATGGTTTCAAACAATACCTCGTTCACGCTTGGGTTTGCTTTAGATTGATTGATTGGGTTTGATTGCCAATAACTCCATTGGAAGTTGTAATGTGATTGGCAAAATGGAGAAGGATGAACTCAACGGATCTTGAATAATTCTGATCGGGTAATCCCTATGTTTCTATATCAGTCACTGCACAGGAATATCCAATCAGTTCTCCTTAAACATTGACACCCGATATATAAATAAGATTAACATTTCACACAGTTTGTTTTTAGAGTGTGTGAGAGATTGTTGGGCATATGTGTTTGTCTTTGTACATATGTGTGCGTTTGTAGGTCTGTATCTGCATGTGTGCAAACTCTTGTAAGTATTTGTACACATATGTATGTATGTACATGTCCTACATTAGTATTAATGTTGTGATACTGTCAAGGTTGTAATGCACTTACTCCCGCTGGGGACCTGATATGATGGCTTCTTGGAAGTTACAAGTTGGAGATGCAAAGAACTCTGTGTAAAATGCCCAATCTTTCAGAGGGGGACAAGCTGTTATCCATGTCTTATGTTACTATCATAATTCACAACTCATGCACTGAACAAAGGGGAATCAGGAGCTAGAATTTCTGAAATGTAGGTTTATTCACAAACGCCAGAGATTCAGACACAAACTCCCTCCCTGCCCAACCAGGTGGAAACTGGTTCTTTACATCCACTTAAAAATAGCGCTCTCACCTTTCCCCAACTAGAACAGTTGCTCTCACTTCCAACTGGAGTATGTATTTCATTGTGACAGCGTCAGAATTACACTGCATCTAATGTGGTGCATGTACACACTCACACGTGTACAAACTCATACCAAAACTTGCACAGATACTAATACACATGTACAATCAAGAGCACATTCAACAGTTGCACACACATGCAGAGACACACTCAGATACAAATGCACATACAAGAAACACGCTTCTAAATCCATACTGTGTATGCACAGTATATGTGCACTTGAATAGATATACTCTTGTATGTGTGGATGGAAAGATGCACACGCATGCAAACACTGACTAACTCGTGTATACAATTAGTCAGATACAATCATGTCAGCCTCCAGCATGAAGACAGACTGGTGAACAATGTGCAACTAAAAATAAGCTACACATAAAGATTAAAACCACTACGTCCATGTGTCTGTATACATCACTTCCTTTTCTGATGAGTTTCAGAATGCCTTTTGGGATCACATGTTATTATCCAGTTTATTTTTGAACACGATGGCCAGAGGTCAGAACTACAAAGTAACAAGAAATGATTCGACTGAGAGTGCAGTGGGACAGAACGCCAGCACTCCATCAGTTACAGTAAGGAGGGCAGAGTAAATGAAGACATTACAACCAGCAGCTCACCAATATCTTCTCGTCCTTGTCCCGCTAAATGTTGCCATGGAAACTGAGGCAGCACGGTGTCAGAGTGGACAAGGCTGATGATTAGAGGATGACCAGAACCTCCACATGACCAGAACAACACAAAGCCATTCAGGATCATGTGGAGTTTACTATTTCACAACAATATCTTACATTTATGTAGCACATTTCAGGATAGCTCAGGAATTTCATGAGAGCATATTGGCATTGAGTTATAGAAGGACACATTGGGATATATGAATAAAGGTGTGGCCATTTATCTGGGTTTTCCAATGTATCTTTCTTGTGTTTTATGCCTCAGAGATATGCAGAGATGAGACACAAATTCTCTGAGTGTCAGATGTTTCATTCAATGCTTTAAAATTGCTGCTCTCTCATGTTTACAGCAGCTCACCTTAACTAATTAATTTTTTTCTAATTAGCGACCAGACCCAGGCTAACTAGTCACATACAGTGAGTAGGCAACAGACCTGCTTAATCCAACACCGAGCATTTGAACATTACAGTCTGAAAGGAAGTGAGGGTTATGAAGAGCTAACCATATGTAATTGTTATAATATCTTAAAAAAAAAGCTCTGGTAATCTCATTGTGTATTTTAAATTATTAAGACGAATGTTGACTGAGGCTGAGGAAATGATCTAAGATTTCACTATCCTGGTATCTATTGTAACTGTGGTTTTTGTTGTGCCGTGTGCTTCAGATCGAATTTGGTATTTTGATGTTTTTTGATGGAGTAATACATTGATTAGTGAGATACCTCCAACCTAAATTGGCTTTTATCCCTTGATCAATTAGTTGGAATTTAACCCAGTTTGATGGATTTTGAAATGTGGTTTATTTCCTCCCCTTGTCTATCTTTGACCCAAGTGGTGACCTGTGGTTTTATTGACTGCTGAAAAAGTGCACATTCTCCAACCAGTATTTAATTGACTCTCTTCAATCGGCTGCAAGGGGGTGACTCAGAAACAAAACCCTGGATAGATTTAGCAGCTCCACCGATCGTGGGAGAGTGATTGCCCATTTCAAATGATTTTGATTTATTATTGTCAAACGTCAGTATGCAGTGAAAAATATTGTTTCTTGCACACTGTGCAGACAAAGTGTAGAGAAGGAGAGGGTGCAGAATGTAATGATCAGGAGCACAACTCCTGAGAAATCCGGGATAATATTCTCATTATTTAGCTTGCTGGCAAATCGAACACTAATAATCATAAGCATATAGATCAGTGGTCTTCAGTTTATTGAAAACAAGCTGCAGCATATAGAATATCTGCAAACTGTATGGATATGGATATGATCAGCACAACTTGTGGGCCAAAGGGCCTGTTTGTGCTGTAGTGTTCTATGTTGCATGTAGAGTACTAGTAAATTATATCCTATGGAACACCAGCAAACTGCAACACTGAGAACATCTACGCAGCAGACAGAACACTAACAGCATACAGAGCACTAGTCAATTTGTCAACATATAGAACATTATAAACTGCTACATAGCGAACGTAGTAAGTTACAGAATATAAAGCACCATGTGGAACACTAGTTTCTATGGCTTATAGAAGACATACACTGTAGAAAATACCCGTAAATTGCAGCATATAGAAAACAAGTGGCCTGCATGCGACGGTGCAGAGGGACCTCGGGGTCCTTGTGCATGAGTCGCAAAAACCCAGCTTGCAGGTGCAGCAGGTGGTCAGGAAGGCGAATGGGATGCTGGCCTTCATAGCGAGGGGGATTGAATATAAAAGTAGGGAGGTCTTGCTGCGGCTGTATAGGGCATTGGTGAGGCCGCAGCTGGAGTACTGTGTGCAGTTTTGGGCGCCGCACCTGCGCAAGGATATTTTGGCCCTGGAGGGAGTGCAGAGGAGGTTTACTAGGCTAATTCCGGAGCTGAGGGGGTTGAACTATGAGGAGAGGCTGAATAAACTAGGCTTGTACTCGTTAGAGTTTAGAAGAATGAGGGGAGATCTCATTGAGACATATAAGATGATGAATGGGATGGGTAGGATAGAGGTGGAGAGACTCTTCCCGCTCAGAAAGGACAGTAGGACTAGGGGGCACAGCCTCAAGATAAAGGGGGGGCGGTTTAGAACGGAGTTGAGGAGGAACTTCTTCACTCAAAGGGTGGTGAATCTCTGGAATTCTCTGCCCGTTGAAGTGGTGGAGGCTGCCTCGCTAAATATTTTTAAGACGCGGGTTGATGGGTTTTTGATAAGAGAAGGGATTAAGGGTTATGGGGAGAGGGTGGGAATGTGGAACTGAGCCACGACAGATCAGCCATGATCTTATTGAATGGCGGGGCAGGCTCGAAGGGCTAGTTGGCCTACTCCTGCTCCTATTTCTTATGTTCTTATGTTCTGCAGTCGTTAGTGCATGGGTAAACTGCAGTGTATAGAGGGTTGGTAAACTACAGAGTTTGTTCACTCATTAAAAAATATCTTATATGGGACTGTTGTACTGCAGCATATAGGACACTAGAAAACTGTAACATAAAGGACACCGGGGAGGTGGTGGCAGAGTATTATCCGCACTGGGCTAGTAATCCTGCCTCCAAATTCCACTGCAGCAGAGGTGAAATTCGACTTCAATAAAAACCTGGAATAAAAACTGTGATCAAAACCCATCAAGTTCACCAATGCTCTTTAGGGAAGGAAATCTGCTGTCCTTACCTGGTCTGGCCTACATATGACTTCTAAGTGGTCTTAAATGGCATAGGAAGCCAGTCAGTTCAAAGGCAATTGGGATCAGCATCCAGTGACACGCCCATTCCACGAGTGAGTAAAAGTTATTTAATGCCTATGCAAACAATATTAAGCATACAAAGCATATTGAACACAGGAGTTGGGATGTCTTGTTGAAGTTGTACAAGGCATTGGTAAGGATGCATTTGGAATGCTGTCACCCTATTATAGAAAGGGTATTATTAAACTGGAAAGAGTGCAGACAAATTTACTAGGATGCTACCAGGACTTGATGGTTTGAGTCATAAGGAGAGGCTGGATAGACTGGGACATTTTCCTGTGGAGTTAAGGAGGCTGAGGGGTGATCTCATAGAGGCCTATAAAATAATGAGGGTCATAGACAAGGTCAATATCTTTTCCCAAAGGTAAAGGAGTCTAAAACTAGAAGGCATAGGTTTAAGGTGAGAGGGGAGAGATACAGAAGAGTCCAGAGAGGCAATTTTTTCCAAACAGAGGGTGGTGAGTGTCTGGAATGAGCTGCCAGAGGCAGTCGTAGAGGCGGGTACAATTTTGTCGTTTAAAAAGTGTTTAGACAATTACATGGGTAAGATGGTTATGAGGGGTATGGGCCACACGCAGGCAATTGGGACTAGCTTAGTTGGTTTAAAAAAAAGGGTGGCATGGACAAGTTGGGCCAAAGGGTCTGTTTCCCTGCTGTAAATCTCTGTGACTACAGTCACTAGGGTGCTGGTAAACTCCAGGGTAAGCTGGAACACGGAGAAACTGATAAATAGGGCAAACTCTATAGAATGAGAAAACTTTAGCATGAAGAATGTGACCTTCATTTTATCATAGACATGATGCTGGTGTTAAATTCATTAATACAGCAGAACTGAACGTTCTTGCTGTTTTTTTATATATGGCTTCAGTGGTTCAGGTTCTCTGGAGTAAAAGCTGAGACTGCAAGGAACACATTTTATTCAATTGATTTATTTAAAATATGCTCCAAGTGGAAACAGCGATATTTTTAATAGAAATCTATATATTCTGATGGAATAGTCTTTCTCTGAATGCATTTCGTGGCTGTCAGATATTTGTTTCCCGCAATTCGGAAAAAGAAACATGGGCCAGGAAATGGCAAATGGAATTTAATGTTGGCAAGTGTGAGGTGGTCCACTTTGGTAGGAGGAATGGTAGGAAGGACTATTACTTACGTGGCGAAAAACTGCAGCAGGCGACGGTGCAGAGGGACCTCGGGGTCCTTGTGCATGAGTCGCAAAACCCCAGCTTGCAGGTGCAGCAGGTGGTCAGGAAGGCGAATGGGATGCTGGCCTTCATAGCGAGGGGGATTGAATATAAAAGTAGGGAGGTCTTGCTGCAGCTGTATAGGGCATTGGTGAGGCCGCAGCTGGAGTACTGTGTGCAGTTTTGGGCGCCGCACCTGCGCAAGGATATTTTGACCCTGGAGGGAGTGCAGAGGAGGTTTACTAGGCTGATACCGGAGTTGAGGGGATTGAGCTATGAGGAGAGGCTGAATAAACTAGGCTTGTACTCGTTAGAGTTTAGAAGAATGAGGGGAGATCTCATTGAGACGTATAAGATGATGAATGGGATGGATAGGATAGAGGTGGAGAGACTCTTCCCGCTCAAAAAAGACAGTAGGACTAGGGGGCACAGCCTCAAGATAAAGGGGAGGCGGTTTAGAACAGAGTTAAGGAGGAACTTCTTCACTCAAAGGGTGGTGAATCTCTGGAATTCTCTGCCCGTTGAAGTGGTGGAGGCTGCCTCGCTAAATATTTTTAAGACGCGGGTTGATGGGTTTTTGATAAGAGAAGGGATTAAGGGTTATGGGGAGAGGGCAGGAATGTGGAACTGAGCCACGACAGATCAGCCATGATCTTATTGAATGGCGGGGCAGGCTCGAAGGGCCAGATGGCCTACTCCTGCTCCTATTTCTTATGTTCTTATGTTTTCTAAAGCACATTCCGAAGAACCGCACAGACAATAAAGTACGTTTGAAATGTGGGCTGGGATTTTAGGGCCTCGCTCGTCCCAAAACCGTAAAATCCCGCCCGAGGCCAATGGAACTTTCCATGGTCTGCCCCTAGCCCGCTCCGATTCCGTGGCGGGTGGGGGGTGGCAAAATCCCAGCTGTCCTCATCGGCAGAGTTTCAATGATACAGCTAATGTGGACACCACGAGAACACACAAATAGTATTAAGACTAATATCAGCTAATCTTTTAATTTTGTTGTTTGAGTATTTGCCGGAACATTTGGAGAACCTCACCTGCTCTTCAAATAGTGCCAAAGAAGCTTTTACGTTCATTTTAAAAGAATGACGAACAGGCCCTTCGGCCCACCAAACTTGTGCTGACACATGGTGCCTTTCTAAACTAAAGACCTTTTGCCTCTATGTGGTCCGTATCCCTCTATTTCCTGCCTACTCATGTATAAACAAAGAACAACTCAGCACGGGAAACAGGCCCTTCGGCCCAACGAGCCCACGCCGCCACATCACCCTACACCTATTTTACCCTACATATAGAACCAGCATAGAACCCTACAGTGCAGAAACAGGCCCTTCGGCCCATCGAGTCTGCACCGAACACAATCCCACCCGGACCCTATCCCCATATCCCTACACATTTACCTGCTAATCCCTCTAACCTACACATCCCAGGACACTAAGGGGCAATTTTTAGCATAGCCAATGAACCTAACCCGCACATCTTTGGACTGTGGGAGGAAACCGGAGCACCCGGAGAAAACCCACGCAGACACGAGGAGAACGTGCAGACTCCACACAGGCAGTGACCCGAGCCGGGAATCGAACCCGTATCTGTCAATATGCCTCTGAAACGTTTTGTATCTGCTTCTACCACCGCATGGCAGCGCATTCTCGACCCTTACCCACCCTCTGTGTGAAAAATCTTGCCTCTTACATCTCCTTTAAACTATTCACCTTAATCCTATATCCTCCAGTAATTGACATTTGTACCCTGAGAAAAAGACACTGACTATCCATGTCTCTACTCAGGCCTCTCATCATTTTGCAAACTTCTGTCAAGTCGCCCCCTCGATGTCCAAGGCTCAAGTGAAAACAAACCAAGTTTGTCCAATCTCTCCTCATGGCTAATACCCTTCAAACCAGGCAACATCCTGGTAAACCTTTTCTGTATCCTCTCCAAAGCCCCCACATTAGGGCGGCACGGTAGCACAGTGGTTAGCACTGCTGCTTCACAGCTCCAGGGTCCTGGGTTCGATTCCCGGCTCGGGTCACTGTCTGTGTGGAGTTTGCACATTCTCCTCGTGTCTGCGTGGGTTTTCTCCGGGTGCTCCGGTTTCCTCCCACAGTCCAAAGATGTGCGGGTTAGGTTCATTGGCTATGCTAAAATTGCCCCTTAGTGTCCTGGGATGTGTAGGTTAGAGGGATTAGCAGGTAAATGTGTAGGGATGTGGGGATAGGGTCTGGGTGGGATTGTGTTCGGTGCAGACTCGATGGGCCGAAGGGCCTGTTTCTGCACTGTAGGGTTCTATGCTCTATCTATGGGTTCTATGCACATCCTTCTGGGGGTGTGGTGACCAAAATTGTACTTTATCTTGCAAAAGTCTCAAAATTTGCCCCATTTTCAGGCCCAGCATCCAGGCTCAGTGTGTCAGAGATCAACATGATTGTAAAAATAATCATCAACTGGGAAAATAAGTAGACATAACTTCACCCAGGTGATCCATCAAGTGTAAGCTAATGGCACGGTGCCTTGTTCGCTTGTACTCTCCTCCGAGAGCTCCCCCTGCAGTTGGGGTTGAGATGGAGTAAGACAGCTCCATTGTACCTGCATCAGGCTGGGATGCCTCTCCCTTCTGTCCTCATCACAGGGGGGGGGGGGGGTCCGTGGGATGCCTCCACAGGCTGCTGCCCCTGCCTCATTGCAGGGAAGCCTCTGTCACAGGGAGTTGTGGCAGGGAAGAGTCCTGCGTCGGAGGTGGTGAGGAGGCCAGGGATGTCCCTCATTGACCTTTGACTGCCTCAGCACTTTCATGGTGTGTTTGCACGTTGGGCATAACTGACATCCGCGCCCTTGCTCTCCGGGTTACCGGCGACAACTTTTGACAAAGCGACTCATTCTTTCAGTGCACGGTAGCAACCTCCTCCTGTGCCGTGTGACGCTGTCCATGAGGTTGGGAACTCTTTAAATGGGGGTTTAGACGTTCAAATCCCTGATGGACTCTTCCATTTTCTACCCAAGACTCTGACAACTGGAAACCCACCTGCCTCTATCATTCCTGGGACACCCTCCTTGTGGGCGGCACGGTAGCACAGTGGTTAGCACTGCTGCTTCACAGCTCCAGGGTCCTGGGTTCGATTCCCGGCTCGGGTCACTGCCTGTGTGGAGTTTGCACATTCTCCTCGTGTCTGCGTGGGTTTCCTCCGGGTGCTCCGGTTTCCTCCCACAGTCCAAAGATGTGCGGGTTAGGTTCATTGGCTATGCTAAAATTGCCCCTTAGTGTCCTGGGGTGTGTAGGTTAGAGGGATTAGCAGGTAAATGTGTAGGGATATGGGGATAGGGTCTGGGTGGGATTGTGTTCAGTGCAGACTCGATGGGCCGAAGGGCCTGTTTCTGCACTGTAGGGTTCTATGAGTATGAGTTGTCTGTGACAGCTGAGGTCCAACCTCACCCAGGGGAGCATGTGTTGCATCTCTGAGGGAGGTCTGCTCACAGCTGACTCTACCTCACTCTCCACCTAATCCTCACCCTCTTCCTCCCATCCTAATTCTGGTTATGGCCCCCTGTGAGGTGCATATCTCGGCAGTGGTTGGTGCAGAGGTACAACCTCTGGCTTGGTGGAGTCTCCCCAGGTCGAGGAGGTTGGCAATATCCGTTCCAAGCACCATGGGCTGCAGGCCCCTGTGGGAGAGACAGGAGGGAGAAGGTGTTGAGGAGATTGTGGCATAATGATATTGTCACTAGACTAGTAATTCAGAGACCTAGGGTAATGATCTGGGGACTGGGTTCGAATCTTCACCATGTCTAATGGCGAAATTTGAATTCAATAAAAACATAGTTGATTTGATTTATTATTGGGCAGCACGGTAGCACAGTGGGTTAGCGCTGCTCCTTCACAGCTCCAGGGTCTTGGGTTCGATTCCTGGCTCGGGTCACTGTCTGTGTGGAGTTTGCACATTCTCCTCGTGTCTGCGTGGGTTTCCTCCGGGTGCTCCGGTTTCCTCCCACAGTCCAAAGGTGTGCGGGTTAGGTGGATTGGCCATGCTAAGAAATTGCTCCTTAGTGTCGAGGGATGTGTAGGTTAGAGGGATTAGTGGGTATAATATGTAGGGATATGGGGGTAGGGCCTGGGTGGGATGTGCTGACTCGATGGGCCGAAGGGCCTCTTTCTGCACTGTAGCGTTCTATGAACTTAGACAGTTCAGTCAGTGCATCAATATAACCAACCCATTAATGATAGCGATTGACAAAACAATGCATATATTGAACAAAAATTACTTCCCTTCACCTAATGACAGCAGATCCTGCTCTTCCAAGGGTAACAGGGTGACATAGCGGTTAGCATTGCTGTCTCAGCAGTTAACACCTCTGCCTCACAATACCAGGGACCTGGGTTCAGTTTCGGCCTTGGGTGACTGTCAGTGTCGAGTTTGCATGTTCTCCCCATGGGTTTATGATTGCGTGGGTTTCCTCTGAGTGCTCCGGTTTCCTCCCACAGTCCAGAGATGTGCAGGTTAGGCGAATTGGCTCTGCTAAATTGATCCTAGAGGCCACTAGGAGTGGCTAGTACTTCGCGTCGTTGTGTGTGCTTAAACCTGGACCAGCAGATGGGCACCGCAACAGCTCAGTGACTATCACTGTTTGCTGTGCAGACACATGGATTTGGGCCGGTGTCTGTGGGAGTTTGCGCATTCTCCCCGTCCCTGCGTGGGTTTCCTCCGGGTGCTCCGGTTTCCTCCCACACCCCGAAGATGTGCTCTTACGCTGATGGGTGTTAACAAATTGTCCCTAAATTATTCTCCCCTTAATCTGGTTACATTAGGGGTACCATTCGCATTCACACGGGGCAAGGTAGGTGTAGGAAAATGCTTTGTTAAGATGGCGGCGCGGGCTCGTTGGGCCGAAGGGCCTGTTTCCCGTGCTGGATTGTTCTTTCATCCTAATGTGTAGGTTAAGTGGATTAGCTATGGTGGTTGTGCTGGTTTGCCTGGATGGGCCAAGGGTTGGAATGGGCCTGGGTGGTGCAAGATTGACAGGCTGAAATGCCTCCTTCTGCACTGTAGGGATTCTCTGATTCCTGGCTCCCAGTCTCGCCATCACTGAATTATAGAATCATAGAACCCTACAGTGCAGAAAGAGACCCTTCGGCCCATCGAGTCTGCACCAAACACAATCCCACCCAGGCCCTACCCCCATATCCCTACATATTATACCCACTAATCCTTCTAACCTACACATCCCTAGACACTAAGGGGCAATTTCTTAGCATGGCCAATCAACCTAACCCGCACATCTTTGGACTGTGGGAGGAAACTGGAGTACCCGGAGGAAACCCACGCAGACACGAGGGGAAAGTGCAAACTCCACATAGACAGTGACCCGAGCCGGGAATCGAACCCAGGACCTTGGAGCTGTGAAGCAGCAGTGCTAACCACTGTGCTACCGTGCCACCCTGACTGTCTGTCATAATGCCTTCTCCATGACTGAGGTGATGCAGGTCAGTCACTCTGCCTTCTGCACTCCTCCTGAGGCCTTGTGAGTTCCCATCTCCTGCAGGACGGTGGTGGGAGGGGAGGATGAAATATAAGTAGGTTGTCTTCCCTCAACTTTCACAGCATAATACTGATATGAGCTAAAACAGAAACTGCTGGAAATTCTCAGCAAGTCTGACAACAACTGTGGAGAGAGAATAGAGTCAACGTTGAGAGTCTGGATGACTCTTCATCATGAGATGTTGAGTTCCTCAGAGATCCCCTCTCCTCACCTATGCTATACTCATTAGAATCCAAAAGAATGAGGGCAGATCTTATAGAAGAATATGAGGTTATGAAGGGAATAGATAAGAAAAGCAGGGAAGTTGTTTCCACTGGCGAGTAAAACCAGAACTATGGGGCATAACCTCGAAATAAAGGGGAGAAGATTTAGGATTGAGTTGAGGAGGAATTCTTTATCAAAAGGTTGTGAATCTGTGGAATTCCCTGCCCAGTTGAGGCTCCCTCATTGAATGTTTTTAAGGCAAGGATAGATAAATTTTTGAACAGTAAAGGAATTAAGGGTTATGGTGAGCGGGCGGGTAAGTGGAGCTGAGTCCACAAAAAGATCAGCCATGATCTTATTGAATGGCGGGGCAGGCTCGAGGGGCCAGATGGCCAACTCCTGCTCCTAGTTCTTATGTCTCACATGTTATGTCTCACATAGAAGTTAGGAACAGCAAAGGGTCGAAAACTTTGCTGGGTGTATTCTATAGGCCGCCCAATAGTGACAGGGAAGTTGAGGTGCAGATAGGGAAACAGATTCTAGAGAGATATAATAATAACACAGTTGTCGTGATGGGAGACTTCAATTTCCCAAACATTGATTGGAATATCCCAAGGGTAAGGGGTTTGGATGGGGAGGAGTTTGTTAGGTGTGTTCAGGAAGGTTTGCTGACACAGTATGTGGATAAGCCTACGAGGGGAGAGGCTGTACTTGACCTGGTACTGGCGAATGAACCAGGGCAGGTGATGGATCTCTCGGTAGGAGAGCATCTTGGGAATGGTGATCATAATTCTATCTCCTTCACAATTGCATTGGAACGAGATAGGATCAGGCAGGCTAGGAAGGTGTTTGTCTGGAGTAAGGGGAAATACGAAGAAGTCAGGAAGTTACTTGGACAAATAAACTGGAAGGAGGCGTTCTTAGGGAAGAGTACCGAAGGAAGGTGGCGGATATTCAAGGAATGTTTGTCTGGCGCTCTGCATGACAATGTTCCGATGAGACAAGGAGGTTTTGGTAGGTCGCGGGAACCGTGGTGCATGAAGGCTGTGGTGAACCTAGTCAGGAGGAAAAGGAAGGTGTACAAAAGGTTCAGGGAACTAGGAGAGGTTAAGGATCTTGAGTATAAGGACTGTAGAAAGGAGCTTAAAAGGGAAATTAGGAGAGCCAGAAGGGGTCATGAGAAGACCTTGGCGGGTAAGATTAAGGAGAATCCCAAGGCCTTCTATAAATATGTGAAAGGTAAAAGGGTGAGAAGAGAAGGGATAGGACCTATAAAAGATGAAGGGGGAAAGGTCTGTGTAGAACCAGAAGAAATGGCGGAGGTGCTTAACGAGTACTTTGCCTCAGTATTCACAGTGGAAGCTGATCTGAGAGATTTTGCTATGGATTTGCAGCAGATGGAAAAGATTGAGTACGTGGACATTAAGGAGGAGGATGTGTTAGAACTTTTGAATTCTATCAAGATAAATAAGTCGCCGGGACCAGATGGGATGTACCCCAGGATACTGTGGGAGGCGAGGGAAGTGATTGCGGAGCCCCTGGCGATGATCTTTGTGTCGTCAATGGAGACGGGAGAGGTTCCAGAAGATTGGAGGATTGCGGATGTGGTTCCTATTTTCAAGAAAGGGAACAGAGATAGCCCGGGAAATTACCGCCCGGTGAGTCTGACCTCAGTGGTTGGTAAGCTGATGGAGAGGCTTCTGAGGGACAAGATTTACGAGCATTTGGAGAGGTTTGACATGATCAGGAATAGTCAGCATGGATTTGTCAAGAGCAGGTCGTGCCTTACGAGCCTAGTTGTGTTCTTCGATAATGTGACTGAACACATTGACGAAGGAAGTGCAGTGGACGTGGGGTACATGGACTTCAGCAAGGCGTTTGATAAGGTCCCCCATGCAAAACTTCTTGAGAAGGTGAGAGGGCATGGGATCCAAGGGGCTTTGGCCTTGTGGATCCAGAACTGGCTTGCCTGCAGAAGGCAGAGAGTGGTTGTGGATGGGTCTTTTTCGGAATGGAGGTCAGTCACCAGTGGAGTGCCCCAGGGATCTGTTCTGGGACCCTTGCTGTTTGTCATTTTCATAAATGACCTGGATGAGGAAGTGGAGGGATGGGTTAGCAAGTTTGCTGATGACACGAAGGTCGGCGGTGTTGTGGATGGTCTGGAAGGATGTCAAAAGTTGTAGCAGGACATAGATAGGATGCAGGAATGGGCGGAGAAGTGGCAGATGGACTTCAACGCGGATAAATGTGTAGTCGTCCATTTTGGCAGAATCAACGGGATGAACGAGTACACTATCAAGGGCAGGGGTCTTAGTAGCGTTGAAGAGTAGAAGGATCTCGGGGTCCGGGTCCACAGGACTCTTAAATCGGCCTCGCAGGTGGAGGATGTGGTCAAGAAGGCTTATGGTGTACTGGCCTTCATTAATCGAGGGATTGAGTTTAGGAGTCGGGAGGTAATGCTGCAACTTTATAAGACCCTTGTCAGGCCTCATTTGGAGTACTGTGCGCAGTTCTGGTTGCCTCACTATAGGAAAGACGTAGAAGCTATTGAAAGGGTGCAGAGGAGATTTACAAGGATGTTGCCTGGACTGGGAGGCATGCCTTATGAAGATAGGTTGAGGGAGCTGGGACTCTTTTCCCTAGAGAGGCGAAGGTTGAGAGGCGACCTGATAGAAGTTTATAAAATGTTGAGAGGAATAGATAGGGTGGACTCTCAGAGGCTATTTCCCCGGGTTGAAATGGTCGCTACGAGAGGACACAGATTTAAGGTGCAGGGAGGAAAGTACAGAGGTGATGTTAGGGGTAAGTTTTTCACTCAGAGGGTGGTGAGTGAATGGAATCGGCTGCCGTCATCGGTGGTGGAGGCAAACTCGCTGGGGTCTTTTAAAAGACTTCTGGATGAGTATATGGGGTTTAATGGGATTGGGGGTTATAGAAGGTCTATGGCTTAGTCGGTGTTGATGTGATCGGCGCAACTTGTGGGCCGAAGGGCCTGTTTGTGCTGTAATGTTCTATGTGAGTTTGGCTGCATCTGAGTAATGTTACTGAGCAATGATAGGAAACACTATACACATGCAGTCTCCTCAGCTTGTGCACATGCTGCTGTGCAGAGTTAGAGAAGGTCACCATGGACATGGTTTGCTATTCACCTTCCCAGATACATATAAGGTCACTCAATAGTTTGCAGCATTAGACCCACATTCTCCAATTCACACTGACCGTTGACCCCCTCCACCATTCCCAGTCATGCCCTCTCGGTTTCCTCGGGAGGAACATTTCAGCCAGGTGCCAGAGACAAAATCTCCCACCTCTCAGGTCACAGCCTCAGTGAAGATCTCCAGGGAGACATCAGTGAAACCTTGGGGTTGGTTGATGCCTGTCTGCCTCCTCCAATCCCGATTTGTTCCCTGTTGCAGACCTTTCCACAGTGAGTGGCAAGTCCAGTCATGGCTGCCATTTGCATTTATAGAATTCCCTTCACTTCCACGTCCCTCCTCCAGGCTGTTTCTACCACTGAACAAAGAACAACACAGCACGGGAAACAGGCCCTTCGGCCCAACGAGCCCACGCCGCCATTTTAACATTGTGAGTTCCCTCTTCCACCCATGACCCTTGTCTACGCTTATGGCACTCCACATTGGAAACCAGATTGAGGGGAGTCTAATTTAGGGACAATTTGTTACACCAATCAGCCTAAGAGCACATCTTTGGGGTGTGGGAGGAAACCGGAGCACCCGGAGAAAACCCACGCAAGCACGAGGAGAATGTGCAAACTCCCTGGCCCAAATCCAAGTGTCTGCACAGCAAACAGTGATAGTCACTGAGCTGCCGTGTTGCCCAGCAGCTGGTCCAGGCTACGGATTGGATATTGAACCTTCCCCCATCTGTCTTGCTGATTGGATACTGAACCTTCCCCCATCTGTCCTGCTGATTGGATATTGAACCTTCCCCCATCTGTCTTGCTGATTGGATACTGAACCTTCCCCCATCTGTCCTGCTGATTGGATATTGAACCTTCCCCCATCTGTCCTGCTGATTGGATATTGAACCTCCCCCCATCTGTCCTGCTGATTGGATACTGAACCTTCCCCCATCTGTCCTGCTGATTGGATACTGAACCTCCCCCCATCTGTCCTGCTGATTGGATACTGAACCTCCCCCCATCTGTCCTGCTGATTGGACACTGAACCTTCCTTCATTTCATTCCATCTGCACTGGAGGGTTTTACCACATCAGTGATGCTGATGCGAGATAGGGTAAGCATCCAGAACACTCGGTCAGTACTGTACTGGAGGATTAGCCTAGAATTTGTCCTTTTTGAATTAAATTCACAACTTCCTCTCTCTGACCATAGAACGTCACCCACAGAGTCACGGTTGTAAAGCTGCTTTCACCTCTTTTGGTGCAGTGGGAGAGATAAGCGGACAAAGATGGGTGGCACGGTAGCACAGTGGGTTAGCACTGCTGCTTTCACAGCTCCAGGGACCTGGGTTCGATTCCCGGCTCAGGTCACTGTCTGTGTGGAGTTTGCACATTCTCCTCATGTCTGCGTGGGTTTCCTCCGGGTGCTCCGGTTTCCTCCCACAGTCCAAAGATGTGCGGGTTAGGTTGATTGGCCATGCTAAGAAATTGACCCTTAGTATCCTGGGATGTGTAGGTTAGAGGGATTAGCAGGTAAAATGTGTAGGGATATGGGGATAGGGTCTGGGTGGGATTGTGTTCGGTGCAGACTCGATGGGCCGAAGGGCCTGTTTCTGCACTGTAGGGTTCTATGTTCTATGTTCTAAGTTAGTGTCCAGGGATGCGTAGGTTAGAGGGTTTAGCGAGTAAGTGTGTAGGGATATGGGGATAGGGTCTGGGTGGGATTGTGTTCAGTACAGACTCGATGGGCCTGTTTCTGCACTGTAGGGTTCTATGTAAGATTCCAGTTGCTGAATCTTGCTGCAATCCTTCTCCCACTTTTCCAACTTCAGGTTGACAATGATCAATGTTATTTCAAATTTCAGCCATTTTTGACAAAGTCAAGAAGAAAATGTGGAACAAACTGGGCTAATAATCAATGATTTGTGACCATTTTTGATCTGTTCTCTAGTGGCTGGTCTGAGTAATCAGTCCAGATTTTGGGTGAGTCAATATCAGCTCAGATTCTATCTCGGAAGCACAGTCACACTCTAACCTGACTCAGATAACAGCAAGAGGTGATGGCCAATAAATTCAGCCTCGTCAAACACACCCTGAGAGTAAAACCAAACAGCGCATTGCTTCTTGAGTTACGTTCATCTGAAGAATGTTATCTCTCAGTCACAGGGTCACTAATATCCTCTCCCTGCCTTTTCTGATTGTTGCCCCATCAGATGTTTTACTCATCATTTAAATTCACACCCTTCACTATTCAGATGTTTCCTTGCGTTTGCAGAGGAAGTTTGGCAATGGGACAAATTCATATCCTCGGATGCTTTTTGGCGGAGAGATTTACGGATTTCTGTATCCCTCAGTTGTGGAAATGCTTTCCAACGCCCATCAACCCAATCATAAGGGATTACAATGCAATTTTCCCTTTACAATTTCCAACAACCTGGGTTTCCTCCGGGTGCTCCGGTTTCCTCCCACAGTCCAAAGATGTGCGGGTTAGGTTGATTGTATCCAGCGATCCGTAGGTTAGAGGGATTAGTGGGTATAATATGTAGGGATATGGGGTAGGGCCTAGGTGGGATTGTGATTGGTGCAGACTCGATGGGCCGATGGGCCTCTTTCCACTCTGTAGGGTTCTATGTTCTATGTTTAACCTACCACACAAGGATAAATTGTCCTTTAACCCGACCATTTAGTTCAAAACTTTATTATGGAATATTGTTGGAAACTGAGTGAGTCATACATAGAACCCTACAGTGCAGAAACAGGCCCTTCGGCCCATCGAGTCTGCACCGAACACAATCCCACCCAGACCCTATCCCCATATCCCTACCTGATAATCCCTCTAACCTACACATCCCAGGACACTTGAGGGCAATTTTTAGCATAGCCAATGAACCTAACCCGCACATCTTTGGACTGTGGGAGGAAACCGGAGCACCCGGAGAAAACCCACGCAGACACGAGGAGAATGTGCAAACTCCACACAGGCAGTGACCCGAGCCGGGAATCGAACCCAGGACCCTGGAGCTGTGAAGCAGCAGTGCTAACCACTGTGCTACCGTGCCGCCCACGGGTCATATACAAGGCGGGGGTGGCAAAGTGGCACAGTGGTTAGCACTGCTGCCTCACAGCGCCAGGGACCCGGGTTCAATTCCTGGCTCGGGTCACTGTCTGTGTGGAGTTTGCGCATTCTCCCCGTGTCTGCGTGGGATTCCTCTGGGTGCTCCGGTTTCCCCCCACACTCTAGAGCTGTGCTGGTTAGGTTGATTGGCTATGGTAAATTGTCCCTTAGTGCCAGGAGGATTGGCAGAGTAAATACGGGTGGTTATGGGGATGGGGCCTGGGTGGGATTGTTTTCGATGGGCTGAATGGCCTCCTCCTGCACTGTAGGGATTCTACAATCGTGAAGGAAAGTGGTTGCTATTGCAGGTGCGTAGCCAAAGCATTTATATTGAAAAGGAAAATATAAGGATTATAACTAAAGAAGCTGTTAGTACAGAAATTGTGGGTTGTAAGAATTAGTTCATATATTCAACACCTCAGAAGGTATGAGTTGGTGAAAGGATGTACAATGCCAGTGAAAATCTTGGACAGAAAGATTGGTTAATGTTCAGGCTGTCAGAATATGAGATCCTTGTGCTGGTATGGACTGTACACTATCTTGTATTCACTCTTTAAATCTTTACTCTTGGAAATAAGTCATGAGGAGTACAGTTTAATTGTGGAAATGTTATTGAATAAAGGAAGCTCAGTGTATGACCTGAATTAGCATAAAATCAATAGTAGACCCAACATAGTGTTGCTTTTTTGAGTTTGGTTTCAGATTGCATTTACTGATGAAGGTCTGTTGCTCTGCCCAAGAACACATTAGTGATTACACTGCCGACTCACAGCGCCGGGGACAAGGGTTTGATTCCCGGCTTGGGTCATTGCCTGTGTGGAGTCTGCATGTTCTCCCCATGTCTGCACGGGTTTCATCCAGGTGAACATAAGAAATAGGAGCAGGATTAAGCCTTCGAGCCTGCCCCGCCATTCAATAAGATCATGGCTGATCTGAAGTGGATCAGTTCCACTTTCCCGCTTTCTCCCCCATAACCCTTAATTCCCCTGTCTATCAGAAACCTATCTACCCGTGACTTAAATATATTCAGCGAGGCAGCCTCCACCACTTCAACGGGCAGAGAATTCCAGAGATTCACCACCCTTTGAGTGAAGAAGTTCCTTCTCAACTCTGTTCTAAACTGCAACTCCCCCCTATTTTGAGGCTGTGCCCCCTAGTCCTGCTATCCTAAGCAGGAAGAATCTCTCTACCTCTACTCTATCCATCCCCTTCATTATCTTATATGTCTGATATAAGGTGCTCGGGTTTCCTCCCACAGTCTGAAAGATGTGCTGGTTAGGTGCATTGACCATGCTAAATTCTCCCTCAGTGTACCCAAACAGGTGCTGGAGTGTGGCAACTGGAGGATTTTCTAAGTAACTTCATTGCAGTGTTAAAGTAAGTCTACTTGTGACTCTAATAAATAAACTTAAAACAAAACTTAATGTCAGGCACACTCTACCAGTTCATTAAAACCAAATTTCTTACTTAATATATGAGATGAGGATGCCTGATTGTGTATCTGCACAAAATAATTTTAATAACTGTTCCAGTTATTCACCAACTATTATTATTCTTTTCTCCCACGAGTCTCTCTCTGCTCCACTCATCAATTCTGTGACTGATGCAAAATGCAGAAGGTGACTCTCTCCCAAGCCTCTTTGCCAACATTGATGCATTGCACACAGCTACAAGACATGGCATCGCAAAGTAAGATGATTTACCTTTAGACTGTGATCACGTGACCTCAGCATTTCCATCTTTTCAAGATGACTGATTGAGGACAAGAACTTGAAGTTTCGCAAATCAAAGGTCAAGTGTTTTACCGCACATTAGCACTGCTCATGAATAAATCATTACAGCAACAACCAAATCTGCAATAAATATACACGGATGTGTACCAACATAGGAGCAGGTCACCCAGCCCCTCGAGCCTTCTCCCCCATTCAATAAAATCATGGTTGACCTGATTGTAACCTCCATCCCACAACACAGCCTAACCCCAATAACCTTTCACCTCCTTTAAATCAAGAGTTTAGCTGCTTCTGCCTTAACAATATTCAAAGGCTGTGCTTCCACTTTTGAGGAAGAGAGTTCCTGAGATTTCCGACATTGAGAGAAAACACATAGAACATTCCAGCGCAGTACAGGCTCTCGATGTTGCGTTGACCAGAGGAACCACTCTAATGACCCTCTAACCTAAACTATTCCAATGTTATCCATATGCCTATCCACTGACCATTTGAACACCCTTAAAGTTGGCGAGTCCACAACTGCTGCAGGCAGGGCATTCCACGCCCTTACTACCCTCTAAGTAAAGAACCTACCTCTGACATCCGTCCTATAATTACCACCCCTTAATTTAAAGCTATGTCCCCTCGTGTTAGCCATCAACATCTGAGGGAAAAGGCTCTCACTATCATCCTAATCTCTACCTTATAGAGGTGACCTCTTATTTCTAAACAATGACCCCTAGTTCTAGATTCTCCCACAAGAGGAAACATCCTTTCCACATCCACGCTTTTGCAAAATGTTTAAGATTATTGCATTGTGATTGGGCAATGGATATAAGGGAGCATGGCTTCACACAAAGGATAGCGGGAATGTGGAACTCTGAAAGAGCTATTAAGGCTAAGTCAGTTACAGCTTTCTAAGGTGCGATCAGTTTGTTTTTATTGGGGAAGGTTATTTAATGGTTTATAGAACCAAGGTGAGCAGGTGGGCTGAAGATAGGTGTAATAGGAACGTGAGGAAGAATGTTTTTATGCAAAAGGTGTTGGATGTCTGGAATTTGCTGCTCGAGCTGCAGAGACCCTAAACTCTTTTAAGAAGTACCTGGATCTACACCTTGAGTGCTGTAAGTTACAGGGCTCTGGGACAGGTGCAGGATGGTGTGGTTAGAAAGGACACCTGGGTGGCGCGGGCTTGTTGGGCCAAAGGGCCTGTTTCCTGTGCTGTGTTGTTCTTTGTTCTTTGGGTGTCCTCAAGCTGCCATTAACAAGGTGGGCCCAATGGCCTCCTTCTGTGCTATAACTTTTCTATGATTCAATGGTTTCTACATAGAACAGCCATGGTCTAACTGTGAAACATGATTGAAGGACTCAATGGCGTCTTTCTGTTCCATACTTCAGATACTTCATGCTTGCTTAGAACTATTTTTATTGTTGATAATAACGCCACATGTTTAGGATTATATATTTTGATACCTATTGTTTTTAAAAATTTACTGATGGGATGTGGATGTTGCCTAATTTCCTTTGAGCTGACTGGCTTTTATCTGCTGCTGTGGTTGGATTTGAACCAATGTCCCCACAGCATTGGGCCTTTGGGTTACCATGGCCTCTCCTTATGACGTTGTCTACAGGTTATAAGAAGTGGAACTAGGTCACAGATCGGCCATGATCTGAGTGAATGACTGAATCAGGGCTAAACGGCCTAGTCCTAATAACAACAATGTGAGCATTTTCCCGGTTTCTTGTTCAAAGTGGCGCCTGCCTTGGTCAGCAGTATCATAGAATCTCTACAGCGCAGGGGGAGGACAACTCTTGAATCTGATTCCGAGTTCAATCCTTTCCATCCAATGTGGTAAATCATCCAAGGCCCATCCTTCAAGGAAGTTTAGTTCTCTTTTAAATGAGATGTTAAACTGAGATCTTACCCTTCCTTTCAGGTGGATTTAGAGAATCGCGTGGCATAATTTGAAGAGCGGGGGAGTTCCTGACCAATATTTATACTCCAACCAAATATCACCACTACTAAAAAAAACCACTGTATATTTATCCTTCACCTCGTTGCCTCTTTCCATGTGTAAATTGGTCGCTGTGTTTCTGTACACTACATCAGCGATGAAGCTTTATGTGTAATACTTCAGCAGTAAAGAGATTTAGGATGTGAAAGATACTGGCCAGAATTCTCCAGCCATTCACACCCCAGCCGAGAATGGAGAATTAACCCTCAGCCAAATCTCTACTCGCTGCAGTCAGACCGGAGAATCACTGAGGGAGAATTTAGTACAGTCTATGCACCTAACCAGCACGTCTTTCGGGACTGTGGGAGGAAACTGGAGCACCCGGAGGAAACCCCAGCCACAGGCAAGATCGGAGAATCCCAGTCACTACGTAAGTCCTTTCTTTCAAAAGGGGAAACAAGGTCTCAGTGTTACAGGCAGTATTGTACTGGTTTAAAAAAAACATGCTTGGGGGTTAGATGAGAGATATTTATTTTGAAAGATCCTCCAACTTGAACCCCCCTTCTGTAGTGGCACAGTGGTTAGCATGGCTGCCTCACAACACCAGGGACCCGGGTTCAATTCCTGGTTTCAGCCACTGTCTGTGCAGATTCTGCATGTTCTCCCTGTGTCTGCGTGGGTTTCGTCCGAGCGCTCCGGTTTCCTCCCACAGTCCTGAAAGACGTTCTGGTTAGGTGCATAGATTATTCTAAATTGTCCCTCGGTGTCCCTGAACAGGTGACTCGGGGATTTTCACTTTACTTCATTGCAGTAAGCCTACTTGTGATTCGTACACAAACTTAAACTAAAAAAATCTATCTTTGTTAAATCTGAAGGTGGGCAGGTTAGCTATTTAAACATCAGACTGAAAGCCTCAAACAGTTTTAGCTATGGCAAGCTGGATTTCCCAAGTCCTTGAAAACCCAGTAACTCAGTGGAGGCAAAGGGAGATCTTGGGGAAAGGAACTGCATTTGCAGCACTGTTAATGGAGCAGAAGAAACAGGAGTATTCCCTCAAGGCTCCCCAAGCTGGCCTGGTTTCCCTTCTCCAGTCTAGAATCGTAGAACCCTACAGTGCAGAAAGAGGCCCTTCGGCCCATCGAGTCTGCACCGAACACAATCCCACCCAGACCCTACCCCCATATCCCTACATATTATACCCACTAATCCCTCTAACCTACGTATCCCTGGACACTAAGGGGCAATTTATTAGCATGGCCAATCAACCTAACCCACACATCTTTGGGACTGTGGGAGGAAACTCGAGTACTCGGAGGAAACCCACGCAGACACGAGGAGAATGTGCAAACTCCACACAGACAGTGACCCGAGCCAGGAATCGAACCCAGGACCCTGGAGCTGTGAAACAGCAAAGCTAACCATTGTGCTACCGTGCCGCGCCTTCTCACTGTACCTCAGTCACAGCTGAAGCTGTATCCTGCTCTAGAATTGTCCCCATCTTCAGAGTGTTTTATCGATCAAGCTTGCCTCCAGATTGAATCCCCCCCCACCCCCCCATTAAAAAGAGATACAGCCGACAGCAAGTGGGTAATCCTGAACTTTCAATGTTTCTTATCTGAAAACTATTGACCTGCTCAAAAAAGCTTCAGTTCTTCTAAGAGACGGGTTTCCCACTGTAACTCCAGCCCTGAGGAGGTCCTGCCAATTCTCTATAAGTCGCAGAAATAGCTTATGAGATCTTCTAGAAATTTCAAGCATTTGTTTTCAAGTGAGTGCAACTCCTAGAGTTAGTGTTGGGTCTAATTACATCTTCAATGGTGCGATTGAAGGTGGCTACATGTTGTATAAACATCACTCGCATATTCTCATTAACAAAACTAATGGATTACCACCTCATACAGAAATTGCACATCAAAGACGAAAGAGTAATGGATGAAAGGGAAACTGCAGTGTTTTGTATTTGGTAATAATGCAGGTGACTGATAATAAATTCCACTGTTAACTGTGGAACTTTGTGCTTTCTTTAGTGAGACTCAAATTTTTGGAAGTGTTCGGTTTGATCTTACTTTTATTCATTCATGGGAGATAAGCGTCACTGGCTGGCCAGCACTTATTGCCCATCCCTAGTTGCCCTTGTTCAGAGAGGCAGTTGAGAGCCAACCACACTGCTGTGGTTCTGGAGGCACATGTAGGCCAGACCAGGTAAGGATGGCAGATTTCCTTCTCTAAAGGACGTTAATGAACCAGGGGAGTTTTTTCGACAGTGGTCATCAGGAGATTCCTAATTCTGGATATTTTTCATTTATTGAATTCAAACTCTGCCATGGGGGGATTCGAACTCCAGCCTCCATTCGTTGAGCTTCTGGACTAATAGCCTGGCAACAGCAGGACTAGAGGGCACAGCCTCAAAATAAGGGGGGGGGGGACAGTTTAGAATGGAGTTGAGGAGGAACTTCTTCACTCAAAGGGTGGTGAGTCTCTGGAATTCTCTGCCCGTTGAAGTGGTGGAGGCTGCCTCGCTAAATATATTTAAGTCACGGGTAGATAGGTTTCTGATCTTCAGGGGAATTAAGGGTAACGGGGAGGAAGTGGGAAAGTGGAACTGATCCACTTCATAGAACATTCCAGCACAGTACAGGCCCTTCGGCCCTCGATGTTGCGCCGACCAGTGGAACCAATCTAATGACCCTCTAACCTAAACTATTCCAATGTTATCCATATGCCTATCCACTGACCTTTTGAACGCCCTTAAAGTTGGCGAGTCCACAACTGCTGCAGGCAGGGCATTCCACGCCCTTACTACCCTCTAAGTAAAGAACCTACTTCTGACATCCATCCTATAATTACCACCCCTAAATTTAAAGCTATGTCCCCTCGTGTTAGCCATCACCATCTGAGGAAAAAGGCTCTCACTGTCCACCCTATCCAATCCTTTGATCATCTTGTATGCCTCAATTAGGTCACCTCGTAACCTTCTTCTCTCCAATGAAAATAACCTCAAGTCCCTCAGCCTTTCCTCATAAGACCTTCCCACCATACCAGGCAACATCCTGGTAAACCTCCTCTGCACCCTTTCCAATGCCTCCACATCTTTCTTATAATGCGGCGACCAGAACTGTACGCAATACTCCAAGTGCGGCCACACCAGAGTTTTGTACAGTTGCAACATGACCTCACAGCTCCGAAATTCAATCCCTCTACCAATAAAAGCTAACACACCGTACGCCTTCTTAACAACCTTATCAACCTGGGTGCCAACTTTCAACTTCAGATCAGCCATGATCTTATTGAATGGCTCGAAGGGCTAGATGGCCTACTCCTGCTCCTATTTCTTATGTTCTTAATAATACCACTAGCCATTACCTCCCCAGATTGAACTTGTTAAAGCCCTTCAATTTCACAATTTAACTTAGTTTGGTGCTAGTTTTCTCAGTTGCTTCCGGTATGGTTGCTAAACTGAAAATAGAAAAAAAAGTCCTCCTTGACTCAGATTTTTCTTGAGGAAGTTTGAAAGTCAGATCCTGACCGCTGTCTAATCCTCCTCTTGAGGGCCCCAGAGCTGATGTAAAGCTGATATGGGCTCAGGAATAAAGTGGTGGTCCTCATTGATTTTCCAGCGATGGAATCAGAGTTTATATTTAGAACATAGAACATAGAACATTACAGCACAAACAGGCCCTTCGGCCCTCGAGTTGCGCCGATCACATCAACCCCACCAATCTATAGACCTATCTATAACCCCCAATCCCATTAAACCCCATATACTCATCCAGAAGTCTTTTAAAAGACCCCAGCGAGTTTGCATTTGTATTAACTGTATTTGCTGATTAGTGAGTGGAGTACAGAAAGCTCCCTCAAATTTGGATGACTAATATGCTCCAAGCAACTGAGGCTGGGATTGGCTCTAAATGATTCATATCTCAAAAGCTCATTACGTTCATTGTTGAAGAAATAGTTCCATTTTCTAATAAATAGGGTTCTGATTTTCTTCAGGGTTTAGCTGTGTAAAAGCAGCAATTAAGGTGACTACAGTGTGGCGTTGGTTGACAAGTTAGCAGTTATAGTGTGGTTGATGCAGAGGCTGTGCAAGAGCAGAATTAAGAAAGTTTGTTCTGAAAGGGATATTGCTGCAGAGGAGATTCACCAGGATGCTGCCTAGGATGGAACACTTAAGTAATAAGATCATAAGAAATAGGAGCAGGAGTAGGCCATCTAGCCCCTCGAGCCTGCCCCGCCATTCAATAAGATCATGGCTGATCTGAAGTGGCTCAGTTCCACTTTCCCGCTTTCTCCCCATAACCCTTAATTCTCTTGCCTATCAGAAACCTATCTACCCGTGACTTAAATATATTCAACGAGGTACATAAGAACATAAGAAATAGGAGCAGGATGAGGCCATCTAGCCCTTCGAGCCTGCCCCGCCATTCAATAAGATCATGGCTGATCTGAAGTGGATCAGTTCCACTTTCCCGCTTTCTCCCCATAATCCTTAATTCCCCTGTCTATCAGAAACCTATCTACCCGTGACTTAAATATATTCAGCGAGGCAGCCTCCACCACTTCAACGGGCAGAGAATTCCAGAGACTCACCACCCTTTGAGTGAAGAAGTTCCTCCTCAACTCCGATCTAAACTGCCCCCCACTTATCTTGAGCCCTCTAGCCCTGGAGAGACGTTGTACAGGCTTGGCTTGCTTTCATTGGAACAGAGAAGAGTGAAGGGTGAACTGATCAAGTTGTCCAAGGTTATGAGGGGTGTAGACAGAGTGGATGAGGAGCAGTGGTGTCCTTTAGATGAAGGGTCAGTCACACAGGTTCAAGGTGAGGGGCAGGAGGGATGGGGGGGTGGGTAAATGAGGAAAACCTTTTTTTTTAACCCAGAGGGTGGTGACAGTCTGGAATGCGCTGCCTGGGAGGCTGGTGAAGGCGAGTTGCCTCACACCCTTTAAGAAGTATCTGGATGAGCATTTGGTCCATCAGGGTTATGGGCCGAGTGCTGGTAAATGGGGTTAGGTGGGAATTCAGGTGTATATCGATGTAGATTTGACGGGCCAAAGGGCCTTTTCTGCTCTGTGTGACTCTATTCTATTCTGTGAGCTGGAGTTGGTTGAGATTGAAAAGTCTTGGAGGCGTATCATGAGCTGCTGATAAATGGAATGCTAAATTGCTGGTAAATGAGGGAACATTATAAATTAGTAAATAATTAAAATAAATATATTTCTCAACATAATCCTGCAAATAATATATTAAGCGAACCACATTAAATATTAAAATGAATTAACATCAGAGTTAGAGAAGCAGAAGATTGGACAATAATTCATAATATGTCGGTGTTACTTAAATACCCAGCTGTTTAAAGAGCGAGTTCTTTACATGATGATCTTACAAGCTAATTATTTTATTTTTCTTGTCAGATTCCAAATCAGTGATCCTATTTACACAACGAATGGAGGATGATCAGAATAGATTTGCTGTTTGTGTTCATTTGTCCATGTGGATAGGGGCAACACAGTGATTAACCCTGCTACCCCTCGGGTTCGATTCTTGGCTTGGGTCACTGTCTGTGCGAAGTCTGCATTTTCTTCCCATGTCTGTGTGGGTTTCCTCTGAGTGCTGTGATACCCTCCTACAGTCTGAGTTAGAATCATAGAACCCTACAGGCCCATCGAGTCTGCACCGACCACCATCCCACCCAGGCCCTACCCCTATATCCCCTACATATTTTACCCACTAATCCCTCTAACCTACACATCCCTGGACACTAAGGGTCAATTTCTCAGCATGGCCAATGAACCTAACCCGCACATCTTTGGACTGTGGGAGGAAACCGGAGCACCCGGAGGAAACCCACTCAGATACAAGGAGAATGTGCAAACAGACTGTGACCCGAGCTGGGAATCGAACCCAGATCTCTGGAGCTGTGAAGCAGCAGTGCTAACCACCGTGGCTACCGTGCTTGGCCATGAATTGGCCGTGCTAAATTCTCCCTCAGAACAGATGCCGGAGTGCGGTGACTCGGGGATTTTCACAGTAACTTCATTGCAGTGTTAATATAAACCTACTTGTGATTGATAAGCTTTTTTTTTATTATCGCTATCATCATCACGTGCAGTATAAGAGAAAAAAACAAGCTGATTATCCCTTTGCCCTCCGAACACAAGATGGCGTTAGCACGGTGCTTGCTTAATTCTGACTGATGCGGACAAAGAATGGGATGGATAGGATAGAGGTGGAGAGACTCTTCCTGCTCAGAAAGGACAGTAGGACTAGGGGGCACAGCCTCAAGATAAAGGGGGGAGCGGTTTAGAACGGAGTTGAGGAGGAAGTTCTTCACTCAAAGGGTGGTGAATCTCTGGAATTCTCTGCCCGTTGAAGTGGTGGAGGCTGCCTCGCTAAATATTTTTAAGACGCGGGTTGATAGGTTTTTGATAGGCGAGGGGATTAAGGGTTATGGGGAGAGGGCGGGAAGGTGGAACTGAGACGCGACAGATCAGCCATGATCTTATTGAATGGCGGGGCAGGCTCGAGGGGCTAGATGGCCAACTCCTGCTCCTATTTCTTGTGTTCTTATGTTCTTAGAATGATCAAATCGATTTGGCCCATCGAGTCGGCACCAACTCTCTGAAATGCATGGGTTTACGGGAATTAGGCAAAAGGGTGGGTGGGATGCTGCTTTGTAAATTCGAGTTGATAGGCTGGAAGTCTTTCTGCACTGTAGGGGTTATGTGGTTCTATCAGTGAACAGATTTGTTCTATTCAAAATGCAGATTGAAATAGTCTTCAAATAGTGACTGTAACTCTATATTTGGACTGTTGCTGGGACCTTAATAAGACCACAATGAAAAAAGCGAGCTAACAATTCAGAATGATGAATTATCTTCAGGCTCTTGAATGGAGTTTTGATTACAGCCCGTTGGCACAATCTGCGAGGACCCCCTCCCTCCAGCAGTCTAATGGGTTCTGGAAACATTGGCTCGAGACGTACTGGAAAGCAAGTGCTTTCAGTTTCACAAAAGAGATTCTGAGGCAAAATCTCAAAGAGGCAAAGATTAATCAAGGCTAATCAGCATGGCTTTATCAGTGGGAGATCGCGGCTAAGAAATTTTTTAAGGAGGTGACGAGGTGTGTCGATGAGGGTAGTGCAGTTGATGTTATCTACATAGACTTCAATAAGGCTCTTGAGAAGATCTGGCATGAGAGACTAATCAAGAAGATAAAAGACCAAGGGGTCCAGGATAATTTGGAAAATTGGATCAACATTGGCTTAGTGACAGGATGATCATCAAAGGTTGTTTTTGTGACTGGAAGCCTGGATCCAGTGGTGTTCCACAGGGATCCGTACTGGTCCCTTCCTGTTTGTAGTGTACATTAATGATCTAGACACAAAAATAAGAGATATGATCAGTAAGTTCGCAGATGACACAAAAATTGGTGGTGTGGCAAATAGTGAGGAGGAAAGCCTTAGATTACAGAATGATATAGGTGGGCTGATCAGATGGACAGAACATTGGCAAATGGAATATAGCCATGAAAAGTGTGAGGCTATAGGAGAACTAAGAAGGCAAGGGAAATATAACAAATGGTAGGACACTAGAAAGTACAGAGGATCAGCAGGACCTTGGGGTGCATGTTCCTGAAGGACAGCAGATAAGGTGGTTAAGAAAGCATATGGAATACTTGCCTTTATTAACCAAAGTATAGAACATAAAAGCAGGGAGGTTATATGGAGTTTTGTTAAACACTCGTTAGGCCACAGCAAGAGTACTGTGTGCAGTTCTGGTCACCACACTATAGCAAGGAAGAGATTGCACTAGAAAGGACGCAGAGGAGATTCACCAGGATGTGGCCTGGGCTGGAGTGTTTCAGCGATGACGAGAGGCTGGGTAGGCTGTGGCTCTTTTCCTTGGAGCAGAGAAGACTGAGGAGCAACCTGATTGAGGTGTACAAAATTAAGAGGGATATCGATAGGATAGATAGAAACATTTCCCCTTTGGAGAGTGGTCAATAATCGGGGGCATTGATTTAAGTTTAGGAGCAGGAGATTTAGAGAGGATTTGATGAAAACCTTTTTCACCAGGAGGTGGTGGGAATTCATTGCCTGAAATAGCGGTTGAGGTGTGACCCCTCACATCATTTACGAAGTATTTAGATGAGCACTCGAAATGCCATAGCACACATGAGTGTGGCCAGTACAGATATGATGGGCTAAAATGCTTCTGTCTCCATGATTCTACAAGGTTTGCAGTTCTTGATGAGATCCTCTCCTGGTATCTTGTACATTAGCAAAATAAATCAATATCTTAAAACTATTCTGGAAAATATAAATAGATGTTAATGGTGAGTGAATGGAATCGGCTGCCGTCGGTGGTGGTAGAGGCGAACTCGCTGGGGTCTTTTAAAAGACTTCTGGATGAGTATATGGGATTTAATGGGATTGGGAGTTACAGACAGTTCTATGGCCTGGTAGGTATGGATGTGATCGGCCCAACTTGTGGGCCGAAGGGCCTGTTTGTGATGTAGTGTTCTATGTTAGGTGAGGTGAGGGAAGTGATTGCAGAGCCCCTGGCGATGATCTTTGCATCGTCGATGGAGACAGGAGAGGTTCCGGAGGATTGGAGGATTGCGGATGTGGTTCCTATTTTCAAGAAAGGGAACAGGGATAGCCCGGGAAATTATCGACCGGTGAGTCTGACCTCAGTGGTTGGTAAGCTGATGGAGAGGATTCTGAGGGACAAGAATTATGAGCGTTTAGAGAAGTTTAGAATGATCAGGAATAATCAGCACAGCTTTGTCAAGGGCAGGTTGTGCATTACGAGCCTAGTTGAGTTGTTTGAAAATGTGACTGAACACATTGACGAAGGAAGACTGGTGGACATGGTTTACATGGACTTCAGCAAGGCATTTGATAAAGTCCCCCATGCAAGACTTCTTGAGAAGGTGAGAGGGCATGGGATCCAAGGGGCTTTGGCCTTGTGGATCCAGAACTGGCTTGCCTGCAGAAGGCAGAGAGTGGTTGTGGATGGGTCTTTTTCGGAATGGAGGTCAGTCACCAGTGGGGTGCCCCAGGGATCTGTTCTGGGACCCTTGCTGTTTGTCATTTTCATAAATGACCTGGATGAGGAAGTGGAGGGATGGGTAAGTACGTTCGCCGACAATACGAAGGTTGGTGGTGTTGTGGATGGTCTGGAAGGATGTAGAAGTTGCAGCGAGACATAGATAGGATGCAGGACTGGGCGGAGAAGTGGCAGATAGATTTCAATGTGGATAAATGTGTAGTGGTCCATTTCGGCAGAACCAACGGGATGCAGGAGTACAATATCAAGGGCAGGAGTCTTAGTTGGGTTGAACAGCAGGAGGATCTTGGGGTCCGGGTCCATAGGACTCTTACATTGGCCACGCAGGTGGAGGATGTGGTCAAGAAGGCGTATGGTGTACTGGCCTTCATTAATCGAGGGATTGAGTTTAGGAGTCGGGAGGTAATGCTGCAACTTTATAAGACTCTTGTCAGGCCTCACTTGGAGTACTGTGCGCAGTTCTGGTCGCCTCACTATAGGAGGGATGTGGAAGCTATTGAGAGGGTACAGAGGAGATTTACAAGGAAGTTGCCTGGATTGGGAGGCATGCCTTATGAGGATAGGTTGAGGGAGCTGGGACTCTTCTCCCTGGAGAGACGAAGGTTGAGAGTCGACCTGATAGAGGTTTATAAAACGTTGAGAGGAATAGATAGGGTGGATTCTCGGAGGCTATTTCCCAGGGCTGAAATGGTCGCTGCGAGAGGACACAGGTTTAAGGTGCTGGGGAGCAAGTACAGAGGAGGTGTTAGTGGAAAGTTTTTCACTCAGAGGGTGGTGAGTGAGTGGAATCGGCTGCCGTCAGTGGTGGTGGAGGCGAACTCGCTGGGGTCTTTTAAAAGACTTCTGGATGAGTGGACAAATGTATGAAATATACAATGATTCCAGTGATGGATAAAGGTCCTGTCAGAGTATATCACTCACTCGGAACTTGTTATACAATTGTACTCTTACCAAAGTGAAGCTACCTTGCCTGGTGAAGATACAATGCTGTTGCAGGTGGAGGAGGTGGTCAAGAAGGCGTATGGTGTACTGGCCTTCATTAATCAAGGGATTGAGTTTAGGAGTCGGGAGGTAATGCTGCAACTTTACAGGACCCTCGTCAGGCCTCATTTGGAGTACTGTGCGCAGTTCTGGTCGCCTCACTATAGGAAAGACGTAGAAGCTATTGAAAGGGTGCAGAGGAGATTTACAAGGATGTTGCCTGGACTGGGAGGCATGCCTTATGAAGATAGGTTGAGGGAGCTGGGACTCTTTTCCCTGGAGAGGCGAAGGTTGAGAGGCGACCTGATAGAAGTTTATAAAATGTTGAGAGGAATAGATAGGGTGGACTCTCAGAGGCTATTTCCCCGGGTTGAAATGGTCGCTACGAGAGGACACAGATTTAAGGTGCAGGGAGGGAAGTACAGAGGTGATGTTAGGGGTAAGTGTTTCACTCAGAGGGTGGTGAGTGATTGGAATCGGCTGCCGTCGTCGGTGGTGGAGGCGAACTCGCTGGGGTCTTTTAAAAGACTTCTGGATGAGTATATGGGGTTTAATGGGATTGGGGGTTATAGATAGGTCTATAGATTGGTGGGGTTGATGTGATCGGCGCAACTCGAGGGCCGAAGGGCCTGTTTGTGCTGCAGTGTTCTATGTTGGGTGAGGTGAGGGAAGTGATTGCAGAGCTCCTGGCGATGATCTTTGCATCGTCGATGGAGACGGGAGAGGTTCCAGAGGATTGGAGGATTGCAGATGTGGTTCCTATTTTCAAGAAAGGGAACTGGGATAGCCCGGGAAATTACTGACCAGTGAGTCTGACCTCAGTGGTTGGTAAGCTGATGGAGAGGATTCTGAGGGACAAGAATTATGAGCGTTTAGAGAAGTTTAGAATGATCAGGAATAATCAGCACAGCTTTGTCAAGGGCAGGTTGTGCATTACGAGCCTAGTTGAGTTGTTTGAAAATGTGACTGAACACATTGACGAAGGAAGACTGGTGGACATGGTTTACATGGACTTCAGCAAGGCATTTGATAAAGTCCCCCATGCAAGACTTCTTGAGAAGGTGAGAGGGCATGGGATCCAAGGGGCTTTGGCCTTGTGGATCCAGAACTGGCTTGCCTGCAGAAGGCAGAGAGTGGTTGTGGATGGGTCTTTTTCGGAATGGAGGTCAGTCACCAGTGGGGTGCCCCAGGGATCTGTTCTGGGACCCTTGCTGTTTGTCATTTTCATAAATGACCTGGATGAGGAAGTGGAGGGATGGGTAAGTACGTTCGCCGACAATACGAAGGTTGGTGGTGTTGTGGATGGTCTGGAAGGATGTAGAAGTTGCAGCGAGACATAGATAGGATGCAGGACTGGGCGGAGAAGTGGCAGATAGATTTCAATGTGGATAAATGTGTAGTGGTCCATTTCGGCAGAACCAACGGGATGCAGGAGTACAATATCAAGGGCAGGAGTCTTAGTTGGGTTGAACAGCAGGAGGATCTTGGGGTCCGGGTCCATAGGACTCTTACATTGGCCACGCAGGTGGAGGATGTGGTCAAGAAGGCGTATGGTGTACTGGCCTTCATTAATCGAGGGATTGAGTTTAGGAGTCGGGAGGTAATGCTGCAACTTTATAAGACTCTTGTCAGGCCTCACTTGGAGTACTGTGCGCAGTTCTGGTCGCCTCACTATAGGAGGGATGTGGAAGCTATTGAGAGGGTACAGAGGAGATTTACAAGGAAGTTGCCTGGATTGGGAGGCATGCCTTATGAGGATAGGTTGAGGGAGCTGGGACTCTTCTCCCTGGAGAGACGAAGGTTGAGAGTCGACCTGATAGAGGTTTATAAAACGTTGAGAGGAATAGATAGGGTGGATTCTCGGAGGCTATTTCCCAGGGCTGAAATGGTCGCTGCGAGAGGACACAGGTTTAAGGTGCTGGGGAGCAAGTACAGAGGAGGTGTTAGTGGAAAGTTTTTCACTCAGAGGGTGGTGAGTGAGTGGAATCGGCTGCCGTCAGTGGTGGTGGAGGCGAACTCGCTGGGGTCTTTTAAAAGACTTCTGGATGAGTGGACAAATGTATGAAATATACAATGATTCCAGTGATGGATAAAGGTCCTGTCAGAGTATATCACTCACTCGGAACTTGTTATACAATTGTACTCTTACCAAAGTGAAGCTACCTTGCCTGGTGAAGATACAATGCTGTTGCAGGTGGAGGAGGTGGTCAAGAAGGCGTATGGTGTACTGGCCTTCATTAATCAAGGGATTGAGTTTAGGAGTCGGGAGGTAATGCTGCAACTTTACAGGACCCTCGTCAGGCCTCATTTGGAGTACTGTGCGCAGTTCTGGTCGCCTCACTATAGGAAAGACGTAGAAGCTATTGAAAGGGTGCAGAGGAGATTTACAAGGATGTTGCCTGGACTGGGAGGCATGCCTTATGAAGATAGGTTGAGGGAGCTGGGACTCTTTTCCCTGGAGAGGCGAAGGTTGAGAGGCGACCTGATAGAAGTCTATAAAATGTTGAGAGGAATAGATAGGGTGGACTCTCAGAGGCTATTTCCCCGGGTTGAAATGGTCGCTACGAGAGGACACAGATTTAAGGTGCGGGGAGGGAAGTACAGAGGTGATGTTAGGGGTAAGTTTTTCACTCAGAGGGTGGTGAGTGAATGGAATCGGCTGCCGTCATCGGTGGTGGAGGCGAACTCGCTGGGGTCTTTTAAAAGACTTCTGGATGAGTATATGGGGTTTAATGGGATTGGGGGTTATAGATAGGTCTATAGATTGGTGGGGTTGATGCGATCGGCGCAACTCGAGGGCCGAAGGGCCTGTTTGTGCTGTAATGTTCTATGTTCTATGTTCTGCTTTGTGCAGGTCACAGGGAGAACCATCTTCTTGCTGCTGAATTCAAAACAGCTCATGTTGCTCAGAGTAGAGGCCCCAGTGAGGATGACTCATTGTGTTACTCGAGTGCGATGAGAAAGTCACTGTTGGTGTGAGTCAGGAGCACCCCCCCCCCCCCACTGCTGTTACTGCTGTGAGCACACGCACTTAGAAATTTAACCCGGGGGGGGGGGGGGGGGGGGGGCTGCTGTCACCTCTGGGTTTTTTTGCATGTGGAATAATAACGGAACTAATCGACTCCTGAAGAGGAGGGTTTGGCAGAGCTTGCTCAAGGCTGTGAGAAATTTGCTTCGTGCTCTGTCTGATTGACTTGAAGCCTTTCTGTTCTGACCGCAGTCTGAATTACATTGCAGCTGCCTCCAACTGCCCTGCATTGTTACACTTACTAGTATCGAGAAGCCTGAGATCTTGAGTTCAAATCCCACCCGGACAGGGTGTGAAATTGTATTCAATATTCCAGTAATTTGTTTGGCTGCGGTCAGGAAAAGAATAAAAGCTGTTGAGTTTTAGTCAGAAGTGAACTGGGTCACTGTGATCCTCTGGGGGAACCAACCTGCCAATCTGTAATTTAGTATTTTTCTAAATCACTCTTCATCTCTCCTGGAGGCAGTTGGCTGGCTTTTGAATTCCATCACTGGTCCGTGGAGTGTTTTGTCTAAAAAAGTCTTTATTTATGTGTGTTGTGGGGTAGCCCAGCTTGGCTAGATGGCCAAATTGTGGTACAGAAAGATGTCAATGGCATGGGTTTGATGGCTTGCATCCTCGCTTTGTCCCATGCTTTTAGAATAGTAACAGAGAATCCTTGCAGTGCAGAAAGAGGCCATTCAGCCCATCGAATCCACACTGGCAATAATCTCATTCAGCCCCTATCCCCGTAACAACACATATTTACCCTGCTACCTGACACTGAATATAAGGTGCATATAGATAGTGCAATGATACCGCAGGTAATTCATTTCGGTAGGAATAACAGATGTGTTGAGTATAGGGCTAACGGGAGGACTTTAAATAGTGTGGAGGAGCAGAGGGATCTAGGTGTATGTGTACATAGATCCCTGAAAGTTGGGAATCAAGTGGATAAGGTTGTTAAGAAGGCATACGGAGTTTTGGCGTTTATTGGTAGGGGGATTGAATTTAGGAGTCGCAGCGTCATGATGCAACTGTACACATCTCTGGTGCGGCCGCACTTGGAGTTTTGTGTGCAGTTCTGGTCCCCACATTACAAGAAGGATGTAGAGGCTTTGGAGAGGGTGCAGAGGAGGTTTACCAGGATGTTGCCTGGTATGGAGGGGAGATCCTATGAGGAGAGATTGAGAGATTTGGGGTTGTTTTCGCTGGAAAGAAGGCGGCTAAGAGGGGATCTCATTGAAACATATAAGATGATTAGAGGTTTAGACAGGGTAGATAGTGATAGCCTTTTTCCTAGGATGGAGAAAGCTAACACGAGGGGGCACGATTTTAAATTAAGGGGGGGTAGTTATAGGACAGATGTCAGGGGTAGGTTCTTTACCCAGAGGGTGGTGAGGGACTGGAATGCCCTGCCAGCTGCAGTTGTAAATGCACCTAGTTTGGGGGCGTTTAAAAGATCTGTGGATAGGTTTATGGATGAAAAGGGATTGGTTTAGGCTAGTGGGTCATTGTTTTGTAACTGGTCGGCGCAACATCGTGGGCCGAAGGGCCTGTTCTGCGCTGTAATGTTCTATGTTCTATGTTCTATGTTTGTGTTAATGCGTTTCACTTAAGAATTCGAGGAAACTCCACAAAATTTGAGAATGGACAGGCTTAGAAATTGAAATTTTGTTTATTTATTAGTGTCACAACTAGGCTTACGTTAACACTGCAATGAAGTTACTGTGAAAACCTCTGAGTTACCACACTTCGGCGCCTGCTCGGATACACTGAGAGAGAATTTAACATGCCCACTTAACCACAAATGTTTAGATAGTGGGAGGAAACCAGAGCACTCAGAGGAAACCATCACAGACACAGGGAGAACACGCAAACTCCATACAGACAATTACCTGAGGCCGGAATTGAATCCGGGTTCCTGGTTCTGTGAGGTAGCAGTGTGAACCTCTGTGCTGCCTCTGGTTATATAAAAAATAATCATCTCTCTGAATGGGTGGGAGGTGCCTGAATTGGTGGGAATTGGTACGATGGTCTAACTGTGCTCTGATTACCTGTATTTGCCATCAAGAGTGCATGGCACATACTGATCATGGGATGGGGGAGAGAACTAGCAATAAGTACATCTTTATTTGTCTACCATAGCCTAGAATTTGCAGAGATAGAACATAGAACATAGAACATTACAGCACATACAGGCCCTTCGGCCCTCGGGTTGCGCCGATCACATCAACCCCACCAATCTATAGACCTATCTATAACCCCCAATCCCATTAAACCCCATATATTCATCCAGAAGTCTTTTAAAAGACCCCAGCGAGTTCGCCTCCACCACCGATGACGGCAGCCGATTCCATTCACTCACCACCCTCTGAGTGAAAAACTTACCCCTAACATCACCTCTGTACTTCCCTCCCCGCACCTTAAATCTGTGTCCTCTCGTAGCGACCATTTCAACCCGGGGAAATAGCCTCTGAGAGTCCACCCTATCTATTCCTCTCAACATTTTATAAACTTCTATCAGGTCGCCTCTCAACCTTCGCCTCTCTAGGGAAAAGAGTCCCAGCTCCTCAACCTATCTTCATAAGGCATGCCTCCCAGTCCAGGCAACATCCTTGTAAATCTCCTCTGCACCCTTTCAATAGCTTCTACGTCTTTCCTATAGTGAGGCGACCAGAACTGCGCACAGTACTCCAAATGAGGCCTGACAAGGGTCCTGTAAAGTTGCAGCATTACCTCCCGACTCCTAAACTCAATCCCTCGATTAATGAAGGCCAGTACACCATACGTCTTCTTGACCACCTCCTCCACCTGCAAGGCCGATTTAAGAGTCCTGTGGACCCGGACCCCGAGATCCTTCTGCTCTTCAATGCTACTAAGACTCCTGCCCTTGATAGTGTTTTCGTTCATCCCGTTGGTTCTGCCGAAATGGACGACTACACATTTATCCGCGTTGAAGTCCATCTGCCACTTCTCCGCCCAGTTGATAGTTGATAATTGTGTACGATGATGCTGAGATTGTCCACACAGCGATCAAACATTAAATTCCAAATGGAATGAAAATGAGCTGAAAGTGTCCTACTTTGTGTCCTATGTGCTGAAGGTTTACCAGGATGTTGCCTGGTATGGTGGGAAGGTCTGATGAGGAAAGGCTGAGGGACTTGAGGTTATTTTCATTAGAGAGAAGAAGGTTAAGAGGTGACCTGATTGAGGCATACAAGATGATCAGAGGGTTAGATAGGGTGGACAGTGAGAGCCTTTTTCCTTGGATGGTGATGGCTAACACGAGGAGACATAGCTCTAAATTGAGGGGTGGTAATTATAGGACAGATGTCAGAGGTAGGTTCTTTACTCAGAGGGTAGTAAGGGCGTGGAATGCCCTGCCTGCAGCAGTTGTGGACTCGCCAACTTTAAGGGCGTTCAAATGGTCAGTGGATGGGCATATGGATAACATTGGAATAGTTTAGGTTAGAGGGTCATTAGATTGGTTCCACTGGTCGGCGCAACATCGAGGGCCGAAGGGCCTGTACTGCGCTGTAATGTTCTACGTTCTATGTATGGTCAAACCATTGCAACTTTAAGCCCTTCCATTTCTCCGTTTCTGTGGGGTGGCGGGGGGTGGTTTCCTTGAATTATTAAGTGAAATGAATTAACACAAACTGCATCATCATTGTATGCACCTTATATTCAATATACAAAGTTATTAACGCAGAGCAGTTATGTCACTGCAGCCAAGAAGGAAATATGCAACAAAATCAAAACTCTGTGAGATATCTTCCAGTGCCTTCCAGTTTCCCGGTCATCAGCGGGTCAGATTTCAAGTTCGTTTTAAAAATATAAAAACTCCAGTCAGCAGATCCTGTGTTGTTAGCTCGACAGAGAAATGCGATGTTGCAGTAAAGTGTCAATGAGAGGACAGCTGAGCTGAATTCAAAATCCCCATCGATTAGAATTTGAGCAAACCAGATTTGAGTTCTCCAATTGCTTTCAAATCCTTGGAATTGGAGGTATCTTTGCTGTGTGTCATTCAGCCCTGGATCAGGTTGGTTCTGTGTGTGTGTGTGTGTGTGTTTGTATAGAAGCGGAAACATTGCATTCGATTAGGTTCAGGCTGAATTCAATGCTGCATTCTAAAGCTCATTCGGGGCACCGATAATAATCTTTCATTAACTTTGCCACGTCTTCTGAGTTTCAAGCTCTGAAATAAAACGGCGGTTATTTTCCAACGTGATTCAGTGCGAGCTATACGGTGTTAAAGAGGCTTTGGCTTGAAGGGGGCCAAAGTGTTCATTCTGAAGAGGGTGGTGAAAGGCACAGAGTGTTGATTAAGGACTGCCTGGAGTAATAGATCTTTTATATTGAACTGTACTCGGGGAAGCGGGGCTGACGATGGAAATTATCTCTTTATTTGGATCTCGGCAAGCGATCTATTCGTTGCCTAAAGTACAATACTAATCTGTTAGCATTGGTATTTGGGACCATTGTACAAATGCATAGAGTGATTGTCCTCCTCGGGGATTATAGTCTCAATCACTCTCTTTGCTTCATCCTCAGTTCTATATGGACCTAGAGAACCATCTGCAATCACCCAGCTCTCTCTTTTTGTTGACTCCATCGCAGGGTAGTTTGGGAACAACTGAAGGCAGCTTCATTACTACCTGTGTTAGAATCGTAGAATCCTTACAGTGGAGAAGGAGGCCATTTGGCCCATTGAACTGAACCAGTAATAATCACACACAGGCCCTATCCCCACAACCCTCCCATATATTTTCCCTGCTGCTCCCCCTGACACGAAGGGACAATTCAGCATGACCAATTTAGCATGTCCGAAAATGTGCGGGTTAGGTTGATTGGCCAGGCTAAAATTGCCCCTTAGTGTCCTGGGATGTGTAGGTTAGAGGGATTAGCAGGTAAATGTGTAGGGATATGGGGATAGGGCCTGGGTGGGGTTGTGCAGACTCAATGGGCCAAAGGGCCTGTTTCTGCACTGTAGGGTTCTATGTTCTATCAAACTAACCCACACATCTTTGGACTGTGGGAGGAAACCGGAGCACCCGGAGGAGACCCACCCAGACACGGGGAGAATGTGCAGACACCACACAATCACCCAAGGCCGGAATCAATCCTGGGTGCCTGGCACTGTGAGGCAGCATCGCTAACCACTGTGCCACCGTGCTGCCCTCAAAAATAAGCTCACAATACAAAGTAGCACTCCTACCCTCCAGCCCACGCTAATAACACAGCAAAAAATTTTGAAAAGCATAAATAAAGGGTGGTGAGTGAGTGGAATCGGCTGCCGTCAGTGGTGGTAGAGGTGAACTCACTGGGGTCTTTTAAAAGACTTCTGGGTGAGTATATGGGGTTTAATGGGATTGGGAGTTACAGATAGTTCTATGGCCTGGTAGGTATAGATGTGATCAGCGCAACTTGTGGGCTGAAGGGCCTGTTTGTGCTGTAGTGTTCTATGTTCTAAATCTCTGGCCTGTGTGATGGTACAACGTCTGACAACACCAGGTTTTAGTCCAACCGATTTATTTGATAATATTCTCACAAACTTTCGAGGGGACTGCCTCTTCGTCAGGTGAATGGAGAGTTCTGGCTTCAGACAGAGCATATAAAACACAGACAGTTGCTGATTAGAATGCGAATCCTTACACCTAACCTGCTGTTCAAGTCTTAAAGTGGCTGATAATGTGAGTGGAAGGAGCACTGATCACAGGTTAAAGAGATGTGTATTGTCTCCAGACAATACAGTGAGTGAGGTTTTGCAAACCCAGGCAAGTCACGGGGGTTACAGATAGTGCGACATGAACCCAAGATCCCTGTTGAGACCGTCCTCATGTGTGCGGAACTTGGCTATCAGTCTCTGTTCAGCGACTCTGCGCTGTTGTGTGTCATGAAGGCCGCCTTGGAGAATGCTTACCCGAAGGTCAGAGGCTGAATGCCCGTGACCGCTGAAGTGTTCGCCAACAGGAAGGGAACAGTCTTGCCTGGTGACTGTCGAGCGATGTTCATTCATCCGTTGTCGTGGCATCTGCATGGTCTCCACAGACAGACAGACAGAAGAGTAGATTCAAAATCATTTGAGCTTTCCATTGGTCCAGTTTACACGAGCTAATCCAGGCCAATATTTTTTATTCTCAAAAATACACCAGGTTTTGAGGGGGGCAGAAAATGTTTGCAGAGTTTTACAGCTGCTGGCTTTTGCGTACTTCAACAAAAGAGAAAAGCTCAGTGAAATGATGTGAAGTATCTGGAGAACAGAAATAATCTAACAATATCAGAAGCCACATTCTCAGAGGAAATAATAGGAATGGTTATGAACACTGGCCTGTATTTTGTTCTGAGCTGTGCTTGCCAGATCCTGAGGGAGGTTTGACAGGGTAGCGGGTGAGATATCTTCACTAGTGGGAAACATCTTGAACAAGGGGACATTGCTTAACAGGATAAAAGGTCGGTCAATTAGAACTGAGATGTGTAGAAGTTTCTTCACACAGAGGGTGGTGAATCTCTGGAATTCTCTGCTCAAAGAATGGTGGAGGCTGGTTTAAAATGGAGCTGGAGAAATATTTGATAGATCGAGGAATAGAGGGTTTTGGGGAAATGACACAGAGAAGGAGCTGAGGCCATGATCGTACTGAATGGTGGGGCAGGTTTGAAAAGCCTGGTAGCCGACTCCTGTTTCTATTTCTTGTGTGCCTCATATTTCATTTATTAATTTTGTGCAAATTGGAACGGTGCTTTTATGGTAAGTGGATGCCTGTGTGGAGTTTGCACATTCTCCTCGTGTCTGCGTGGGTTTTCTCCGGGTGCTCCGGTTTCCTCCCACAGACCAAAGATGTGCGGGTTAGGTTCATTGGCTATGCTAAAATTGCCCCTTAGTGTCCTGGGATGTGTAGGTTAGAGGGATTAGCAGGTAAAATGTGTAGGGATATGGGGATAGGGTCTGGGTGGGATTGTGTTCGGTGCAGACTCGATGGGCCGAAGGGCCTGTTTCTGCACTGTAGGGTTCTATGTAGTGTCTATGTAAGACTAGGTTTACAACGGGCTTTTAAAATGGGGAATGGGCAGGGGGCACTTGCCAGAGGTGCACAGGTAAGTATAATCTACAGGGGGTGACAGCCTTGACCCGGTGCTGCCCCATGCCAGGGGACAGTGCCAAAGGGCAGTGCAAGGGAGCACTTCCAGTATGCCAGTGGGCAGTGGCAGTATAACAGGGGCTGTGTTATACTGTGTTATATAACAGGGGCTGGGAGCAGTTCCAGTGTGCCAGATGCTGGGCCAGGGGGGTACTTTTGGTGGGAGAGATGGTGGTGGGAGCGGGGGTTCTGTGTCTGTGTGACGGTCCCATATCCATAGAGGGCGGCACGATAGCACAGTGGTTAGCACTGCTGCTTCACAGCTCCAGGGTCCTGGGTTCGATTCCCGGCTCGGGTCACTGCCTGTGTGGAGTTTGCACATTCTCCTCGTGTCTGCGTGGGTTTTCTCCGGGTGCTCCGGTTTCCTCCCACAGTCCAAAGATGTGCGGGTTAGGTTCATTGGCTATGCTAAAATTGCCCCTCAGTGTCCTGGGATGTGTAGGTTAGAGGGATTAGCAGGTAAATGTGTGGGGATAGGGTCTGGGTGGGATTGTGTTCGGTGCAGACTCGATGGGCCGAAGGGCCTGTTTCTGCACTGTAGGGTTCTATGCTGATATCTATTTAAAAAGGGTACCTGATTTTTTTTTTATAGAACCTGATTTTAATTTTACAGTTTACAGTTTGTTTTAGTTCTGCAGTATCCATTTATAGAACATAGAACATAGAACATTACAGCACAAACAGGCCCTTCGGCCCTCGAGTTGCACCGATCGCATCAACCCCACCAATCTATAGACCTATCTATAACCCCCAATCCCATTAAACCCCATATACTCATCCAGAAGTCTTTTAAAAGACCCCAGCGAGTTCGCCTCCACCACCGACGACGGCAGCCGATTCCAATCACTCACTACCCTCTGAGTGAAAAACTTACCCCTAACATCACCTCTGTACTTCCCTCCCCGCACCTTAAATCTGTGTCCTCTCGTAGCGACCATTTCAACCCGGGGAAATAGCCTCTGAGAGTCCACCCTATCTATTCCTCTCAACATTTTATAAACTTCTATCAGGTCGCCTCTCAACCTTCGCCTCTCCAGGGAAAAGAGTCCCAGCTCCCTCAACCTATCTTCATAAGGCATGCCTCCCAGTCCAGGCAACATCCTTGTAAATCTCCTCTGCACCCTTTCAATAGCTTCTACGTCTTTCCTATAGTGAGGCGACCAGAACTGCGCACAGTACTCCAAATGAGGCCTGACGAGGGTCCTGTAAAGTTGCAGCATTACCTCCCGACTCCTAAACTCAATCCCTCGATTAATGAAGGCCAGTACACCATACGCCTTCTTGACCACCTCCTCCACCTGCGAGGCCGATTTAAGAGTCCTGTGAACCCGGACCCCGAGATCCTTCTGCTCTTCAACGCTACTAAGACCCCTGCCCTTAATAGTGTACTCGTTCATCCCGTTGGTTCTGCCGAAATGGACTACTACACATTTATCCGCGTTGAAGTCCATCTGCCACTTCTCCGCCCATTCCTGCATCCTATCTATGTCCTGCTGCAACTTTTGACATCCTTCCAGACCATCCACAACACCGCCGACCTTCGTGTCATCAGCGAACTTGCTAACCCATCCCTCCACTTCCTCATCCAGGTCATTTATGAAAATGACAAACAACAAGGGTCCCAGAACAGATCCCTGGGGCACCCCACTGGTGACTGACCTCCATTCCGAAAAAGACCCATCCACAACCACTCTCTGCCTTCTGCAGGCAAGCCAGTTCTGGATCCACAAGGCCAAAGGCCCTTGTTTGTTTCTGGCCCCACTCCACCAGCATGATGCCGTGAGCCACACCCCCTGATTTTCTTTCATTCAAAATTCTGCACAATATAGCAAGAAAAGCTGGCTACACGTTGCTCCCTTCACCTGATCCGAAACTTGGATGAGAAAAGGGGAAAATTCCACCCTAGTCTAAGCCAGAAAGCTCAGTGACCAGATACTGGGCAAGACGACAGCTCAGTGACTATCACTGATTGCTGTGCAGATACATGGATTTGGGCCGGTGTCTGTGGGAGTTTGCACATTCTCCCCGTGCCTGCGTGGGTTTTCTCCGGGTGCTCCGGTTTCTTCCCACACCCCAAAGCTGTGCTGTTAGGCTGATTGGAGGTAATAAATTGTCCCTAAATTAGTTTCCCTCAATGTGGAATGCCACAAGCGTAGATAAGAACATAAGAACATAAGAACATAAGAAATAGGAGCAGGAGTAGGCCATCTGGCCCTTCGAGCCTGCCCCGCCATTCAATAAGATCATGGCTGATCTGTCGCGACTCAGCTCCACCTACCCGCCTTCTCCCCATAACCCTTAATCCCTTCTCTTATCAAAAACCCATCAACCCGTTTCTTAAAAATATTTAGCGAGGCAGCCTCCACCACTTCAACAGGCAGAGAATTCCAGAGATTCACCACCCTTTGAGTGAAGAAGTTCCTCCTCAACTCTGTTCTAAACCGCCCCCCCTTTATCTTGAGGCTGTGCCCCCTAGTCCTACTGTCTTTTTTGAGCGGGAACAGTCTCTCCACCTCTATCCTATCCATCCCATTCATCATCTTATACGTCTCAATGAGATCTCCCCTCATTCTTCTAAACTCTAACGAGTACAAGCCTAGTTTATTCAGCCTCTCCTCATAGCTCAATCCCCTCAACTCCGGTATCAGCCGAGTAAACCTCCTCTGCACTCCCTCCAGAGGATCATGGGTGGAAGGGAAACTGGTAATGTTGAGATGGCGGTGCGGGCTCGTTGGGCCAAAGGGCCTGTTTCCCGGGCTGTTTTTGTTCTTTGATCAAAACAAAAAAAAAGGCTGGGGATTGGGGCGGCACGGTAGCACAGTGGGTTCGCACTGCTGCTTCACAGCTCCAGGGTCCTGGGTTCGATTTCCGGCTCGGGTCACTGTCTGTGTGGAGTTTGCACATTCTCCTCGTGTCTGCGTGGGTTTCCTCCAGGTGCTCCGGTTTCCTCCCACAGTCCAAAGATGTGCGGGTTAGGTTGATTGGCCATGCTAAGGAATTGCCCCTTAGTGTCCAGGGATGTGTAGGTTAGAGGGATTAGTAGGTATAATATGTAGGGATATGGGGGTAGGGCCTGGGTGGGATGGTGGTCGGTGCAGACTCGATGGGCTGAAGGGCCTCTTTCTGCACTGTAGGGTTCTATGATTCTCTGATACTCAGCAGGTCTGTGAAGACAGAGAAATGAGTTAATGGTTTAGGTCAATGATCTTCCCCAGTTCTGATAAGAAGGCAGAGTTATGAAGGATTTCAAGTAAATGCAGAGACAGAGAAAGGAGCGGGGAGTTGGAAAGATCAGTAAGTGAAAAATCTGTGATACAATGGAAGGCAGAAATAATTAAATAACAATGGAATTTGGTGCGATTGGAATAGTGTTACTGCGTACAGTTCTGGCCGTCACACTACCAGAAGGACGTGGAGGCTTTGGAGAGAGTGCAGAGAAGGTTTACCAGGATGTTGCCTGGTATGGTCTTAGGTATGAGGAGAGATTGGGTAAACTGGGGTTGTTCTCCCTGGAAAGATGGAGAACGAGGGGAGACCTAATAGAGGTGTATAAAATTATGAAGGGTATGGATAGGATGAACAGTGGGAAGCTTTTTCCCAGGTCAGAGGTGACGAACACAAGGGGTCACAGGCTCAAGGTTAAGGGGGCAAGGTTCAACACAGATGTCAGGGGGATGTTTTTAAACAGTGCGTAGTGGGGGCGTGGAATGCTCTGCCAAGCAAGGTGGTTGAGGCGGACGTGCTGGGATCCTTTAAGACTAATCTAGATAGCCACATGAACAGACTGGGAGTAGAGGGATACAAACGAATGGTCTAGTTGGGCGCATGACCAGCACAGGCTTGGAGGGCCGAAGGGCCTGTTCCTGTGCTGTATTGTTCTTTGTTCGTCAATGGGATTAGAAACAATCGGTGACACTAGAGAAGGTATAAGTGGCAACATCACTTGCTGACTCAGTACACAAAGTCATGTGCAGAAAGTAAAGAAATGGAATGAGAGAAAAGGAGACAAAAAGCACTTTTTCTTTTGCAACTTCTCTTAAAATCTCCAACAATAATTAAAATTTGAAGGAATGAGACACTTCACTTTCAAACGACTTTAATCGAAATGGAGATGGGCTCCTCAACCAATCTGCCCCTCTCACACTTGGTTAAATCATTCCTCCACCACCCCCACCCCCACCACCACTATTGGCTCCCTAGATTCCACAGTTTGAGACATATCAAAACATTAACAATTTATTTACACTTGAAGTGATACACCTGGCATGGTTAGAGGGTATCTAATACGTAATATTTGTGACTTTACACCAGTCATTCATTTGACTGTCAAATCTCTTGGCGAGGTCTCTGTTTTGCAAAGAGGACTCCAACAGAAATTCCCCAGTTATAGTGTGGACGCTGGAAGTTGCTGTCCATTAACTCTTTAATAATGGTCAGCACTGATCGTTTCACTATTAGTTCAACTGAAAGCTATACTTTATTACTATTAAATTATTCAACCACTACTATTCAGCAAGGTCCTAAACTCAGCATTTTACAACAGACAGAACTGCTCTCAAGAAGAAAGGTTACTTACTTTCCTGAGGGGCATCTCAAATTGAATCATAGAATCCTGACAGTGCAGAAGGAGGCCATTCAGCCCATCTATACTGAATACAATCCCACCCAAGCCATATGGTCCTTGTGCATGAGTCGCAAAAACCCAGCCTGCAGGTGCAGCAGGTGGTCAGGAAGGCGAATGGGATGCTGGCCTTCATAGCGAGGGGGATTGAATATAAAAGTAGGGAGGTCTTGCTGCGGCTGTATAGGGCATTGGTGAGGCCACAGCTGGAGTTTTGGTGTGCAGTTTTGGCCGCCGCACTTACGCAATGATATTTTGGCCTTGGAGGGAGTGCAGAGGAGGTTTACTAGGCTGATACCAGAGTTGAGGGGATTGAGCTATGAGGAGAGGCTGAATAAACTAGGCTTGTACTCGTTAGAGTTTAGAAGAATGAGGGGAGATCTCATTGAGACATATAAGATGATGAATGGGATGGATAGGATAGAGGTGGAGAGACTCTTCCCGCTCAGAAAGGATTTTAGGACTAGGGGGCACAGCCTCAAGATAAAGGGGGGGCAGTTTAGAACGGAGTTGAGGAGGAACTTCTTCACTCAAAGGGTGGTGAATCTCTGGAATTCTCTGCCCGTTGAAGTGGTGGAGGCTGCCTCGCTAAATATTTTTAAGACGCGGGTTGATGGGTTTTTGATAAGCGAGGGGATTAAGGGTTATGGGGAGAGGGTGGGAATGTGGAACTGAGCCACGAGAGATCAGCCATGATCTTATTGAATGGCGGGGCAGGCTCGAAGGGCTAGATGGCCTACTCCTGCTCCTATTTCTTATGTTCTTATGTACCCTGCAAATCCCCTGACACTAGAGTTAAGTTAGCATGGCCAATCAGCCTAACCCGCAAATCTTTGAAGTGGGGGAGGAAACTGGAGCACCCAGAGGAAATCCACGCAGACATGGGGAGAACGTGCAAAATCCACAATGCTGGCATTGAATCTGGATTGCTGGCGCAGTGAGGCAGCAGTGCTAACCACTGTGCCACCCTATGGCAACCAATGAGATGTTGTGTCATTATTTGGACAATCATAGCAGCTTTTCTGAGCTCGGCGCAATCCCACAAACACCAATACGATACATAAAAAGTTCCTGAATATCCGTCAGCGGTGGGAGAATTGCTTCGCCTTTCTCAAAGATTGTGTGCAAGGCTAGGCAAATGAGACAGTTTGGCACGATCAAACTTTCTGCATGGTCCTCAAATTTAGATGCCAGTCAGAAGGGAGTTGGAATTTAATTTCGACAGCTGATTCTGTTCCAGGTTAAATTAAATGTTGCAATTTATTTTTCATTATATTGAAGTTTGGAGCCATGGTACTCTTGAAGAAGCATTAGCCAATTTTTTTCAGTCTTTAATCATCCAATGATTTTCATATTGACGTACCTCATATGGAATAGGAGCAGGAGTAGGCCATTTATCCCCTCAAGTTTGCTGCGCCTTTCAATAAATAAGATCATGGATGATGTAATTGTGGCTTTAACTCCATTTTCCTGTCTGCCTCCATAACTCTTAACTTCTTTCTTGATCAAAAATCTAACCGCCTTGAATATATTCAATAACCCAGCTTCCACTGCTCCCTGGGCAAGAACTTGCTCTGAGGGGAGAAATTTCTCCTCATCCGAATCTTAATGGACAGCCCTTATTTGGAAGCTGTGTTCCCTTAGTTCTTGATACTCCCACCAGGGGGAACATTATGCCAGAATTAACTTGTCAATCCCCCCAGAATCTACTATATCTACTAAACCAAGGTAGAACATATATGGTAAATGATAGGACACTGAAGAGTGTAGTAGAACAGAGGGATTTAGGAATACAGATACATAATTCCCTAAAAGTGGTGTCACAGGTAGATAGGGTCGTAAAGAATGTTTTTGGAACGTTAGCCTTTATAAATCAAAGTATTGAGTGTAAGAGTTGGAATGTTATGGTGAGGTTGTATAACACAGTAAAAAGTCTGACAACACCAGGTTTAAGTCCAACCGATTTATTTGATAGTAAACTCACAAGCTTTCGGGTTAGTCCCTTCGTCAGGTGAATGGAGAGTTCTGGCCTCAGACAGAGCATATAAAGCACAGACAGTTTACAGATTACTGATTAGAATGCAAATCTTTACACCTAACCTGCTGTTCAAGTCTTAAAGTGGCTGACAATGTGAGTGGAAGGAGCACTGATCACAGGTTAAAGAGATGTGTATTGTCTCCAGACAGGACGGTAAGTGAGGTTTTGCAAACCCAGACAAATCGTGGGGGTTACAGATGGTGTGACATGAACCCAAGATCCCTGTTGAGGCCGTCCTCATGTGTGCGGAACTTGGCTATCAGTCTCTGTTCAGCGACTCTGCGCTGTCGTGTGTCATGAAGGTCGCCTTGGAGAATGCTTACCCGAAGGTCAGAGGCTGAATGCCCATGACCGCTGAAGTGTTCGCCAACAGGAAGGGAACAGTCTTGCCTGGTGATTGTCGAGCGATGTTCATTCATCTGTTGTTGTAGCGTCTGCATGGTCTCCCCAATGTACCATGCTTCGGGACATCCTTTCTTGCAACGTATCAGGTAGACAATGTTGGCCGAGTTGCAAGAGTATTTACCATGTACCTGGTGGATGGTATTCTCACGTGTGATGATGGTATCCATGTCGATGATCCGGCATGTCTTGCAGAGGTTGCTGTGGCAGGGTTGTGTGGAATTGTGGTCACTGTTCTCCTGAAGGCTGGGTAGTTTGCTGTGATGATGTGGGTATGCCGGCGTTGGACTGGCGTAAACACAGTAAAAAGTCTGACAACACCAGGTTTTATTCCAACCTATTTATTTGATAATATTCTCACAAGCTTTCGAGGGGACTGCCTCTTCATCAGTTTGCTGTGAACAATGGTCTGTTTGAGGTTGTGTGGTTCTCTGAAGGCAAGAAGTGGGGGTGTGGGGATGGCCCTGGCGAGATGTTCTTCTTCATAAATGATATGTTGAAGACTCCGGAGAAGATGTCATTGCTTCTCCGCTCCGGGGAAGTACTGGACGACGAAGGGTACTCTGTCCACTATGTCCCGTGTTTGTCTTCTGAGGAGATCGGTGCGGTTTTTCGCTGTGGTGCATCAGAACTGTCGATCTATGAGTTGAGCGCACATATGAGGGCATCTGGAGGTGTCTGTCACAATTCTCCTCAGCTGAGCAGATCCTGTGTATACGGAGGGCTTGTCCATAGGGGATGGCTTCTTTAACATGTTTAGGGTGGAAACTGGAGAAGTGGAGCATTGTGAGATTGTCTGTGGGTTTGCGGTACAGTGAGGTGCTGAGGTGACCGTCCTTAATGGAGATGCCTGTGTCCAAGAATGCAACTGATTCTGGGGAATAGTCCATGGTGAGTCTGATGGTGGGGTGGAATTTGTTGATATCATCATATAGTTGTTTCAGTGATTGTTCACCATGAGGCCAAAGGAAGAAAATGTCATCGATGTATCTAGTGTATAGCATCGGTTGAAGATTCTGAAGATTCGGTGAAGAAGTCTTGTTCGAACCTGTGCATGAAGATGTTGGCATATTGAGGTGCAAATTTGGTCCCCATGGCTGTTCCGTGTGTCTAGATGAGACATTGGTGAGGCTGAATTTAGAGTATTGTGTGCAGTTTTGGTCACCTATTTACAGGTAGGATATTAATAAGGTTGAAGGAGGACACAGAGGGTTTAGAAGGATGTTGCCAGGACTTGACAAACTGATTTATAGAGAAAGGTTGAATAGGTTAGGACTTTATTACCTAAAGTGTCAAAGAAAGAGGGGAGGTTTGATAGAGGTGTATAAGATTTTGATGGGTATCGATAGAGTGAATGCAAGCAGGCTTTTTCCACTGAGGCTAGGGGAGAAAAAAAACCAGAGGGCATGGGTTAAAGGAGAAAAGTTTAAAGGGAATACTGGGGGGGTCTCTATCACACAGAGAGTGGTGGGAGTGTGGAATGAGCTGCCGGATAAAGTGGTAAATGCGGGGTCACTTTTAACATTTAAGAAAAACTTGGACGGGTTCATGGATGAGAGGGGTGTGGAGGGATATGGTCCAGGTACAGGTCAGTGGGACTAGGCAGAAAAATGGTTCGGCACAGACAAGAAGGGCCAAAAGGCCTGTTTCTGAGCTGTAATTTTCTATGGTTCTATATGTTGAATGATCCCACAAGAAGTCTACATGATTATGAGGGACATGGACAGATTGGATAGTCAGAAGCTTTTCCCCAGGATGAAAGAATCAGTTACTAGGAGGCATAAGTTTAAGATGTGAGGGGCAAGGTTGAAAGGAGATGTACAAGGAAAGTGTTTCCACAGAGGGTGGTGGGTGCCTGGAACTCGCTGCCGGGGGAAGCAGATCCGACAGTGACTTTTAAGGGGCATCTGGTCAAATATGTGATTAGGATGGGAATAGAGGAATACGGTCCCCAGGAAGGTAGGAAGTTTTAGTTCAGTTGGCAGCATGGTCGGTGCAGGTTTGGAGGGCCAAAGTAATTTTCTTTACTCTTTGTTCGTTATTTGTTGCTGCTGCCCCTGTCCAGGCAAATACTTAGTTGTCTATCACACACGGCACGGTAGCACAGTGGGTTAGCACTGCTGCTTCACAGCTCCAGGGTCCTGGGTTCGATTCCCGGCTTGGGTCACTGCCTGTGTGGAGTTTGCACATTCTCCTCGTGTCTGCGTGGGTTTTCTCCGGGTGCTCCGGTTTCCTCCCACAGTCCAAAGATGTGCGGGTTAGGTTCATTGGCTATGCTAAAATTGCCCCTTAGTATCCTGGGATGTGTAGGTTAGAGGGATTAGCAGGTAAATGTGTAGGGATATGGGGATAGGGTCTGGGTGGGATTGTGTTCGGTGCAGACTCGATGGGCCGAAGGGCCTGTTTCTGCACTGTAGGGTTCTATGTAGGGTTCTAACTACTTACCTTAGCCTTGGATAGGCTTTGAGGGATTGAAATGAGAGACCCTCAGCCCACAGTACATACTTTGTAGCCATTGACTAGAACTTTCCCCTCTCGCCCATACGGCAATCGTAGCGGTCAGGGGCGGGGGGAGGGGGGGGGGGGGGTGCAGACCAGGCGAGATACAGGGAGGGAAGTACTGAGGTGATGTTAGGGGTAAGTTTTTCACTCAGAGGGTGGTGAGTGAATGGAATCGGCTGCCGTCAGTGGTGGTGGAGGCGAACTCGCTGGGGTCTTTTAAAAGACTTCTGGATGAGTATATGGGGTTTAATGAGATTGAGGGTTATAGATAGGTCTGTAGGTTGGTGGGGTTGATGTGATCGGCGCAACTCGTGGCCGACGGGCCTGTTTGCGCTGTAGTGTTCTATGTTCTATGAGATCCGTTGACCTCGGACAGGATTTTCCAGTTTTGGGCAAACGTGGCTGGAAAATCCAATCCATTGTATTGTTGTTGGTCTGGTTAAGCTTCAGGTCAATGATGAGCCTGAGTGGGGGGGAACAAATGGTGGTGCTTTTGCTGAAACTCAAGGGGAAATAGCTGGGCTTTCTACTGTTCACAGTGAGCATTATTTGGAGTTATTTGAATTAATCTGGAACCTCCAAGAGACAATTCACATTTTAACACAGCTCTGTGGTGTTCAAAATACAACAAAAATGGACGCATAAGCTGGCAACAAAACTCATCATTGTTCTCCATTTGAGAAGACTTACAGAAAGGTTACTACTTTGAATAAATACATTAATTATATTAATGTTATTTATTTCATTTCTGCTCTAGCATCAACTCTGATATTATTGCAGCCGCACTTGGAGTATTGCGTACAGTTCCGGTCGCCGCATTGTAGGAAAGATGTGGAGGCATTGGAAAGGGTGCAGAGGAGGTTTACCAGATGTTGCCTGGTATGGTGGGAAGGTCTTATGAGGAAAGGTCTTATGAGGGACTTGAGGTTATTTTCATTGGAGAGAAGGAGGTTACGAGGTGACCTAATTGAGGCATACAAGATGATCAGAGGGTTAGATAGGGTGGACAGTGAGAGCCTTTTTCCTTGGATGGTGACGGCTAACACGAGGGGACGTTACTTTAAATTGAGGGGTGGTAATTATAGGACAGATGTCAGAGGTAGATTCTTTTCTCAGAGGGTAGTAACTGCCTGCAGCAGTTGTGGACTTGCCAACTTTAAGGGCATTCAGGTGGTCAGTGGATGGGCATATGGATAACATTGGAATAGTTTAGGTTAGAGGGTCATGAGATTTGTTTCACTGGTCGGCGCAACATCGAGGGCCGAAGGGCCTGTACTGCGATGTAATGTTCTATGCTGTCCCCTGCTACTGTATCAATTCTGGTGATGTGCTGGATACACCCACTACCAAAAATAATTCCCAGCAGTTGACAACAAGGCAACATGTTTGTCTTGACATGTTACGGAAAATGAGCCAAATATTAAATTGATGATCCTGTTGAGTGTGTAGCAGTTGCAACTCGGCAGTGTGTGATCAAGACAATTGGAATGAAAATAAAAATGCGAATGGGTGAACAGATGTAGCACTGACCTGGATCCATACCTGGGGTCTCCAGGTACCTGTCTCCTCCAGTAATGTGACATTTTGTCAACACTGTTCGCCACACTACCAGAAGGATACTTTGGAGAGGGTACAGAAAAGATTTACTAGGGTGTTGTCTGGTCTGGAGGGTATTAGCTATAAAGAGAGGTTAGACAAACTCGGTTTAGAACATAGAACGTAGAACACTACAGCACAAACAGGCCCTTCGGCCCACAAGTTGCGCCGATCACATCTATACCTACCAAGCCATAGAACTATCTCTAACTCCCAATCCCATTAAATCCCATATACTCATCCAGAAGTCTTTTAAAAGACCCCAGCGAGTTTGCCTCTACCACCACTGACGGCAGCCGATTCCACTCACTCACCACCCTCTGAGTGAAAAACTTTTCCCTAACATCTCCTCTGTACTTGCTCCCCAGCACCTTAAACCTGTGTCCTCTCGTCACGACCATTTCAGCCCTGGGAAACAGCCTCCGAGAATCCACCCTATCTATACCCCTCAACGTTTTATAAACCTCTATCAGGTCGCCTCTCAATCTTGTCTCTCCAGGGAGAAGAGACCGAGCTCCCTCAACCTATCTTCATAAGGCATGCCTCCCAATCCAGGCAACAGCCTTGTAAATCTCCTCTGCACCCTTTCAATAGCTTCCACATCCAGATAGTTTGTTCTCAGTGGAACAGCGAAGGCTGAGGGGCGAACTGATAGAGGATTATGAGTGACATGGACAGAGTGGAGAGTCAGATTCTTTCCTAGGCTAGAAAAGTCAAGTATTGTGGGACATTGGTTTAAGGTACTTGGGGAAAGATTTAGAGGAGATGTGCAAGGCAGACTTTTTACACGGAGGCTGGTGAATGTCTGGAACGCACTGTCCAGACAGGTGATGAGGTACGATTAGGTATAATCTTGTACCACTTTCCTCCTTCCTTCTCTCATTGCTCTCCATGTTTTACGTTTATTTTCTCAATCTCGGTGCGAGTTTGTCTCATGCATTTATCTTTAATTCCCACCCCAGGTCTTCTTCACGGGATGTGGTTATCACAGCCACTCGTCGAGCATTTGTTATCCTAATTGCCATGGAGCTGAGTGGCTCGCTTGGCCATTTCAGGGAGCAGTCAATCTGCAGGTGTGGAATCAAATGTAGACCAAACAAGAGTGGCAGATTTCCATCCCTAAAGAGCATTAAAAGATCTTTACAAAAATCGACGATGGTTTTAAATTCCAGATTCATCAGGGTGGGATTTGAACCTGTACCCCCTGGGACTCTGGATTACTAGTCCAGTGACAATATCACTATGTCCTCTTATATGGTAATCTTGCCTTTCCTTGCATGTCTGATCACATTTCCTATCTGTCTGATTCCTTCGCGTTTTGCTTCCATTTATCTCTTACCTGGCCTATAACTCTGGAATGAATTATAAATACAGTTTACTATGGAACTCTAATGTTTGCTGTGTTTACACACTCTCACCAAAACTAACAGATACTCCAAATATTTGATTTGATTTATCATTAAAGAACAAAAACAGCCCAGGAAACAGGCCCTTCGGCCCAACGAGCCCATGTCGCCATTTTAACATTACCAGTCTCCCCCTCCACCCCTGACCCTTATCTATTGTCACATATGTAGGGATGCAGTGAAAAGTATTGTTTTTTTGCACTATACAATCAAAACTTCAGACTCATAGAACACTACAGTGCAGAAAGAGACCATTTGGCCCATCGAGCCTGCACCAAACACAATCCCAAACACAATAATGGTAGGAAGGACTATTACTTACGTGGTGAAAAACTGCAGTAGGCGACGGTGCAGAGGGACCTCGGGGTCCTTGTGCATGAGTCGCAAAAACCCAGCTTGCAGGTGCAGCAGGTGGTCAGGAAGGCGAATGGGATGCTGGCCTTCATAGCGAGGGGGATTGAATATAAAAGTAGGGAGGTCTTGCTGCAGCTGTATAGGGCATTGGTGAGGCCGCAGCTGGAGTACTGTGTGCAGTTTTGGTCGCCGCACTTACGCAATGATATTTTGGCCTTGGAGGGAGTGCAGAGGAGATTTACTAGGCTGATTCCGGAGTTGAGGGGGTTGAACTATGAGGAGAGGCTGAATAAACTAGGCTTGTACTTGTTAGAGTTTGGAAGAATGAGGGGAGATCTCATTGAGACGTATAAGATGTTGAATGGGATGGATAGGATAGAGGTGGAGAGACGCTTCCCGCTCATAAAGGACAGTAGGACTAGGGGGCACAGCCTCAAGATAAAGGGGGGGTGGTTTAGAATGGAGTTGAGGAGGAACTTCTTCACTCAAAGGGTGGTGAATCTCTGGAATTCTCTGCCCGTTGAAGTGGTGGAGGCTACCTCGCTCAATATTTTTAAGACGCGGGTTGATGGGTTTTTGATAAGCGAGGGGATTAAGGGTTTTGGGGAGAGGGTGGGAATGTGGAACTGAGCCACGACAGATCAGCCATGATCTTATTGAATGGCGGGGCAGGCTCGAAGGGCTAGTTGGCCTACTCCTGCTCCTATTTCTTATGTTCTTGTCCCACCCAGGCCCTACCCCATATCCTTACATATTATGCCCACTAACTTAAACATCCCTGGACACTAAGGGGCAATTTCTTAGCATGGCCAATCAACCTAACCTGAACATCTTTGGACTGTGGGAGGAAACCGGAGCACCCAGAGGAAACCCACGCAGACATGAGGAGAATGTGCAAACTCCCCACAGATAGTGACCCGAGTCGGGAATCAAACCCAGGACCCTAGAGCTGTGAAGCAGCAGTGCTAACCACTGTGCTACCGTGCTGCATAGTGTACATGGAGAAGGAAGGGAGCGAATGCAGAGTAAGTGAACTGTAGCAACATCAGCGATAATCGGAATAAAATTCACTAAGTAATGCAAATAGCCCATTGTTAAGTATTAAGCATGGTAGCAAAGTCGTGAGCACAGGTGTCTCTCGGTGCCAGGGATCCACGTTCAATTCCTGGCTCGGGTCACTGTCTGTGCAGAGTCTGCATGTCCTCCCCGTGTCTGCAGGGGTTCCTCCGGGTACTCTGCTTTCCTCCCACAGTCTGAAAGATGTGCTGGTTCGGTGGTTTGGCCGTGCTAAATTCTCCTTCAGTGTACCCGAACAAGTGCCGGAGTGTGGCGAATAGGGGCTTTTCACAGTAACTTCATTGCGGTGTTAATGTAAGCCTACTTGCGACATTAATAAATAAACTTTAAATGTTAACTTGGTATCGACAGAAAATCCTTCAAAACCCACAAGCTTAGGAGAGGACACAGGTTTAAGGTGCTGGGGAGTAGGTACAGAGGAGATGTCAGGGGTAAGTATTTCACTCAGAGGGTGGTGAATGAATGGAATCGGCTGCCGTTGGTGGTGGTGGAGGCGAACTCGCTGGGGTGTTTTAAAAGACTTCTGGATGAGCACATGGGACTTAATGGGATTGAGGGTTATAGGTAAGCCTAGAAGGTAGGAATAGGATCGGCACAACTTGTGGGCCGAAGGGTCTGTTTGTGCTGTAGTTTTTGTATGTTCTATGTTCTAAAATCCAACAAGCAGCTCTGATACGATTCTTCATGATTAGAGTAAATACATGTGTTTTTAATGAAATGATAATGGGTCCCCCATAAAATTCAGAACATGGATACATGTCAGAATTGAAAAGTAGTGTTTTTAATTGCTGCCTGGTGTGGAGAGAACAGGGTTTCTGGTGTAACTTTTAATTTCCTGCCTTCACGCTGAGAATATAAATCACACGAGTGCTTCTAATGAACCATTCACAAATAGCCCGTGTATTTTCAATGTCTGCGCAATTGATCTTCAGATATTTTCTTCTTAATTTCAGACAGGACATTAGCCTCACTTTTTGCTGTGTTTGCAGTTTGTCCAAATTGTGAATTCAACCTAGAAACACAGAACTGCGTAAATTTGCCACACGGCAAGAGGGGGAGGGGTGGCGGTCTTCTGGTGCAGTGGGTAGCATCTCTGCCTCTGAGCTAGAAGCCCTGAGCTCAAGTCCCACAGTAAAAAGTCTCACAACACTAGGTTAAAGTCCGACCAGTTTATTTGATAGTAATCCCACAAGCTTTCAAAAACACTTTTCCTTCATCTGGTGTGTGGAAGGTTCTGATCAGAGACGGGTGTATAAAGTCGCACACAGTTTACAGAATATTGATTAGAATGCGAGTCTTTATTGCCAACCTGCTATTCGAGTCTTAAAGATGCAGACAATGGGAGTGGAGAGAGCATTAAGCACAGGTTAAAAGGATGTGGATTGTCTCCAGACAGGACAGTAAGTGAGATGTTGCAAGTTCAGACAAGTCATGGGGGTTACAGATAGTGTGACATGGACCCAAAATCCCAGTTGAGGCCGCAACAAAGATGTGCTCTTAGGCTAATTGGTGTAACAAATTGTCCCTAAATTATTCTCCCCTTAATCTGGTTTCCAATGGGGGTACCGTAAGCATAGACACGGGTCAAGGGTGGAGGAGGAAAAACACATTGTTAAGATGGCGGCGCGGGCTCGTTGGGCCGAAGGGCCTGTTTCCCGTGCTGTGTTGTTCTTTGTTCTTTGTCCTCATGTGTGCGAAACTTGGCTATCAGCCTCTGCTCAGTTCTGCAGAACTTTCCACACACCTGACAAAGGAACAGCATTTCCAAAGGTTTGTGGGTTTAGTATCAAATAAACTGGTTGGATTAAACCTGGTGTTGTGAGACTTCTTACTGTGTTTACCCCAGTCCAACACCGGCAACTCCACATCATGATTACTGTTGGTAACAAGGCCAAACAAGGGTGAGTATCCATTTGTAAATCCTTCCAACACCAATGGCGAGTAGTAAGAGTAGGAGAGATTCTTGGTTAGCCAAATGATAGGTTCCAAAATTATTTCTATCACAATCCATGACTCCAAGTGTACATTGCCTCAGTAACCCGTGCTCTGAGTAAAAGGTGATACACCAGCGCAGCACAGAGATCCATCAATCATCCTATTCGCTTGCATTTATGCTCAACACAAGCCTCTTCCACCTTGACTCCATCGAATCCTATCCACATTCTTCTGTTCCTTTCTCTGATTGCCATCAATCAGGAAGTTACTTTGGAAACTCCTCTATTGAAGATAAGTTTGGTATTTGACTCCAGAGGATATTTATCAGATTATGCTTGATGTAATTAAATTGAAAACGTGCAATAAACTCAGTCATTTTAGGCAGCAGAGCCCTATATCCATTTTTTGATTTGACTTCTTGTTGTCACAAATATTAGCATACAATTAAAAGTATTGTTTGTTGTGAGCTATATGGACAGAGCATGCTGTTCATAGAAAAGGAAGAGAGAGGGTGCAGAATGTACCCTGGTATGGTGGGAAGGTCTTATGAGGAAAGGCTGAGGGACTTGAGGTTATTTTCGTTAGAGAGAAGAAGGTGAAGAGGTGACCTAATTGAGGCATACAAGATAATCAGAGGGTTAGATAGGGTGGACAGTGAGAGCCTTTTTCCTCGGATGGTGACGGCTAACACGAGGGGACATAGCTTTAAATTGAGGGGTGATAATTATAGGACGGATGTCAGAGGTAGGTTCTTTACTCAGAGGGTAGTAAGGGTGTGGAATGCCCTGCCTGCAGCAGTTGTGGACTCGCCAACTTTAAGGGCGTTCAAATGGTCAGTGGATAGGCATACGGATAACATTGGAATAGTTTAGGTTAGAGGATCATTAGATTGGTTCCACTGGTCGGCACAACATCGAGGGCCGAAGGGCCTGTACTGCGCTGCAATGTTCTATGTTCTAATATGGTGAACGTTATTACAGAGTTCAAGAGTGTTGGAGAATTGAACAAGAGTGAAAGCTAGAATTAGTGGGGATGCTTTGGATAGCTCGCAAGAATCACTTTGCCTCGGCACCTCTTAGATGGTGTCCATGAATTTTGGCTGGGATTTTCCAGCCCCGTCATGAGACATTGGGTGGCCTAACCGAAGGTCCGTTACTTTTCACCGGGACTGGATGATGCTGGCAGCGGATGAGCCTGGAAAATCTCACCGTTTTGGGCTGGGGACCCCCATAGCGGTTAATTGGACTTGTTAAATATGGAACAATTTCCAAACTCCATCATTTTAGTTTTATCTTTGTTGCTAAAACCACACAGTTTGTGATGTTCCAGAAATTGGCTGTCTGCTAATCTATTGTGTCTACTAATCTATCTTTGCTAAGCAAGAATTGGGTCAAACCCGTGTACCCCAGATCTTCTTCCTAACTGAATCCCTGTCAGTGGCTTCTGTTACTCTGCCTTTCAAACAGTTTCTGGACTCCACTTGCCCACCACACTTCACTCCTAAACTTGAAGAACAGTTTATCGATTCTCCAGACTGACTCTACAGATCCACGTGATCCTTGAGCCACGACAGGGATTATAACTTTAAAACTTTGGTCTCTCTCCTTTATTGTCTTTTCTCTACTCCTCTCCGCATCCCTCCCCCTCCCGGTCCCTACCTCATCCACTCCCCCATTCACAACTAGGATATTTGCATTCTAATAAATGCTACATAATTTATACATAGTTTCTGATAGACAGGGGAATTAAGGATTATGGGGAGAAAGCGGGAAAGTGGAACTGATCCACTTCAGATCAGCCATGATCTTATTGAATGGCGGGGCAGGCTCGAGGGGCTAGATGGCCGACTCCTGCTCCTATTTCTTATGTTCTTAACGTCTCCTTGGTAGACTTTGAAGGATTGAAATGAGAGTATGTACTTTGGCTGCCACCCTTAAACTGAGCCCATCACTTTCATTTCAACTTTATGCATTTCATCCCTCTCTTACCTCCCTTCATAGCGAGGGGGATTGAATATAAAAGTAGGGAGGTCTTGCTGCGGCTGTATAGGGCATTGGTGGAGCCGCAGCTGGAGTACTGTGTGCAGTTTTGGGCGCCGTACTTACGCAAGGATATTTTGGCCTTGGAGGGAGTGCAGAGGAGGTTTACTAGGCTGATGCCGGAGTTGAGGGGGTTGAGCTATGAGGAGAGGTTGAATAAACTAGGCTTGTACTCGTTAGAGTTTAGAAGAATGAGGGGAGATCTCATTGAGACGTATAAGATGATGAATGGGATGGATAGGATAGAGGTGGAGAGACTCTTCCCGCTCAGAAAGGATAATATGACTAGGGGGCACAGCCTCAAGATAAAGGGGGGGGGGGGTGGTTTAGAGTGGAGTTGAGGAGGAACTTCTTCACTCAAAGGGTGGTGAATCTCTGGAATTCTCTGCCCGTTGAAGTGGTGGAGGCTACCTCGCTAAATATTTTTAAGATGCAGGTTGATGAGTTTTTGATAAGAGAGGGGATTAAGGGTTATGGGGAGAGGGCGGGAAAGTGGGACTGAGCCACGACAGATCAGCCATGATCTTGTTGAATGGCGGGGCAGGCTCGAAGGGCTAGATGGCCTATTCCTGCTCCTATTTCTTATGTTCTTATGTTCCTCGCTATTCTTTCTTATCATTTCTTTCCCAACATTATCTCTCGAGTACCTTGTTTTCCCAAATCCCTACCCCAACCTTTCAGTAGTCCTTGAACACGCTTTTCATCTGCCTTTGCCCCAGTCTTAACTCCTTTTCCAATAATCCAACAGCTTCTCCTCGCACCTCTCTTGACATCCACTAAGAGATGTTTCCTCCATTGAGGCAAGCATTCACAAGTCCATTCACAAACAGAACTGATGAGTGTCCCATCAAATTTCTTGCTGACCTTCCTGCCCAGTGTGCCTGCTGGGGGCTAATCTTTCTAATCTCCTCCCTACCCAACTCACCTTCCCTGTGGGTTCTGTAGATCAGATCCCACTACCCCTCTCTACATATTTCCTTCCAGAATATCCACATTCACTCATAACCAAAGATCCTGCGGTCCAGTCCAACAAGATGTTCTGTGTTCTGAGATAGGATCTCAATCACTGGATCTCTTCCAGTGATTGAGGCAGTTCCACTGGATCGAGAAACAGCACAGTGGTTAGCACTCCTGTCTCACAGCGCCAGGGACCCAGGTTCAATTCCGGCCTTGGGTGACAGTGTGGAGTTTGCACATTCTCCCCATATATAAAATCTGTCCAGTTTGTGGAATGGGCAGCATAGTGGTGCCTATTTTGAAGCCAAATGGTTCAGTCTGTCTTTGCATGGACTTCAAACAAACGATAAACTGTTTTTCATAGCTGGACAAATACCTGATTCTTGGATTGAGGATTTATTTGCAAACTTGGCAGGGAGACTCTTATTCTTGAAATTAAATATGTGTCGTATTTATTTACAGTTGCAGCTGGATGAGAATTCACAGAAATATTCCATGATCAATACGCTAAAGGACCTCTGTGAGCGCACAAGGTTATCTTTTGGAGTATCATCAGCCTGCTCGATTTTTCAGAGAACAATGGAGAACATATTACAAGTTTTAGCTCAGGTGGCCATTTATCTGAATGATGTACTTATTGCAGGTAAAACAACAGTAGAACACCTGCAGAACCTAAAGGAAGTCCTTAGTCATTTTTCAAGAGCCAGCATGTGCTTAAGGAAGGAGAATTGCATCTTCCTGGTATCTCAGATACCTGTCTAGATTGCAAAGTGAATAAATCAGGTTTACACCCTTTAGAGGACCGGGTTTGGGTGATTATAGACGCCCCAGCTGCCACCTCCATCCAGAAGTTACGGTTGTTTTTACAGGGATGATGTACTGTGGAAAATTCATACCAAACCATTGACACTATTTCTTCCCTGAATCTGACTGAGTAGGGTTCCATTCGTAGCCATGCAGGGTAGAATAGGTGCAGGGTGATGTGGCGGCGCGGGCTCGTTGGGCCGAAGGGCCTGTTTCCCGTGCTGGATTGTTCTTTGTTCTTTGTTCTTTGTTCTATAGAAACCATACTCCCCTCTATTCAAACAAAGGACGCGTGTCCGGGAACCCATTTTCTCCTCCTCCATCTGCACCAGAAACTCCACCATACAATGATCACTCTCTCCAAAAGGATCCTTTACCGCAAGGTCCCTAATTCTACTCGCCTCATTACATAGCACCAGATCCAAGAGGCTGAATAAACTAGGCTTGTACTCGTTAGAGTTTAGAAGAATGAGGGGAGATCTCATTGAGACGTATAAGATGATGAATGGGATGGATAGGATAGAGGTGGAGAGACTCTTCCCGCTCAGAAAGGACAGTAGGACTAGCGGGCACAGCCTCAAGATAAAGGGGAGGCGGTTTAGAACGGAGTTGAGGAGGAACTTCTTCACTCAAAGGGTGGTGAATCTCTGGAATTCTCTGCCCGTTGAAGTGGTGGAGGCTGCCTCGCTAAATATTTTTAAGAAACGGGTTGATGGGTTTTTGATGAGAGAAGGGATTAAGGGTTATGGGGAGAGGGCGGGAAGGTGGAACTGAGCCACGACAGATCAGCCATGATCTTATTGAATGGCGGGCCAGGCTCGAAGGGCTAGATGGCCTACTCCTGCTCCTATTTCTTATGTTCTTATGTTCTTATAGTAACTGCTAAAAAAGGATCAAGTTTGAGAACGATCCTCCCCTCAAGACCTTGCTTTTAAGAAAATAAAGTACATAAGAACATAAGAAATAGGAGCAGGAGTAGGCCATCTGGCCCTTCGAGCCTGCCCCGCCATTCAATAAGATCATGGCTGATCTGTCGTGACTCAGCTCCACCTTCCCGCCCTCTCCCCATAACCCTTAATCCCTTCTCTTATCAAAAACCCATCAACCCGTTTCTTAAAAATATTTAGCGAGGCAGCCTCCACCACTTCAACGGGCAGAGAATTCCAGAGATTCACCACCCTTTGAGTGAAGAAGTTCCTCCTCAACTTTGTTCTAAACTGCCCCCCCTTTATCTTGAGGCTGTGCCCCCTAGTCCTACTGTCTTTTTTGAGCGGGAACAGTCTCTCCACCTCTATCCTATCCATCCCATTCATCATCTTATACGTCTCAATGAGATCTCCCCTCATTCTTCTAAACTCTAACGAGTACAAGCCTAGTTTATTCAGCCTCTCCTCATAGCTCAATCCCCTCAACTCCGGTATCAGCCGAGTAAACCTCCTCTGCACTCCCTCCAGGGCCAAAACATCCTTGCGCAGGTGCGGCGCCCAAAACTGCACACAGTACTCCAGCTGCGGCCTCACCAATGCCCTATACAGCTGCAGCAAGACCTCCCTACTTTTATATTCAATCCCCTTCGCTATGAAGGCCAGCATCCCATTCGCCTTCCTGACCACCTGCTGCACCTGCAAGCTGGGTTTTTGCGACTCGTGCACAAGGACCCCGAGGTCCCTCTGCACCGTCGCCTGCTGCAGTTTTTCGCCCCGTAAGTAATAGTCCTTCCTACCATTCCTCCTACCAAAGTGGACCACCTCACACTTGCCAACATTAAATTCCATTTGCCATTTCCTGGCCCATTCGCCCAGCCTATCTAGATCCTTCTGCAGACTCTCCACACCCTCCGCACAATTTGCCTTTCCCCCAATCTTGGTGTCATCAGCAAATTTCGACACCCTGCACTCGGTTCCCTCCTCCAGATCATCTATATAAATGGTAAATAGCTGAGGCCCCAGCACCGACCCCTGGGGCACCCCACTAGTCACCAACCGCCAATCCGAATAGCATCCATTGACCCCCACTCTCTGCCTCCTATTTGACAACCAATCCTCTATCCACGCTAACACCCTACCCCCAACTCCATGTCCCCTGACCTTCTGCAATAACCTCTAAGTAACAACTGTCATTGTCAAATGTCTTAGAATATTCTCATCCTCGAAAAGATTTTGTGCTAACCTGTGATGCATCTCCATACAGCATCAGGGCAGTATTAGCGCATAGATGGCCAAATGGAGGGGAACGCTCAGAAGCATATGCCTCCAGGGGCTTAGCTATAGCAGAAAAAAAGTATGCCCACATTGAAAAAGAACAATTTATAGGAAAGACGTAGAAGCTATTGAAAGGGTGCAGAGGAGATTTACAAGGATGTTGCCTGGACTGGGAGGCATGCCTTATGAAGATAGGTTGAGGGAGCTGGGACTCTTTTCCCTGGAGAGGCGAAGGTTGAGAGGCGACCTGATAGAAGTTTATAAAATGTTGAGAGGAATAGATAGGGTGGACTCTCAGAGGCTATTTCCCTGGGTTGAAATGGTCGCTACGAGAGGACACAAATTTAAGGTGCGGGGAGGGAAGTACAGAGGTGATGTTAGGGGTAAATTTTTCACTCAGAGGGTGGTGAGTGAATGGAATCGGCTGCCGTCGTCGGTGGTGGAGGCGAACTCGCTGGGGTCTTTTAAAAGACTTCTGGATGAGTATATGGGGTTTAATGGGATTGGGGGTTATAGATAGGTCTATAGATTGGTGGGGTTGATATGATCGGCGCAACTCGAGGGCCGAAGGGCCTGTTTGTGCTGTAATGTTCTATGTTCTATGTTCTAACAATTGGCAGTAATTGGAGTGAAGAAATTTCATCAATATTTTTATGGGCAGAAATTTGTAATTGTCACTAATCACAAGCCACAAATGGGACTACTGAGAAGACAAAGCAGTGCCACCAGTAGCACAGGCTTGGATCCAGCGATGAGCATTATTATTGGTGGCTTACAGTTATCAGTTGGAGGACCAGCCAAAACGCCAAGTTCCCCAATTCCTCCCTTATTTGAGTAGAAGCGAGCAGCTCAGGATAGAAGATAAAGTACTGATATGGGGCGCAAGAGTGGTTGTTCTGAGTCAAGGCTGCAATGCCATTCTGGCTGAACTACATTACGGCCACCCGAGGGTATCCAAAATGAAGGTATTGGCCATGAGCTACGTTTGGTGGCCTGAAATGGTGCTTATAAGTTGGTGCAAGTAATGCCAGCAAGGACAGAAGTTGCCACCAGCAACTCCCTTACACGTGTGGGAATAGCCATGTAGATCATGGAGTCAACTGAAATGGTTTAGGCAGGCACATTTGATGTACTTGGTCATTGTAGATGCCCAGTGCAAGTGGAAGGACTTACATAGGGTACATTAGGCAAACACAATAATAACAGTAGAGAAACTTTGCGTCTTATTTTCGACGTGTGGAATCCCAGAAATGCTCGTGTCTGACAATGGACCAGCTTTCACCAGCCAGAAGTTCATCAAGTCAGCATCATATCATCCATCAATGATCTACTTTGCAAAAAGAGCGTTCCAGACTTTAAAGGCTGGTTTAAAAAACAGCCAGCAGCATCAATGGACACCAACATTTCCCATTGGTTATTTCATTAGAGGACAGCTCTACCCTTCCCGCTGCAGGAATAGCACCCGCAGAATTGTTCATGTTGAGATGACTCCGCACCAGATTAAGTTTACTATTCCCAAACTGGAGGGGGTTGGAGCAGAAAAACAACAAAAAGCTCAACGCGAAGGCCACAAAAGTAGGAGCTGGGAGAGACAACTGGAGGCCAGTGAAAACATTTGGATAAAGAATTATGCAAATCATTTTGATTGGTTACATGGAAAAGTTCACGCAGGGGGACATGAATACAGCTGAGGAGGACACTGGGTTGCAGGGGAGTAGAATTGACAGTATTGCAGTTGATAAGGAGGATGTGCTGGATATTCTTGAGGGTTTGAAAATAGATAAGTCCCCTGGTCCGGATGGGATTTACCCTAGGATTCTCTGGGAGGCAAGAGAGGTGATTGCGGAGCCTCTGGCTCTGATCTTCAGGTCGTCATTGGTCTCTGGCATAGTACTGGAAGATTGGAGGATAGCGAATGTTGTCCCATTGTTTAAGAAGGGGAACAGAGACTTCCCCGGGAATTATAGACCGGTGAGTCTTACTTCTGTTGTGGGCAAGGTTTTACAAAAAATTATTAGGGATAGGATTTATAGTTATTTGGAGAGTAATGAATTGATTAGAGACAGTCAGCATGGTTTTGTAGCGGGTAGGTCGTGCCTTACTAACCTTATTGAGTTTTTTGAGAAAGTGACCAAAGAGGTGGATGGGGGTAAGGCAGTTGACGTGGTATATATGGATTTTAGCAAGGTGTTTGATAAGGTTCACCATGGTAGGCTTCTGCAGAAAATGCAGATGTATGGGATTGAGGGTAATCTAGGAAATTGGATCAGGAATTGGCTAGCAGATAGGAGACAGAGGATGGTGGTTGATGTAAATATTCGTCATGGAGTTCAGTTATGAGTGGTAACCGAACTCCATGATCCATAAACAGGGATCTGTTTTGGGGCCACTGCTGTTTGTAATTTTTATTAATGATCTGGATGAGGGTATAGTTGGGTGGATTAGTAAATTTGCTGATGACACCAAAGTCGGAGGTGTGGTAGATTGTGAGGAAGGGTGTCATAGTTTGCAGGGAGACTTAGACAGGTTGCAGAGCTGGGCTGAGAGGTGGCGGATGGAGTTTAATGCGGAGAAGTGTGAGGTAATTCACTTTGGTAGGAATAACAGATGTGTTGAGTATAGGGCTAACGGAAGGACTTTGAATAGTGTGGATGAACAGAGGGATCTAGGTGTGTGTGTACATAGATCCCTTAAAGTTGAGAATCAAGTAGATAAGGTTGTCAAGAAGGCATACGGTATCTTGGCGTTTATTGGTAGGGGGATTGAATTTAGGAGTCGCAGCGTCATGTTGCAACTGTACACAACTCTGGTGCGGCCGCACTTGGAGTACTGTGTGCAGTTCTGGTCCCCACATTACAGGAAGGACGTGGAGGCTTTGGAAAGGATGCAGAGGAGGTTTACCAGGATGTTGCCTGGTATGGAGGGGAAGTCCTATGAGGAGAGACTGAGGGATTTGGGGTTGTTTTCGCTAGAAAGAAGGCAGCTAAGAGGGGATCTTATTGAAACATATAAGATGATTAGAGGTTTAGATAGGGTGGACAGTGATAGCCTTTTTCCTCGGATGGAGAAAGCTAGCACGAGGGGGCATGGCTTTAAATTAAGGGGGGGTAGTTATAGGACGGATGTCAGGGGTAGGTTCTTTACCCAGAGGGTGGTGAGGGACTGGAATGCCCTGCCTGCTGCAGTTGTAAATGTGCCTAGTTTGGGGGCTTTTAAGAGATCCGTGGATAGGTTTATGGACGAAAAGGGATTGGTTTAGGTTAGTGGGTCATTGTTTTTTAACTGGTCGGCGCAACATCATGGGCCGAAGGGCCTGTTCTGCGCTGTTATGTTCTGTGCGCAGTTCTGGTCGCTTCACTATAGGAAAGATGTAGAAGCTATTGAAAGGGTGCAGAGGAGATTTACAAGGATGTTGCCTGGACTGGGAGGCATGCCTTATGAAGATAGGTTGAGGGAGCTGGGACTCTTTTCCCTGGAGAGGCGAAGGTTGAGAGGCGACCTGATAGAAGTTTATAAAATGTTGAGAGGAATAGATAGGGTGGACTCTCAGAGGCTATTTCCCCGGGTTGAAATGGTCGCTACGAGGGGACACAGATTTAAGGTGCGGGGAGGGAGGTACAGAGGTGATGTTAGGGGTAAGTTTTTCACTCAGAGGGTGGTGAGTGATTGGAATCGGCTGCCGTCGTCGGTGGTGGAGGCGAACTCGCTGGGGTCTTTTAAAAGACTTCTGGATGAGTATATGGGGTTTAATGGGATTGGGGGTTATAGATAGGTCTATAGATTGGTGGGGTTGATGCGATCGGCGCAACTCGAGGGCCGAAGGGCCTGTTTGTGCTGTAATGTTCTATGTTCTATGTTCTATATCCACATGGGTTTTCTTCAGGTGCTCCAGTTTCCTCCCACACTCCAAAGACATGCGGGTCAGGTGGATTGGCCATGCTAAATTGCTCCTTAGTGTCAGAGAGACTAGCAGGGTGAATACATGGGGTTACGGGGATATGCCCTGGGTAGAATTATTAGTACAGGCTCGATCAGCTAAATGGCCTCTTGCACTGTAGGGATTCAATGAATCGAGCAGTGATCATAGTATCAAACAGAAACAAGGAGTAATCAGACTAAGAGTCATTAGTCTGGAGAAAGCCAACATGAGTGGAGAGAGGGTACATCTGGATAAATTGGGATGAAAGATTGGTTGGTGAAACTATAATGGAATAATGGCCTTTAAAAAGGAGATACTTTGAGTCTGGTTAAGGTACATTTCAACTCGGACAAAAGGTAATGTCAAGAAGTCCAAAACTCCCTGGATGGCAAAGGATACACAGAGCAACATGAAGCAGGAAGAGGTTATAGATATCAGGTGGATAATTCAGTTAAGAATAGGACTCAAAATTTCCAAAAAAGGAAGTGAAAAGTAAATAGGAGAAGCAAAGAGAGAGTATGATAAGAGAATGCCAGTTTAGATAAGGTGTCTTTTTTTTAGATCAGAAGGTGTCTTCAGTTACTTTTTATTTTATTTATTAGTGTCACTCGTAAGTTTACATTAACACTGCAGTGAAGTTACTGTGGGAAGCCTCTAGTTGCCACACTCCTGTGCCAGTTCAGGTACACTGAGGGAGAATTTAGCATGGCCAATGCGCCTTTCAGACTGTGGGAGGAAACTGGAGCACCCGGAGGAAAACCCATGCAGACACAAGGAGAATGTGCAACCTCCACACAAGCCGGTGTGGCACAGTGGTTAGCACCGCTGCTTCAGGGACCTGGGTTTGATTCCCGGCTGGGGTCACTGTCTGTGTGGAGTTTGCACATTCTCCTCGTGTCTGCGTGGGTTTCCTCCGGGTGCTCCGGTTTCCTCCCACAGTCCAAAGATGTGCGGGTTAGTTTCATTGACCATGCTAAAATTGCCTCTTAGTGTCCTCAGATGCATAGGTTAGAGGGATTAGGGGGTAAATATGTAGGGATATGGGGGTAGGGCTTGGGTGGGATTGTGGCTGGTGCAGATTTGATGGGCTGAATGGCCTCTTTCCGTACTGTAGGGTTTCTAAGTTCTACATTCTAAGTTCTAAGCCAGGAATCAAATAAGGGTCCCTGGCACTGTGAGGCAGCAGTGCTAACCACTGCTGGCCTATTAATAGTGTGGTAAAAGCAGGAATGGGGACTAGTTATGGATCTGCATGTGGATTTACCCTGGAGGCAGGGTGCACAGCTGAGGTGCAAAGGAACACATTGCATCTGTCTTTTAGCATACAGTCATAGAATCACTGCAGTGCCCAAGGCCATTTGGCCCACCGACCACAATTCCACCCAGGTCCAATCCCCATTTACCCTACTAGACCCCCCTGACACGAAGGGGCAATTTAGCACAGCCAAGCAACCTAATCCACATATCTTTGGACTGTGGGAGGAAACTGGAGGAAACCCAAGCAGATACGGGGAGAATGTGCAAACTCCGCACAGGCAGTGACCCGAGCTGGGAATTGAACCTTGGGTCCCTGACCTGGCAAGGCAGCAGTGCTAACCACTGTGCCACCGTGCCACCCTTCACCAAGGAAGAAGATGCTGCCCAAGTCATAATGAAAGAGTGGGCAGCTGAAGATACTGTGTGGTTATAAAAAATGGATGGAAGAGGGAGTATTTGCTGGGTTGGCTGTGCTTTTAGTTGGTAAGTATCAGGCTGGATGAGGTGTATCCAGAGCTACTGAGGGAAATAAGGTTAGAAAATGCCAACACCTTCCAAATCTTAGAATAGAATGGAATAGAACCCTACTGTCTGCACTGAACACAATCCCACCCAGGCCCTACCTCCTTTTCCCTACATATTATACCCACTAATCCCTCTAACCTACACATCCCTGGACACTAAGGGGCAATTTCTTACCGTGGCCAATCAATCTAACTCGCACATCTTTGGACTGTGGGAGGAAACTAGAGCACCGGGAGGAAAGATAGAGGTTTATAAAATGTTGAGAGGAATAGATAGGGTGGACTCTCAGAGGCTATTTCCCCGGGTTGAAATGGTCGCTACGAGAGGACACAGATTTAAGGTGCGGGGAGGGAAGTACAGAGGTGATGTTAGGGGTAAGTTTTTCACTCAGAGGGTGGTGAGTGAATGGAATCGGTTGCCGTCATCGGTGGTGGAGGCGAACTTGCTGGGGTCTTTTAAAAGACTTCTGGATGAGTATATGGGGTTTAATGGGATTGGGGGTTATAGATAGGTCTATAGATTGGTGGGGTTGATGTGATCGGCGCAACTCGAGGGCCGAAGGGCCTGTTTGTGCTGTAATGTTCTATCTATCTATCTAAACCCACGCAGACACGAGGAGAATGTGCAAACTCCACACAGACAGTGACCCGAGCCGGGAATCGAACCCAGGACCCTGGAGCTGTGAAGCAGCAGTGCTAACCCACTGTGCTACCGTGCTGCCCGTATCTTGTTGGATACAAAGGGGGTGCAGAAGTCTGGAGATATGCAAATGTGCAGAAAAGGATGCAAGGATAAACCAAGGCCCATCAGTTTGCACGTGCTGGCACAGAGGTTTTTAGAAATAATAATCTGAGAAAAATAACAGTCACTTGGGCAAACTCAGACAAAGGGAAAGGAGTATGGATTTGCTGAGGACAAATTCTGTTCAACCAACTTGGTGGAGTTATATTGTGAGGGTGGATGGAGGGGTGGTGTCGTTCTTGTGATGTACATGGTCTTCCAAAAGACATGATAATGTTTATGACTAAGTTACAACTCCTGGAATAAAAAGGACAAAAGGACCTTGGATAAAAACAAAGGGTTGAGTGATAGGAAACAGTAGTGGCGAATGATCTTCTGACTGAAGGAAGATTTATAATAAAGCTCCCTAGAGATTGGTGTTCTATTTTTTTCCTGATATATATTAATGACAGGGACCTGGATGTATCGCGCACAATTTCCAAATTTGCAGATAACACAAAACTTGAACGCATTGTGAACTGTGAGGAGGATAGGTCAGACTTTCAAAAGGACATAGGCAGGTTGGTGAAATGGGTACGGTATAAATAAAATACAACAAAAAGAAGGAAAATAAAAGGTCCAATTCTAAAGAAAATTTGTTGTCTTCAAGTGATCAATTGTTTGGTGTTTGATTACATGTGTCTGCAAATTCTTTCTTGTGTGCTGTTAATCCAGCCTGGATGTGGCTACAGAGTGAAAGACAAACTAAACTGGAAGGAGCAGCTGGAAGAATGAGAGAGCAGACATTTAATTAAGCCCCATATCTAAGGCAGGATGTGCTGGTCTTTGCAAAGGGTCCAGAGGAGGTTCATAAGAATGATCCTTGGAATGAAGAGCTTGGCGTGTGAGGAACGGTTGAGGACTCTGGGTCTGTACTCGATGGAGTTTAGGAGTTTGAGGGGGCATTTTATTGAAACTTATAGGATACTGTGAGGCCTAGATAGAGTGGACATGGAGAGGATGTTTCCGCTTATAGGAAAAACTAGAACCAGAGAGGCACAACCTCAGACAAAAGGGATGATAATTTAAAACAGAGATGAGGAGGAATTTCTTCAGCCGGAGAGTGGGGAATCTGTGGAACTCTTTGCCACAGAAGGCTGTGGAGGCCAGATCATTGAGTGTGTTTAAGACAGAGATAGATAAGTTCTTGATTTATAAGGGGATCAAGGGTTATGGGAAAAAGACAAGAGAATGGGGATGAGAAAAGTATCAGCCCTGATTGAATGGGAGAGCAGATTCGATGGGCCGAGTGGCTTAATTTTGCTCCCATATCTTGTGGTCTTATATGTACTTCTCAAATGCTACAAGAGTGAGTTCCAGAACCCCAGCATCCTCTGGGTGAAAAAGTTTCTCTTCAACTTGCTCCTTCGCCTTCTAATTCTTATCTTAACTCTGTGCTCCTTGTGTATTGACCCTCTACTGATGGAAAAGTGCCTCCCCATCCACCCTATCTGATGCCCTCATAATCTTATACACCTCTGTCAGGTCCCCTCTCAACCTCTGCTGCTCCAAGGAAAAGAGCCCCAAGCCTGTCCAACCTTTCCTCATATCTCAGAACCTCCAGGCCAGTCAACACCCTGGGTGAATCTCCTCTGCATGCTCTCCAGTCTAATCGCATCCTAGAATTTAACGTTAAATTAAAGATTCTAATTTGCATTCCCTACCTTAGACTCCTTGGGTGGAATTTTCCCATCCCACCTGCCGCGGGAATCGTAGCAGGCGGGACACGGAGCATCCTTTGACCTCGGGCAGGATTTTCCGGCTTCGGGGCGAGTGCAGTTGGAAAATCCCATCCCACGTGATTCAGTCATGAGTATTGGGGCGGCACGGTAGCACAGTGGGTTAGCACTGCTGCTTCACAGCTCCAGGGACCCGAGTTCGATTCTCGGCTCGGGTCACTGCCTGTGTGGAGTTTGCACATTCTCCTCGTGTCTGCGTGGGTTTCCTCCCACAGTCCAAAGATGTGCGGGTTAGGTTGATTGGCCATGCTAAATTGACCGTAGATGCATAGGTTAGAGAATTAGTGGGTAAAATACGTAGGGATGTGGGGGTGGGGCCTGGGCGGAATTGTGTTCGGTGCAGACTCGATGGGCCGAATGGCCTCTTTCTGTAGTGTAGGGCTTCTATGATTTCTGTGTAATCAGGCTGATCGATTCAAGAAACATGTAGCTGTCTACCGTGTGCAACACTTGTTCAAGATCCCTGGCTGTGTGGAAATGGCAAAGTCAAGTAAGGCTTACATTAACACTGCAATGAAGGTATTGTGAAATTCCTCTGGTTGCCACACTGTGGCGCCTGGGTCTCTAATTATTGAAATTGACCCATTCAGAAGCCAGGGAAGGGTGTGCGAGTGGCTGTAAGTGTTACGAATTATGAGTGTTATTTGTTCACCGTTGACCACAGGCCAGGAGCATCCATTGCTTAGATGGTTCTAAGGCTGAGGCAACACAATCTGCATCTGTTGACAGAACACGCACATCGGTAACCTTGACAACGATGAAATGTCAAACACGAACCAAATTCTGGTGCACCAAGGAACAGAGTCTGTAACCTTGGCAACTGGTCTAGGCAGCGCAACAGCGGATGAAATACTTAAGTGGGAGTGAGGAAAACTTTTCTTTTTATTCACTGGCCATTTGGGATTAGTGCTCGATAAAATGTTGACTGTAAAAGACTTTTGCCCCTCTTTGTTTTTCTGCAGTTTAAACCGAGGAGGAGCAAAGCAAATTGTAGGCGTGGAGTTGACAGAAAGCTCTTTGTTCCTATTCCTCCCGAACATTCCCTCCATCCTTCCAAAGTAACAGTTTGTTTGTTCTCGATGATTCTCTTGATAACTAGTTCAGATCAGGAGCATCCTTTTAGACTCCTAAGCAGCCTAAAAGTAACAAACAAATGAAGAGAATGGTGCTTTAATTAGGGACGTGTGTGAGTTTATGCATTGTTAACAGAGGCTCAGAGTTCATGTACTTCTCCAAAGCTTGCAAACATAATCCAGACTGAGACCTCACCACAGTTTACCTAACTGAGGCATACAAGACGATCAGAGGGTTAGATAGGGTGGACAGTGAGAGCCTTTTTCCTCGGATGGTGATAGAACATAGAACATTACAGCACAGAACAGGCCCTTCGGCCCACGATGTTGCGCTGACCAGTTACAAAAACAATGACCCACTAGCCTATACCAATCCCTTTTCGTCCATAAACCTATCCACGGATCTCTTAAACGCCCCCAAACTAGGTGCATTTACAACTGCAGCAGGCAGGGCATTCCAATCCCTCACCACCCTCTGGGTAAAGAACCTACCCCTAACATCCGTCCTGTAGCTACCCCCCTTTAATTCAAAGCCATGCCCCCTCGTGCTAGCTTTCTCCATCCGAGGAAAAAGGCTATCACTGTCCACCCTATTTAAACCTCTAATCATCTTATATGTTTCAATAAGATCCCCTCTTAGCCGCCTTCTTTCCAACGAAAACAACCCCAAATCCCTCAGTCTCTCCTCATAGGACCTCCCCACCCTACCAGGCAACATCCTGGTAAACCTCCTCTGCACCCTCTCCAAAGCCTCCACGTCCTTTCTGTAATGTGGGGACCAGAACTGCACACAAAACTCCAAGTGCGGCCGCACCAGAGTTGTGTACAGTTGCAACATGACGCTGCGACTCTTAAATTCAATCCCCCTACCAATAAACGCCAAGACACCGTACGCCTTCTTAACAACCTTATCTACTTGGCTAACACGAAGGGACATAGCTTTAAATTAAGGGGTGGTAATTATAGGACAGATGTCAGAGGTAGGTTCTTTACTCAGAGGGTAGTAAGGGCGTGGAATGCCCTGCCTGCCGCAGTTGTGGACTCGCCAACTTAAAATGGTCAGTGGATATGCATATGGATAAGATTGGAATAGTTTAGGTTAGAGGATCATTAGATTGGTTCCACTGGTCGGCGCAACATCGAGGGCCGAAGGGCCTGTAATGTTCTCTGTTCTACAGTTGGGAGGGCCCCCCTGCATTTTGGGGATGCTGACTGTTAGATGAGGTGTGCCATTGAGATTCTGTGTACCTGGTCAGGTGCATCCCAAATTCAAAGTCCCAAGAACAGACTCCTGCTATCAAAACTGCATTATCTCATCACTTCCCTTGTGGCTGTTTCCAGAGCATTGCGATGTTTACTCACGCTACATGTAGTGATTACAGTTGATAAAGTGTCACATAATAGACCTGTAGAGAAATTAAAGAGTACAACGACAGCACAGAAATAAAATCGGCTAAGGGACACGATGTAGAGTGTAGTGATGACTGGTCGATTTGTTTGACCACAGGGAGGAATGTAATTGTGAACCCAGGGTCAGATTTAGGACATTTCCAGCCCTTTATCTTGGCTCTTGGGGCTAGACTCCTGATTTTGAGCTCTGTGGCTCTCTGCTCCCGTTCATTTTGCAGTGGCTGTCTGGGATCCCTGTAGATCAATGAGCTCTCTCTTGCTTTCTTTAAGATATCCAATTGGCTTGAAATGGCACGGTAGCACAGTGGGTTAGCACTGCTGCTTCACAGCTCCAGGGACCTGGGTTTGATTCCCGGCTCGGGTCACTGCCTGTGTGGAGTTTGCACATTCTCCTCGTGTCTGCGTGGGTTTCCTCCGGGTGCTCCGGTTTCCTCCCACAGTCCAAAGATGTGTGGGTTAGGTTGATTGGCCATGCTAAGAAATTGCCTCTTCGTGCCCTGAGATGCGTAGGTTAGAGGGATTAGTGGGTGTAATGTGTAGGGATATGGGGGTAGGGTCTGGGTGGGACTGTGGTTGGTGCAGACTCGATGGGCCGAATGGCCTCTTTGTGTACTGTACGGTTTCATAGAACCCTACATAGAACCCTACAGTGCAGAAACAGGCCCTTCGGCCCATCAAGTCTGCACCGAACACAATCCCACCCAGACCCTATCCCCATATCCCTACACATTTACCCGCTAATCCCTCTAACCTACAGATCCAGGACACTAAGGGGCAATTTTAGCATAGCCAATGAACCTAAACCGCACATCTTTGGACTGTGGGAGGAAACCGGAGTACCCAGAGGAAACCCACGCAGACATGAGGAGAATGTGCAAACTCCACACAGACAGTGACCCGAACCGGGAATCGAACCCAGGACCCTGGAGGTGTGAAGCGCCAGTGCTAACCCACTGTGCTACCGTGCCACCCAGTTTAGTACAGTATTGTGTGTGTTAATCAGTAATAATAAGAAGGTAATCGGAATGTATTTGGCTTGCAGTGATGTTGGTGTCTTTAAGACCCCCCGTGGTAAGCTCTCCTGATGGTTTTGTGGTTAAGTACAATTCCCGCAATCATGCATTTGCCAGGGCGATACGGAGCCTGTGCTGCTTTCAATTTGATGGCAGGGGATGTGTTGCTACAATCAGACTCACTGCCCTTGAGGGATAGAAATAAAGATGTCCATTCCCTGGCCTTGTGTGGAGAAATGCTCGCAGCTCACACAAGGACAGTCGCTTGCTTAACTGGGATTTCCCATCACTGAGTGACCCGGAGACTCGACAGGATAAACAGCCACTTTGATCGAGCACTCAGAACGGCCGTTGGCCTAGTACCTGAACCGGAGATCAGGAATGAGCCCACCCTGGAGGATTCAGAGACTGGAAATGTGTGTGCTGAGATATGTCGACGCAAAGACTCGAGGCAGTGGAAAATAAACTGCCAGAAACAAGGCTGTGCAGCAACGGGAAAAGGCAATCAGTTGGCAAGATCGGAAATGTGGCGAAATAACGAGAATGGAATATAAATGCAGATCATTTTTTTGGACAAAATATGGGAGAATTTTAACCTTCCACACTCAACATCAATTTATGTAGTGCTTTTAATGTAGAAACGTAGATGGTATGAGGAGGCCATTTGGCCCTTCGGACCTCCCCAACCATTCATCACTATCACGTCTGTTTGTTCAACCCAATAGCCTAATCCTGCTTTCTCCCCATAACCTTTGATCCCATTGGCCCCGAGTGCTATCTCCAGCTGCCTCCTGAATGCATTCGTTATTTTAGTCGAAGATGGAATCCATAGAATTCCCACAGAGTAGGAGGAGGCCATTCGGGCCACCCTGCCTGCAGTAACATCAATCCCACCTCTCCCCGTGACCACCCTACTCGTCCCCCTGACACTAAAGGGCACTTTTTAACATGGCCAACCCACCTCACTTTTCAACTGTGGGGGGGAAGCTGGAGCACCCATAGGGCGGGCACGGTAGCACAGTGGGTTAGCACTGCTGCTTCACAGCTCCAGGGTCCTGGGTTCGATTCCCGGCTCGGGTCACTGCCTGTGTGGAGTTTGCACATTCTCCTCGTGTCTGCGTGGGTTTTCTCCGGGTGCTCCGGTTTCCTCCCACAGTCCAAAGATGTGCGGGTTAGGTTCATTGGCTATGGTAAAATTGCTCCTTAGTGTCCTGGGATGTGTAGGTTAGAGGGATTAGCAGGTAAAATGTGTAGGGATATGGGGATAGGGTCTGGGTGGGATTGTGTTCGGTGCAGACTCGATGGGCCGAAGGGCCTGTTTCTGCACTGTAGGGTTCTATGCTGAAACCCACGCAGACACGGGGAGGATGTGCAAACTCCACACAGACAGTCACCCAAGACTGCAGTTGAACCCGAGTCCCTAGCGCTGTGAGGCAGCAGTGCGAACCACTGTGCTACCCAACATGTTCCTGGTTGCTTCACGGAAGGCTACCTGACAAAGTTAGATGGGAACGGAGGGGGAAGACAAATCAGATGAAGTGGTTCCATTTCTACCTGCACCCCCCCATGTTGCTACATTTCTGGCTGCTTGACTCAGCAGCTGATAAGGTACCTGACAGGGGCTCAGCAATGGACAAAGGACTCTGACACAGACACTAAGCATCCTTCTGTCAGGATACCAGTGAAACAAACTCTCAGGTCAGAATAATAGAAGACTTGTTAGTCAGACTAGAAGTGATCCAGCATAGAATCCTACAGTGCAGAAACAGGCCCTTCGGCCCATCGAGTCTGCACCGAACACAATCCCACCCAGATCCTATCCCCATATCCCTACACATTTTACCTGCTAATCTACACATCCCAGGACACTAAGGGGCAATTTTAGCATAGCACAAGATCCTGCACAAGGAAATCCAGTAGAATACATAAGCGAGAACTGACTGCGGCACAGTGGTTAGCACTGCCGCCTTACAACACCAGGGACCCGGGTTCAATACTGGCCTTGGGTCACAACCTGTACAGAGTTTGCACATTCTCCCCATATCTGCATGGGTTTCCTCCAGATGCTCTGGTTTCCTCCATACTTCAAAGATGGATTGAAATTGCTCCTTAGTGTCCCAAGATGTGTAGGATAGGGAGAACGTAAGAACATAAGAAATAGGAGCAGGAGTCAGCCATCTAGCCCTTCGTGCCTGCCCCGGCATTCAATAAGATCATGGCTGATCTGACGTGGCTCAATTCCACTTTCCCCCCATAACCCTTAATCCCCTTGCCTTTCAAAAACTTTAGATTAGTGGGATAAGTACATGGGGCTACAGGATTAGTGCTGGGGTAAGATGCTCTGCCGGAGAGTTGGTGCAAGCTTGATGGGCCAAATGGCCCCCTTCTGCTCTGTAGGGCTTTAATGACTTATATTTCTAGTGGAAATGGTGTATTTGGATTTTCAGAAGGCTTTTGACATGGGCCCTCATGAGGTTAGTGGGCAAAGTTGAAGTACATGGGTTATGGGTAATATATTGACATGGATATAGAATTGGTGGACAGTTGGAACAAGAGTGGGAATATATGGATCTTTTTTTACCTGTGCTGTGTACACACTGGGTTGAGATACCTGTGCAGTGACCAGTGGGGTGCCACAGGGATCAGTGCTTGGGGCCCAGCTGTTCACGATAAATGTAAAGGACTTGGATGAGGGAATCAAATGTAACATTTCCGAGTTTGCTGACCACACCACACTGAGTGGCATTGTGTGAGGAGGATGCAAGGAGGCTTCAAGGTGATTTAGACAAGTTCAGTGAGTGGGCACACTGCAGAACGTGTGAGCTTGTGGATGCCTGTGTAATCCATGGCAAGCGTGTCGCCCTGCAGTGAGTTTCAGCTCCGAGTTATCGAGCTGGAGATCCAGCTACATAAGCTGCGACACATCAGGGAGGATGAAGGTTGCCCAGACGTTTGGTTCCAGGAGGCAGTCACACCCTTTAGAGCAGGGTTATCTGATCTGTTCATGGATAAGGAATTATTCCTGTGAACGAAGCAGGAGGTGGGAGAAGTGGAGGAGACTTAACCCTTGACAATTGTCCAATAGATTTGAGGTTTTTGCAGCTTGCATGGATGGGAACAGAGGCTACAGGGTGACCAGGAACTTGAAGGTCTTGAAGGTTGTGTTTCCTGCTTGATGCCTAAATTCAGGATTTCTACTCTAAACTGGAGATTAACTTCAACTAGGAATATGAGGAGAATCCATGGTGGTGCCAACAGCACAGATTGGACTAGGCAGGAGGTTGTACTTGGGGAGTATGAGCAGCTTGGGGTTATATTAAAAAGTAGAACCTAAAAGGGAATAATCTCTGTTATTCCCTGAGTCACAAGCAAATTGAAGTTGGGTAAATAAGATTAGAGAGTTAAATAAGTGGCTCAGAGACTGGTGTGGGAGAAATTGTTTCAATTCATGGAGTTTACACTCTGGGCTATAGATACCTGTGCGGTGTATACACTGGGTTGGAGATAGCTGTGCTATGTACACAGTGGGCTGGAGACCCTGTGCTGTGTACACACTGGGCTGGAGGTACCTGTGCTGTGTACACACTGGGCTGGAGACCCTGTGCAGTGTACACACTGGGCTGGAGATACCTGTGCAGTGTACACACTGGGCTGGAGGTACCTGTGCAGTGTACACACTGGGCTGGAGATACCTGTTCAGTGTACACACTGGGCTGGAGATACCTGTGCAGTGTACACACTGGGCTGGAGATACCTGTGCTGTGTACACACTGGGCTGGAGATACCTGTTCAGTGTACACACTGAGCTGGGGACCCTGTGCAGTGTACACACTGGGCTGGAGGTACCTGTGCTGTGTACACACTGGGCTGGAGATACCTGTGCTGTGTACACACTGGGCTGGAGGAGACATATCACTAGTGATATATTATGTTGGGTAGTAAACGAATATCTTCACACATGAATGTTTGAATCAGAAGAACATGTCATCCATGCCTCAGGAAGTCAGTGGTGCCAGATTACAAACTGATCACCAACCCAAATCCTTCCCTCAACACTGTGGAGATGTGAGTGTGAGGAACATTCACTCACACATGCTCACCTCACTTGTTGTTGCTATTCCTTCCTTATCCCAGTTTATTCCTTTGATAAATGATCAATATTGACTTTGTTTAAACTCTGTGAGAAGCTGAAGAGAGCAAATTATCTGCGATGACCTGATCAAACACTCATTGCGATCCAGGCAGCCTCAGTAATGCTTCCTGTGAATCAACACTGACTCAGTATAAATTCTGCTCGCATCAATTGATTTGTTATAAATACATCATCACACACTGTTTAAATAGAGTTTAATTCTATTTTGCCTAATTACTGCGTTCGCACTGATGATGCCTGATGAGGTATGAAGTAGCCTATTTGTATTGGGCCAGTAGTCTGGAGCAGAAGCAGACATTTTATTAGTCACCTACACACTGTGTGCTTTCAACTCAGAGGCAGGATCATGTCTCACGGTGTTCCTGGTTCAGCTCCATCAGAGAGGTGACCAAGAACTCATTTTCTTTTTAATGGGAGGTGGGCATCAATGGCTGGGCGTAGCATTTATTGTCCACCCCTAATTGCCCCTTGAGAAGGTGGTGGTGGGCAGCCTTCTTGAATCACTGCAGTCAATGCCATGTGGTTGAGGGAGGAAGTTTCAGAATTTTGACCGATTGATTTGGAGAGGAACTTGGAGCCTTTGCCCTTCTAGATGGTGGCAGTTGTGGGTTTGGAAGATGCGAAGGGACCTTGGTGAGTCGCTGCAGTGCATCTTATAGATGGTACACACGGCTGCCTCTGTGCATTAGTGGTGGAGGGATTGAATGTTTGTGACTGGAGTAGCAATTAAATGGGCTGCTTTGTCCTGGATGGTGTTGAGCTTCTTGAGTGTTGTTGGAATTGCACTCATTCCATCACATCCCTGACTTGTGCATTGTAGATGATAGAAAGGTTTCGGGGCATCAGGAGGTGAGTTACTCACTGCAGAATGATCTGCTCTGGTAGCCACAGTATTTATGTTGCTGGGTCCAGTTCAATCTTGTGGAAATCCATTCAGTGGTTTTGCTTTGTGGGTCTGAGTGACTTCTCTTTATGCTTTGCTGGGTTTTTGCTGTTTCAGGATCAGTATTTTTCTAACAGTTGGAAATTCAGACTAGAAGGAGGAACTCCGTTAGGGTTTGTGTATGACTCAATTAAAGGTTTACAGGAATTTCCTAGGTACAGCGGTATTTATCCTTCAAACCCTTATCTTGTTGACTATATGGTGCTTTTCACATTGTGAAGCAATCAAATTCATAAGAATCAGAGGCCGGAATTTTACTGTCCACCTTGCTACAGGAATTGGAATGGGCAAGGGATGGAGCGTGGAGAGGTCCGTTGACCATGGGTGGGACTTGATAGTTTCAGGATGAGCAAAATCCCACCCATACAGCACAGAAAGATGCCATTCGGCCCATCGCAATGCTGGCCATCAAGCTACATCAATGGAATTCTTTCTTATTTATCTTGCTTTTAAACTGATGGGGGGGAAACTTTGGCCTCACGGACGCCTGCGTTATGCAGGATGGCAACAAAAGCAACATCTTAAAACAAACCTAGTCCACACTTTCCACTTCATATTTATAAGACAACCTCCATTTTCGCAGCCAGAGCTTCTACTTTAGGCTGCTGCTTGGATAACATTCAGAGATTACTGTGTTCTAGATGCCGTGTTTTTAAAAAAAAGAGGAGAGACTGAAGAGGGTAGAGGAAAAGAATGATGCCAGATGTGTGCGGGAATGAATATCAGCAGAGGGCTGTCAGGCTGAGGGATGACCTCACAGACAGAATCATTGAACGATTGACTATTTGGCCCATTGAGTCTGCATCAACTCTTCAAAAGAGCATCCTACCCAGACCTTTCCCTCCACCCTATCCCCCGTAATCCTACACATTTAACATAGCTAATCCACTTAACCCGCACATCATTGGACTGCGGAAGGAAACTGGAGCACCCAGAGGAAACCCACACAGACATGGAGAGAATGTGCAGACTCCACACAGACAGTGACCCAAGGCTGGAATTGGACCCGGGTCCCTGGCTCCGTGAGGCAACAGTGCTAACCGCCATTCCTACATCTCTAAATTTTGAAAGGTTTTGCTGGAATGAATACAAGAGAGAATGTCTCCTCTTGTGGAGGAGAGCAGAACTAGAGACCATTGATACAAAACAGTCACCAAGAAATCCAGTCAGGCATTCAGAAGAAATGCCTTCACTCGGAGAGTGGGGACGGTGTGGAACCTGCTACCCCAGGGAGTGGTTACAGTGAGTAGCGCCAATACATTGAAGGGGAAATTGGACAAAGGGTTTCAGGAGAATGGAACCGATGTATACAATGATAGTGGAGAAAAGATGGCGCAACAGTATCCAGCCCACATTGCAACTTTGCTCAAATTGCAGCTGCCATTTCCTCGGAGCACAGTTGGCACTAGCCAGGACCTGGCCGATTCCAGGGCCGTTTGGAGGTTTCAGTCGGGGAAGTTGGCACAAGACAGGCACTGATTTTTTTTTACTGTTCTCAGTTGTGAGCTTTTAGCTTCTAGCTCTGCGCAGCTTTGAATGTTGCTCTAGGTCCATGGTGCTGAAATCTGCTTCTCTCGCTCAATCCAGAGACTTCCAGCCTTTTTTCAAATGTTGCTGTGCCAAGGAGGTCAGCATTGCAAACTGCGTCCACCTCCTCCCCACCCCACCCCACCCCACCCCACCAACCGCCCCACTGCACCCCCAATTCTGCTGATGACGGGCAGAATGAACACAGACAATTCCGGTTAAAGGTGATCCAAGCAGGCCAATTGATCCTCCAAATGTGATTGGACCACGGTGAAGTAGATTCCCCATCTGGACAATGCCTCCTCCGAGAGAAAGGCTCCAATAAGCAAGAGTTACAGCATTGCTCTCTGGCTCACCCAGAGACCCTAAAACAGTTGGTACAATTGAATAGGAAAATTAGCTGCGTATGTGTGTGTGTGTGTGTGTGTGTGTGTGTGTGTGTGTGTGTGCACGTGAGACTGTGTTTGAGTGTGTATGTGTGTGGATGTGACAGTGTGAGTGTGTGTGTGGATGTGACAGTGTGAGTGTGTGTGTGGATGTGACAGTGTGAGTGTGTGTGTGGATGTGACAGTGTGAGTGTGTTTGTGAGTATGTGAGAGTGTGTGTGTGTGTATGTGAGAGTGTGTGTGTGTGTATGTGAGAGTGTGTGTGTGTGTGTATGTGAGAGTGTGTGTGTATGTGAGAGTGTGTGTGTGTATGTATGTGAGGGTGTGTGTGTGTGAGAGAGAGTATGTATGTAAGAGTGTGTGTGTGTGAGAGAGAGTATGTATGTGAGAGTGTGTGTGTGTGAGAGAGAGTATGTATGTGAGAGTGTGTGTGGATGTGTGTGTCTGTATGTGAGAGTGTGTGTGGATGTGTGTGTGACTGTGTGTATGTGAGTGTGTGTATGTGTGTGTGTCTGTGTGTATGTGAGAGTGTGTGTGTGTGAGTATGTATGTATGGTAGAGTGTGTGTGTGTGAGTATGTATGTATGGTAGAGTGTGTGTGTGTGAGTATGTATGTATGGTAGAGTGTGTGTGTGTGAGTATGTATGTGAGAGTGTGTGTGTGTGAGTATGTATGTATGGTAGAGTGTGTGTGTGTGAGTATGTATGTATGGTAGAGTGTGTGTGTGTGAGTATGTATGTGAGAGTGTGTGTGTGTGAGTATGTATGTGAGTGTGTGTGTGTGTGTGTGAGAGTATGTATGTGTGTGTGTGTGTGTGTGTGTGAGTATGTATGTGAGAATGTGTGTGTGTGAGAGTGTATGTATGTGTGTGTGAGAGAGAGTATGTATGTGAGAGTGTGTGTGGATGTGTGTGTGTCTGTGTGTATGTGAGTGTGTGTGTGTGTGTGAGTATTTATGTGAGTGTGTGTGTGTGTGAGAGTATTTATGTGAGAGTGTGTGTGTTTGTGTGAGTATGTATGTGAGAGTGTGTGTGTGTGAGTATGTATGTGAGAGTGTGTGTGTGTGAGTATGTATGTGAGAGTGTGTGTGTGTGAGTATGTATGTGAGAGTGTGTGTGTGTGTGAGTATGTATGTGAGAGTGTGTGTGTGTGAGTATGTATGTGAGAGTGTGTGTGTGTGAGTATGTATGGTAGAGTGTGTGTGTGTGAGTATGTATGTGAGAGTGTGTGTGTGTGTGTGAGTATGTATGTGAGAGTGTGTGTGTGTGTGAGAGTATGTATGTGAGAGTGTGTGTGTGTGAGTATGTATGTGAGAGTGTGTGTGTATGTATGAGAGTGTGTGTGTATGTATGTGTGTGTGTGTGTGTATGAGAGTGTGTGTGTATGTATGAGAGTGTGTGTGTATGTATGTGTGTGTGTGAGTATGTATGTGTGTGTGTGTGAGTATGTATGTGTGTGTGTGTGAGTATGTATGTGTGTGTGTGTGAGTATGTATGTGTGTGTGTGTGAGTATGTATGTGAGTGTGTGTGTGTGTGAGTATGTATGTGAGTGTGTGTGTGTGAGAGTATGTATGTGAGAGTGTGTGTGTGTGAGTATGTATGTGAGAGTGTGTGTGAGAGAGTATGTATGTGAGTGTGTGTGTGTGTGTGAGAATGTGTGTGTGAGAGTATGTATGTGAGTGTGTGTGTGTGTGTGAGAGTATGTATGTGAGTGTGTGTGTGTGTGTGAGAGTATGTATGTGAGTGTGTGTGTGTGTGTGAGAGTATGTGAGTGTGTGTGTGTGTGTGAGAGTATGTGAGTGTGTGTGTGTGTGTGTGAGAGTATGTGAGTGTGTGTGTGTGAGAGTATGTGAGTGTGTGTGTGTGTGTGAGAGTATGTGAGTGTGTGTGTGTGTGTGTGTGTGTGAGAGTATGTGAGTGTGTGTGTGTGTGTGAGAGTATGTATGTGAGTGTGTGTGTGTGAGAGAGTATGTATGTGAGAGTGTGTGTGTGTGAGTATGTATGTATGGTAGAGTGTGTGTGTGTGAGTATGTATGTATGGTAGAGTGTGTGTGTGTGAGTATGTATGTATGGTAGAGTGTGTGTGTGTGAGTATGTATGTGAGAGTGTGTGTGTGTGAGTATGTATGTATGGTAGAGTGTGTATGTGTGAGTATGTATGTATGGTAGAGTGTGTGTGTGTGAGTATGTATGTGAGAGTGTGTGTGTGTGAGTATGTATGTGAGTGTGTGTGTGTGTGTGTGAGAGTATGTATGTGAGTGTGTGTGTGTGTGTGAGAGTATGTATGTGAGTGTGTGTGTGAGAGTATGTGAGTGTGTGTGTGTGTGTGTGAGAGTATGTGAGTGTGTGTGTGTGTGTGTGAGAGTATGTGAGTGTGTGTGTGTGACAGTATGTGAGTGTGTGTGTGTGTGTGAGAGTATGTGAGTGTGTGTGTGTGTGTGTGTGTGTGAGAGTATGTGAGTGTGTGTGTGTGTGTGAGAGTATGTATGTGAGTGTGTGTGTGTGAGAGAGTATGTATGTGAGAGTGTGTGTGTGTGAGTATGTATGTATGGTAGAGTGTGTGTGTGTGAGTATGTATGTATGGTAGAGTGTGTGTGTGTGAGTATGTATGTATGGTAGAGTGTGTGTGTGTGAGTATGTATGTGAGAGTGTGTGTGTGTGAGTATGTATGTATGGTAGAGTGTGTGTGTGTGAGTATGTATGTATGGTAGAGTGTGTGTGTGTGAGTATGTATGTGAGAGTGTGTGTGTGTGAGTATGTATGTGAGTGTGTGTGTGTGTGAGAGTATGTATGTGTGTGTGTGTGTGTGTGTGTGAGTATGTATGTGAGAATGTGTGTGTGTGAGAGTGTATGTATGTGTGTGTGTGAGAGAGAGTATGTATGTGAGAGTGTGTGTGGATGTGTGTGTGTCTGTGTGTATGTGAGTGTGTGTGTGTGTGTGAGTATTTATGTGAGTGTGTGTGTGTGTGAGAGTATTTATGTGAGAGTGTGTGTGTGTGTGTGAGTATGTATGTGAGAGTGTGTGTGTGTGAGTATGTATGTGAGAGTGTGTGTGTGTGAGTATGTATGTGAGAGTGTGTGTGTGTGAGTATGTATGTGAGAGTGTGTGTGTGTGTGAGTATGTATGTGAGAGTGTGTGTGTGTGAGTATGTATGTGAGAGTGTGTGTGTGTGAGTATGTATGGTAGAGTGTGTGTGTGTGAGTATGTATGTGAGAGTGTGTGTGTGTGTGTGAGTATGTATGTGAGAGTGTGTGTGTGTGTGAGAGTATGTATGTGAGAGTGTGTGTGTGTGAGTATGTATGTGAGAGTGTGTGTGTATGTATGAGAGTGTGTGTGTATGTATGTGTGTGTGTGTGTGTATGAGAGTGTGTGTGTATGTATGAGAGTGTGTGTGTATGTATGTGTGTGTGTGAGTATGTATGTGTGTGTGTGTGAGTATGTATGTGTGTGTGTGTGAGTATGTATGTGTGTGTGTGTGAGTATGTATGTGAGTGTGTGTGTGTGTGAGTATGTATGTGAGTGTGTGTGTGTGAGAGTATGTATGTGAGAGTGTGTGTGAGAGAGTATGTATGTGAGTGTGTGTGTGTGTGTGAGAATGTGTGTGTGAGAGTATGTATGTGAGTGTGTGTGTGTGTGTGAGAGTATGTATGTGAGTGTGTGTGTGTGTGAGAGTATGTATGTGAGTGTGTGTGTGTGTGTGAGAGTATGTATGTGAGTGTGTGTGTGTGTGTGAGAGTATGTGAGTGTGTGTGTGTGTGAGAGTATGTGAGTGTGTGTGTGTGTGTGAGAGTATGTGAGTGTGTGTGTGTGTGTGTGAGAGTATGTGAGTGTGTGTGTGTGTGTGAGAGTATGTATGTGAGTGTGCGTGTGTGAGAGAGTATGTATGTGAGTGTGTGTGTGTGAGAGAGTATGTATGTGAGTGTGTGTGTGTGAGAGAGTATGTATGTGAGTGTGTGTGTGTGTGAGAGAGTATGTATGTGAGTGTGTGTGTGTGTGAGAGAGAGTATGTATGTGAGTGTGTGTGTGAGAGAGAGTATGTATGTGAGAGTGTGTGGATGTGTGTGTCTGTGTATATGTGAGAGTGCGTGTGGATGTGTGTGTGTCTGTGTGGATGCGTGTGTGTCTGTGTGTATGTGAGAGTGTGTGTGGATGTGTGTGTGTCTGTGTGTATGTGAGAGTGTGTGTGGATGTGTGTGTCTGTGTGTGGATGCGTGTGTGTCTGTGTATGTGAGAGTGTGTGTGGATGTGTGTGTGTCTGTGTGTATGTGAGAGTGCGTGTGGATGTGTGTGTGTCTGTGAATGTGAGAGTGCGTGTGGATGTGTGTGTGTCTGTGTGAATGTGAGAGTGTGTGTGGATGTGTGTGTGTCTGTGTGTATGTGAGAGTGTGTGTGGATGTGTGTGTGTCTGTGTGTATGTGAGAGTGTGTGTGGATGTGTGTGTGTCTGTGTGTATGTGAGAGTGTGTGCGTGTCTGTGTGTATGTGACAGTGTGTGTGGATATGTGTGTGTGTCTGTGTGTATGTGAGAGTGTGTGTGTGTCTGTGTGTATGTGAGAGTGTGTGTGGATGTGTGTGTGTCTGTGTGTATGTGAGAGTGTGTGTGGATGTGTGTGTGTCTGTGTGTATGTGAGAGTGTGTGTGGATATGTGTGTGTGTCTGTGTGTATGTGAGAGTGTGTGTGTGTCTGTGTGTATGTGAGAGTGTGTGTGGATGTGTGTGTGTCTGTGTGTATGTGAGAGTGCGTGTGGATGTGTGTGTGGATGTATGTGTGTCTGTGTGTGGATGTGTGTGTGTCTGTGTGTATGTGACAGTGTGTTTGGATATGTGTGTGTCTGTGTGTATGTGAGAGTGTGTGTGGATATGTGTGTGTGTCTGTGTGTATGTGAGAGTGTGTGTGTGTCTGTGTGTATGTGAGAGTGTGTGTGGATGTGTGTGTGTCTGTGTGTATGTGAGAGTGCGTGTGGATGTGTGTGTGGATGTATGTGTGTCTGTGTGTGGATGTGTGTGTGTCTGTGTGTATGTGACAGTGTGTGTGGATATGTGTGTGTCTGTGTGTATGTGACAGTGTGTGTGGATATGTGTGTGTCTGTGTGTATGTGAGAGTGTGTGTGGATGTGTGTGTGTGTGTGTGTGGATGTGTGTGTGGATGTGTGTGTGTCTGTGTGTATGTGAGAGTGTGTGTGGATCGAAGACAGACTGTACCTCGGGCTTTAAAGATAAGGTTTTGTGCACAGTTGCTGAGCCCCGGTAGATTCTGTGACATTGCTTCTCCATTCTCTCAAAATCGGCATTCCTTTAACCTTCACTGAGACAAAGGCACTTTTTAAAACTGTATCGTGACTAAGTTTTAATTAGTGCTGATTTGTTCTCTAATCATGCTGCAAGAATCATAGTTCAGGGAAATTTAAAGGAAGCCATTTATACTGCCCCCTCATAAGATTTTGATTAATTACATTCAAAGTTCACTTCCCCACCCCCAAATTTCAGCCGCGTTACGTGTATCTCTCTGAATTCTTCATTTCGATGAAGAAATAAAATGGGAACGAATGAGAGTGAGTGACACTAAGAAAACCCATAATCTAGTCTTTCTTCTTTAATGATGGTATACACACAGGAACATTGTGGAAACCAAACCATTCACAGAACCTGGGAGGAGGACAACGAGGTTATTTTCTGCTGCTGCTCATTGTGGAGAAGGAGGGTAAAGATTGCTCAATGATGTTGATCACTTCCTCCCCTGTTAACAGGGACTCCATTCTTAAAGGGACCTAACTACGGGTGTGGCCTGATTTTGATATTGCACCCTCTTTAATTTGTTATGTGGGTTCCTATGGATGTAAATATTGATGGCTACATGGACATACTAGGAACTGCCAGAGGAAATAGTTGAGGCAGGTTCAATAGCAACATTTAAAAAAGCATTTGGATAAGTACGTGGGTGGGAAAGGATTAGGGGGATAGAGGCCAAACGTGGGCAATTGGGACTATGGGATGGCACAGTAGTCAGCATGGACTGTGGTTTGGGTTGGGTCGGGTTAGACCTGGGTGAGTTTGGGTTGGGTTGTTCTGGGAGGAAGAACATAAGAAATAGGAGCAGGAGTCGGCCATCTAGCCCTTCGAGCCTGCCCCGCCATTCAATAAGATCATGGCTGATCTGAAGTGGATCAATTCCACTTTCCCGCTTTCTCCCCATAACCCTTAATTCCCCTGTCTATCAAAAACCTATCTACCCGTGACTTAAATATATTCAGCGAGGCAGCCTCCACCACTTCAACGGGCAGAGAATTCCAGAGATTCACCACCCTTTGAGTGAAGAAGTTCCTCCTCAACTCCGATCTAAACTGCCCCCCCCCACCTTATTTTGAGGCTGTGCCCTCTAGTCCTGCTATCCTTTCTAAGCGGGAAGAATCTCTCTACCTCTACCCTATCCATCCCCTTCATTATCTTATACGTCTCTATAAGATCCCCCCTCAACCTTCTAAACTCCAACGAATACAGACCCAGTCTATTCAATCTCTCTTCATAGTCCAACCTCCTCATCCCCGGTATCAGCCTAGTGAACCTCCTCTGCACTCCCTCCAAGGCCAAAATATCCTTGCGCAAGTGCGGCGACCAAAACTGCACACAGTACTCCAGCTGCGGCCTCACCAGTGCCCTATACAGCTGCAGCAAGACCTCCCTACTTTTATGTTCAATCCCCCTCGCTATGAAGGCCAGCATCCCATTCGCCTTCCTGACCACCTGCTGCACCTGCAAGCTAGGATTTTGCGATTCGTGCACAAGGACCCCCGGGTGCTTGTGAAGAGGGGTGGGAGGGTCAGGTCCATTCAATTGGGTTGGTTCGGCCTGATTGGGGGACAGCAGGAAGGTAATCGGGGAGGGGCAGGGCAGTTTGTGGAGTATGGGGGGGTGAAATCGCATGGGGGCTTGGGTTGAGGGAGGTGTCCTATTGAGGGAGTGGGGGGGGGGTTAATAGTGGGGTTATTGGGGGGGGGATCCCATAGGCGATTGAGGTCGGGTATGGGGGCATCCTGTGGCGAGATGTGGGGAAGTGGGGTGGGCGGAACCTTGTTTGTTGGGGTGGGGGGGAAGTGGGGTTCAGTGAGGTGGTAGCACAGGGGTGGATGAGTCCCCTGGACAGTCGGGGGGTGGGGGGGTTGGTGGCGGGGGGGAATGCCCTGTGGAGGGGTACAAATAGCTACCCAGAAGGTAGAAATATTTTTAACTCTTTTAAACTTTCTTGGGTAACTCCTGGTCTAAAACAGTTGGAACTCCCAAAGTTTGTGATTTAAATTGCATTTTCAGACGTTTTCCGGGCAGGAAAATTACAATGCATTTAAAAAAACAACTCAATCTAATTTAAAAATCCTGTTTATCAGCCTCTACTTGGACCTTATTTAAATCTAGATCACTCTCGGTGCTGCGAATAGGATTTTTATATTATTGATCTAAGCTGTCGCTTAAACAATCAGTCATGTTGGAAAAAAAAAACAAATTTCTATCTCACAAACAGTTCCACAGAAAATTGAAAAATTATTTTCAATTTTTGACAAGCAAATGTGGAGATTTTACACATCCAGCGGAGGAGGCAGAAAAATACCCTGTTTAAAATCTCACCAGAAGCGGAACATCTTCTGTTTGGGTCACGGATCGTGTGCTGGAACAGGGCTAAGATGATGGGCTGACAGTGGTGTCAAGTCCTCATCTCAAATACTTTGTCTAGAGTGGCATTGAACTGGACACGTTGGCTTGATGGTTGGTCCACGTGGAACATAGAACATAGAACATTACAGCGCAGAACAGGCCCTTCGGCCCACGATGTTGCACCGACCAGTTACAAAACAATGACCCACTAGCCTAAACCAATACCTTTTCATCCATAAACCTATCCACAGATCTCTTAAACGCCCCTAAACTAGGTGCATTTACAACTGAAGCTGGCAGGGCATTCCAGTCCCTCACCACCCTCTGGGTAAAGAACCTACCCCTGACATCTGTCCTATAACTACCCCCCCTTAATTTAAAATCGTGCCCCCTCGTGCTAGCTTTCTCCATCCTAGGAAAAAGGCTATCACTATCTACCCTGTCTAAACCTCTAATCATCTTATATGTTTCAATAAGATCCCCTCTTAGCCGCCTTCTTTCCAGCGAAAACAACCCCAAATCCCTCAGCCTCTCCTCATAGGATCTCCCCTCCATACCAGGCAACATCCTGGTAAACTTCCTCTGCACCCTCTCCAAAGCCTCCACATCCTTCCTGTAATGTGGGGACCAGAACTGCGCACAAAACTCCAAGTGTGGCCGCACCAGAGTTTTGTACAGTTGCATCATGACGCTGCGACTCCTAAATTCAATCCCCCTACCAATAAACGCCAAGACTCCGTACGCCTTCTTAACAACCTTATCTACTTGATTCCCAACTTTCAGGGAAAGAGGGGGAGGAGGTGTGTGCTGCCGTTGACCTTTGCACCTCAGAGATTGGGGAGGGGTGAAGCAGATTACATCGTTGCTCCTTTTGGAAAGCGTTGCTCGAGGGTGATCATTGGGACTGTGCCACGAGTTGGCAATCCTGCTGACTGTCACAGAATTCCTGCAGTGCAGAAGGAGGCCATTTGGCCCATCAAGACTGCGCCAACTCTCTGACGGAGTGTCTTACCCAGTCCTCTCCCCCTGCCCCGTAACCCCTCAGAGTCACCATGGCTAATCCATTTAACCTACATATCTTTGGATACTAAAGGGGAAGTTAGCATGACTGATTAACTAATCTTTGGATTGTGGGAGGAAATGGGAGCACCTGGAGGAAACCCATGCAGACATGGGGAGAATGTGCAGGCTCTGCACCGACAGTCACCCAAGATTGAAATTGAACCTGGGTCCCTGGCACTGTGAGATAGCAATGGTCTCCCAAACAGTGACCCCCATTTGATGCTGACTCTGGGAGCAGATCTGAAACCCCAAACCCTGTCTGCTGGGAAAACTGGAATATATATCGCAATCCTGGGATAAAAGTCCAATCGTTTCAGATTGAGATAAGATAGAACGTCTTCACTTGGAGATTTGAGAGTCTGTGGAAGTCTCTACCATAGGGGGATGCAGAATGAAATGACCGCATGTCTAAACCCGGGGTCAATTTTTGACTCTCAGAGAATGCAGCAGTGGGGGGGAAAGTGAAGCAGGTTATTGGGGTGACGCGTGGAATGGGGATAAGGTGGCTGGGTGGGAATATTCAGTTGAGATTGCATTCTTACTCGCCATGAGGCGGTTGAGCTATGAGGAGAGGCTGAATAAACTAGGCTTGTACTCGTTAGAGTTTAGAAGAATGAGGGGAGATCTCATTGAGACGTATAAGATGATGAATGGGATGGATAGGATAGAGATGGAGAGACTCTTCCCGCTCAGAAAGGACAGTAGGACTAGGGGGCACAGCCTCAAGATAAAGGGGGGGGGGGGCGGTTTAGAACAGAGTTGAGGAGGAACTTCTTCACTCAAAGGGTGGTGAATCTCTGGAATTCTCTGCCCGTTGAGGTGGTGGAGGCTGCCTCGCTAAATATTTTTAAGACGCGGGTTGATGGGTTTTTGATAGGCGAGGGGATTAAGGGTTATGGGGAGAGGGCGGGAATGTGGAACTGATCCACTTCAGATCAGCCATGATCTTATTGAATGGCGGGGCAGGCTCGAAGGGCTAGATGGCCTACTCCTGCTCCTATTTCTTATGACCTTATGCTGGATCAGACTTGGGGAGAGTGGAGTGTCCAACGCCTGGACCTAACTTATAGATCATAGAACCCTACAGTGCAGAAAGAGGCCCTTTGGCCCATCGAGTCTGCACCGACTACAATCCTACCCAGGCTCGACCCCCGTATCTCTACACATTTACCCACTAATCCCTCTAACCTACGCATCCCAGGACAGCAAGGGGCAATTTTAGCTTGGCCAATCGACCGTGCATCTTTGGACTGTGGGAGGAAATCCACGCAGACACGAGGAGAATGTGCAAACTCCACACAGACAGTGACCCGAGCCGGGAATTGAACCCGGGACCCTGGAGCTCTGAAGCAGCAGTGCTACGTGCAAGGGTGGGAAAGCTACAGCAGAGATATTATTTTCTTCTCAAACTTAAAAAACTTGCTCCTAAATTGTACATTCTTCTGGCTAAATTGTGGAGTCAAGATGCCAGCATTGGGCTGGGGTAAACATAGTAAGAAGTCTGACAACACCAGGTTAGAGTCCAACAGGTTTATTTGTTAGTAATCTCACAAGCTTTGGGAAACACTGTTCCTTATCAGGTGGAGTTGCAGCAGGCTCGATGGGCTGAATGGACTTCTATTTCTGCTGCTGTTACGCTCAGATCAAATAGTACCATCAGGACTAATTTGACAATAGCTTTAAAGTCTTTGGAAGATGACATAAATAAGATGCCACGAAGAACAAAAGCTCATTTTGTTACCTCATCACCAAACAACTCCTCGTAAATTAATTTTCTCTTCAAGACATTCATTGGTGTACAATGAAGAATTGACTAGACACAGTACAGCACATTAGAAACTTTGGCATGAGAGGTAAACAAATCTATTATTTTTGTGTTTTGTGGCAAGTTAATGAAGTTATATATAAGAGGAATCAATTATGCATGATTAAACTCAGGCAGCTGTTCTGTAGAATAATTAGGAGTGATTTAATGGTTGTCACCGCCAAGCAGTTTGTCTTGTTTGATTCTTTCTTGCGAGATACACAGGACTAGTTCCACTCCAGCACACTACATTTTCTTAGTTTCTGTCCAATTGTCAATTAGACAGGGAATTGTCTCATTTATATCAGGATAAGTAGACACTACCATATAACAGCGAGCTCTCAACATAATTATCAGTGCGAGGGGGGGGGGAGAAGAGCTGCAGCAGAGATATTATTTTCTTCTCAAACTTAAAAAATTCCCGCTCCCACAACGTAAATAAACATTTACGCAGCCGCTATCACGTTTTTCTCCATGTTTTTTTGTGTCGGAGATGGCTCAGTGGAAGATTTATGTTGATTGGTTGTGTCTCTGCGGCATTACCTCGTAACTCCCCACCCCCCCCGGCCAGACTGAGACCCCTCCAGCCAGCAGGACATAAATAGGATGCAAGACTGGGCAGAGAAGTGGCAGATGGACTTCAACTATGATAAATGTGTAGTGGTCCATTTTGGCAGGAACAATGGGATAAAGGAATACAATATCAAGGGTCGGAGTCTTAGCTGTGTTGAAGAGCAGAAGGATCTTGGGGTCCGGGTCCACAGGACTCTTAAATCGGCCTCGCAGGTGGAGGATGTGGTCAAGAAGGTGTATGGTGTACTGGCCTTAATTAATCAAGGGATTGAGTTTAGGAGTCGGGAGGTAATGCTGCAACTTTATAAGACCCTTGTCAGACCCCACTTGGAGTACTGTGCGCAGTTCTGGTCGCCTCACTACAGGAAGGACGTAGAAGCTATTGAAAGGGTGCAGAGGAGATTTACAAGGATGTTGCCTGGACTGGGAGGCATGCCTTATGAAGATAGGTTGAGGGAGCTGGGACTCTTTTCCCTAGAGAGGCGAAGGTTGAGAGGCGACCTGATAGAGGTTTACAAGATGTTGAGAGGAATAGATAGGGTGGATTCTCAGAGGCTATTTCCCAGGGCTGAAATGGTCGCTGCAAGAGGACACGGATTTAAGGTGCTGGGAAGCAAGTACAGAGGAGATGTCAGGGGTAAGTTTTTCACTCAGAGGGTGGTGAGTGAATGGAATCGGCTGCCGTCGGTGGTGGTGGAGGCGAACTCGCTGGGGTCTTTTAAAAGACTTCTGGATGAGTATATGGGATCGAATGAGATTGGGGGTTATAGATAGATCTATGGCTTAGTAGGTATAGATGTGATCGGTGCAACTTGTGGGCCGAAGGGCCTGTTTGTGCTGTGGTGTTCTATGTTCTATAGAACCAACATTGTAAGACTGTTATTCTTAAAGCATTGTGGCAAGGTAAAATGCCACAGAGATCAAAAACGACCCAACAAGCTGGCAAAGTCAAACTCATAGGTGCCCTGTTAAACTTGATGACTGGACTTTGTGAACATTTTGTAAGTTCATCTCTCAGAGTGCAGCTGCTGGGGTGACCAAACTGGTTGATGGGTGGGAGAGAACGCTGGAGACTGCAGCTTGGGATTTTTTTGTGGTGGGGGGGGGGGGGGTAATTGGCTGCGGTAGTGAAAGCCAATTGCTGGTTGTTAACCTAAATGGTCCACGGGGCCTGCTGGGAACTTTATCCCCAGATTGCGACAGATTTTCCGGTTTTCCCAGCAAGGGGAAACAGGATTTGGGGTTTCAGATCAGGATTCCAATATTAGCGACAAATGAGGGTTACTGTGTTACAGGCCAGCTGGTGATTCCATTGGTTGATGACTGGCCAGAAGGCAGGCGTACTAGCCAATTGGGTGGTTGATTGGCTCTGGAAGCAGCAGGACTGGCACGGTGGCACAGTGGGTTAGCACTGCTGCTTCACAGCTCCAGGGTCCTGGGTTCGATTCCCGGCTCGGGTCACTGTCTGTGTGGGGTTTGCACATTCTCCCCGTGTCTACGTGGGTTTCCTCCGGGTGCTCCAGTTTCCTCCCACAGTCCAAAGATGTGCGGGTTAGGTTATTGGTCATGCTAAAATTGCCCTTTAGTGTCCTGAGATGCGTAGGTTAGAGGGATTAGAACATAGAACATTACAGCGCAGTACAGGCCCTTCGGCCCTCGATGTTGCGCCGACCAGTGGAACCAATCTAATGACCCTCTAACCTAAACTATCCCAATGTTATCCATATGCCTATCCACTGACCATTTGAACGCCCTTAAAGTTGGCGAGTCCACAACTGCTGCAGGCAGGGCATTCCACACCCTTACTACCCTCTGAGTAAAGAACCTACCTCTGACATCCGTCCTATAATTACCACCCCTCAATTTAAAGCTATGTCGCCTCGTGTTAGCCCATCACCATCCGAGGAAAATGCCTCTCACTGTCCACCCTATCCAATCCTTTGATCATCTTGTATGCCTCGATTAGGTCACTTCGTAACCTTCTTCTCTCCAATGAAAATAACCTCAAGTCCCTCAGCCTTTCCTCATAAGACCTTCCCTCCATACCAGGCAACACCCTGGTAAACCTCCTCTGCACCCTTTCCAATGCCTCCACATTTTTCTTATAATGCGGCGACCGGAACTGTACGCAATACTCCAAGTGCGGCCGCACCAGAGTTTTGTACAGTTGTGACATGACCTCACGGCTCCGAAATTCAGGGCGGCACGGTAGCACAGTGGTTAGCAATGCTGCTTCACAGCTCCAGGGTCCCGGGTTCGATTCCCGGCTCGGGTCACTGCCTGTGCGGAGTTTGCACATTCTCCTCGTGTCTGCGTGGGTTTCCTCCGGGTACTCCGGTTTCCTCCCACAGTCCAAAGATGTGCGGGTTAGGTTAATTGGCTAAGAAATTGTCCCTTAGTGTCCAGGGATGCGTGGATTAGAGGGATTAGTGGGTATAATATGTAGGGATATGGGGGTAGGGCCTGGGTGGGATTGTGTTCGGTGCAGACTCGATGGGCCGAAGGGCCTCTTTCTGCATTGTAGGGTTTCTATGATTCTATGATTCTATGATTCTATGAAATTCAATCCCTCTACCAATAAAAGCTAACACACCGTACGCCTTCTTAACAACCCTATCAACCTGGGTGGATATGGGGTAGGGCCTAGGTGGGAATGTGGTTGGCGCAGACTCAATGGGCCAAATGGCCTCATTCTACACTGTAGGGTTTCTATGATTCTTTGACCCAACAGGAAGCTTTCCAGCATGGCCAGGAGCAGAGACCTGCAGTTCAGGTAAAAGAGACAGAGGGTCCCTTTCCCCACTCATTGGCTCTACAGGAGAATTGGGAAAGATTCTCACTTTGTGTCATCAGTAACTTTTCCCATTATTTATTCCTGGGATATGACCATCACTGGCTAGGCCAGCAATTAGTGCTCATCTCGAATTACCCTTGAGAAAGTGAAGCTGAGCCGCCACCTTTGAACCTGCTGTTGGTATGGCGTGGGTAATCCACATTGCTGTTATAAAGGTCTCCAGGATTTTGACCCAGTAACAGTGAAGGAACAGCAATTATAGATCAAAGTCAGGATGGTGAGGGGTTTAGAGGGGAGCTTACATGTAATGGGTGTTCCCATGCACCAAGCTGCCCTTGTCCCTCTAGGTGGTAGAGGTTTGCAAGTTTTGGAAGGTGCTTTTGAAGGTGCCTTGATGAGTTGATACCGTGCATCTTGTCGATGGTACACAGTGCTATCTATCACTGTGTGTCGGTGATGGTGACTGAGATGTACTTCATGTGAGCTGCTATACCCTCCCAACTAAAATCCAATGCCTCCACATCCTTTGATAAGGTTCACCATGGTAGGCTTCTGCAGAAAATGCAGATGTATGGGATTGTGGGTGATCTAGGTAATTGGATCAGGAATTGGCTAGCAGATAGGAGACAGAGGGTGATGGTTGATGGTAAATATTCGTCATGGAGTTCGGTTACGAGTGGTGTGCCTCAGGGATCTGTTTTGGGGCCACTGCTGTTTGTAATTTTTATTAATGATCTGGATGAGGGTATAGTTGGGTGGATTAGTAAGTTTGCTGATGACACCAAAGTCGGAGGTGTGGTAGATTGTGAGGAAGGGTGTCATAGTTTGCAGGATGACTTAGAAAGGTTGCAGAGCTGGGCTGCGAGGTGGCGGATGGAGTTTAATGTGGAGAAGTGTGAGGTAATTCATTTTGGTAGGAATAACAGATGTGTTGAGTATAGGGCTAACGGGAGGACTTTGAATAGTGTGGAGGAGCAGAGGGATCTAGGTGTATGTGTACATAGATCCCTGAAAGTTGGGAATCAAGTAGATAAGGTTGTTAAGAAGGCATACGGTGTTTTGGCGTTTATTGGTAGGGGGATTGAATTTAGGAGTCGCAGCGTCATGTTGCAACTGTACACAACTCTGGTGCGGCCGCACTTGGAGTTTTGTGTGCAGTTCTGGTCCCCACATTACAGGAAGGATGTGGAGGCTTTGGAGAGGGTGCAGAAGAGGTTTACCAGGATGTTGCCTGGTATGGAGGGGAGATCCTATGAGGAGAGATTGAGAGATTTGGGGTTGTTTTCGCTGGAAAGAAGGCGGCTAAGAGGGGATCTCATTGAAACATATAAGAAGATTAGAGGTTTAGACAGGGTAGATAGTGATAGCCTTTTTCCTAGGATGGAGAAAGCTAGCACGAGGGGGCACGACTTTAAATTAAGGGGGGGTAGTTATAGGACAGATGTCAGGGGTAGGTTCTTTACCCAGAGGGTGGTGAGGGACTGGAATGCCCTGCCTGCTGCAGTTGTAAATGCGCCTAGTTTGGGGGCGTTTAAGAGATCTGTGGATAGGTTTATGGATGAAATGGGATTGGTTTAGATTAGTGGGTTAGTGTTGTTTTTTTTTAAAAGCTGGTCGGCGCAACATCGTGGGCCGAAGGGCCTGTTCTGCGCTGTAATGTTCTATGTTCTATGTTCTAACTGCCTTTAAATCTCAAGTTTTCTGCTCCTGGGAAACAACTGAAGCTTCAGTACATCGAATTGTTTTGAGTTATAGAGCCCTTGTTTAAATATATGAATTGAACATCTCCAAGAGGAAACAGCGAGCCCTAACACTGTATAAAGGGTCAGTGTTCCAAGTATGGCTTCAACTGAGCTGAAGAGTAAAGATGCCTCAAACTCTAATTCTTTCTATATCTGGTTATGTGATCGTATACACCATTCAGCACTCTGCAGAGCTCTTGAACCAATCTTCAGCTGGCACAGTGCATAACCTCAATATACTGAAACAATCCTGCAGAATGTTAGGCACATTTCAGTTGAGGATATCTAGTTTCTGAAACATGGATTCGTCAAGGTTCAAATAAATGATCCTAGTGTTTTAATAAGAGGTGATAAATGTGGACCCAGAAGTTTTACTGTTCCCATTGGCTTCATCTTTGACCTAAGTGGACTTTACACAAAATGGTCTTAATATTACGTTTTAAAAAAAATGCTTGGAAGAGGAAGTAGGATTGAGAACCAGTCGTTTATTATCTTCAAAGCAACAGACAGCATTTGAATCACGTTGCGTGTCCTGAGGTGATAAGCTTGGCATTTTAATTTCAGATGTCCGCGTGAGAAATTTGGACCCAAGTGAAAATGAAGTAAAAATGAGACTCGACACTTCACACCTGCCGCTTGCACAGGACTGATAAAGGAAGTGGATTGTGGAGATTTCTGGCAGGGTTTGTTAGGCGAAACAACATCTTTATTTAGCCTTTTCTCAAATTGTTGCAAGGAATAATCCTTAGTTTCTTAGCTTCTTCAGTAACTGTCTGGCTTTATCACAAAAATCTTTGCAAAACCGTTCCAATCTGAATGTTGACCATCAGCTAAGTGAGCTGAGGCGAGGAAATTTATAGCTCACAGTAAGTGCTGTTGTGGAACATATCCATTTCTCCATTTCTGTGCCCTACAGAATATTGGATGTCTCTCAGGAAGTTCAAATTGCTATTCTCTCTAACTTACATGGCTATAATATAGTGTCACAGGTGGATAGGGTCGTAGAGTGCTTTTGGTACATTGGCCTTTATAAATCGGAGTATCGAGTATAAAAGTTGGAGTGTTATGGTAAGGTTGTATAAGGCATTGGTGAGGCCGAATTTAGAGTATTGTGTACAGTTTTGGTCACCTAGTTACAGGAAGGATGTAAATAAGGTTGAAAGAGTGCAGAGAAGGTTCACAAGGATGTTCCCGGGACTTGAGAAGCTGAGTTACAGAGAGAGATTGAATAGGTTAGGACTTTATTCCCTGGAGAATGAGGGGAGATTTGATAGAGGTGTATAAGATTTTGATGGGTATCGATAGAGTGAATGCAAGCAGGCTTTTTCCACTGAGGCTAGGGGAGAAAAAAACCAGAGGGCATGGGTTAAGGGTGAAAGGAGAAAAGTTTAAAGGGAATATTAGGGGGGGTTTCTTCACACAGAGAGTGGTGGGAGTGTGAAATGAGCTGCCGGATAAATGCGGGGTCACTTTTAACATTTAAAGGAAACTTGGACAGGCTCATGGATGAGAGGGGAGTGGAGGGATAGGGTCCAAGTGCAGGTCAGTGGGACTAGGCAAAAAATGGTTCAGCACAGACAAGAAGGGCCAAAAGGCCTGTCTCTGAGCTGTAATTTTCTATGGTTCTCTGTGGTGTCCTGATTTAAGATTGGCCAATAAAACAACACTGCTAAACAAGCTCCAGCAACACAAAATTCAAACGTGATGGAGCAGCCGATAAGACACAGAAAATCATCGTAAACCAGATTGTGTCTCATGGTCGCTCACACTGGATATCATGATCAGGCAGTGTGGTTAGCACTGCTGCCTCACAGCACCAGGGACTCGTGATTGATTCCAGCCTCGGGTCACTGTCTCTGCAGAGTTTGCACATTCTCCCCGTGGCTGCGTAGGTTTCCTCTGGATGCTCCGGATTCATCCCACAGTCCAAAAGATGTGCGTTTTAGGTGGATTGGCCATGCTAAATTGTCCCTTAGTGTCCAAAGACATGCAGGTTAGGTGGATTGGCCATGTCAAATTGCCCCTTAGTGTCCAAAGACATGCAGGTTAGGTGGATTAGCCATGTCAAATTGCCCCTTAGTGTCCAAAGACATGCAGGTTAGGTGGATTAGCCATGCCAAATTGCCCCTTAGTGTCCAAAGACATGCAGGTTAGGTGGATTAGCCATGTCAAATTACCCCTTAGTGTCCAAAGACATGCAGGTTAGGTGGATTAGCCATGCCAAATTGCCCCTTAGTGTCCAAAGATGTACAGATTAGGTGAATTAGCCATGCTAAATGCTTGGGGCTACAGGGATAGGGTAGAGGGAGTGGGCCTGAGTAAAATGCTCTTTTGGAGCGTCAGTTCAGACTTGATGGGTCAAACCATCCTTTTGCACTAAAGGGATTCTACAATTCTATGGACTGGTTACTCACAGACTGTAAATTGCAGAATACGGATTATTAACCATACGTTTGTGTATTGTAGTTGATCAGGCCCAGTATCTGCATCGTGCAGTTGATCAGAGCACGTCCTGTAGTTAATCAAAGGCTATTTTATATGCAATGTAATTTACTTTTTTGAATGCTCCCTTAATAGGGTTTGGAAGAAACAATTGATTTTCTCTTTTGTCTCACTGGATTCATCTTTTCCTACTGTAAATATTTCTTCTAGTAACTTGTCAATAAGATTGACGAAACGTACTGAACTTCACCACTTAAAATATCCTGGGTGACCCTGAGATACTGGAACACATGTGAAAACCAATGGCTACATAGATAGCTCAGGAATCCTTGGAGACAGAGAATACATTCCAGGAATGTGGAGCAACTTATATCATAGAGTCTGCAGCACAGAAAAAGGCCATTTGGCCCATTGAGTCTGTGCTAGTCAAAGTCAAACCACCCAACTATTCTAAGAGTTCAGTTCAAAGATGTGCGGGTTAGGTTGATTGGCCTTGCTAAGAAATTATCCCTTAGTGTCCAGGGATGTGTAGGTTAGAGGGATTAGTGGGTATAAAATGCAGGGATATGGGGGTGGGGCCTGGGTGGGATTGTGTTCGGTGCAGACTCGATGGACCAAAGGGTCTCTTTCTGCACTGTAGGGTTCTATGATCTATGATTACACCGACATCTATAATATGTATGCCTTGGAAGAGCCAAAATGGCACCTATTTGAACTCAGCACAAAGTTCCTGTATCTCTGCTGAATTTGGGTTTCCTCCTGTGGGGGTCACACCCTACCTCCTTTACCTTGCCGCCAAAGATTGGAGCCATCAGAAATGGGGGTGGGGGACGGGGGAAGCCTGCCGGATCCCAGTCACTTTTCTTAAAGGCCTTCCCAACTTTGCAAAAATCCAGTCCTAAGTTTTAGAGCAAGGTAAATAATGTGAATTGGAGAAGAGACATTGCAACGGGGCCCTTCTTGATGAAATGAACAAGCTAAGAAGTAGCAAGTGGTGTTTAATACAGGAATCCCAGTGAACTTAAGGAACTGGTCTGGAAATAATAGATGCATTGGTAATCACTTTCAATATTTTATCAACTCTGGAACAATTCCTACAGATTAAGGGGTAACTAACATAACCTCACTATTTAGAAAAGGAGGTAGAGAGAAAGCAGAATTATAGACCAGTCAGCTTGACGCTGGTAGTGGGGGAAATTCCAAAACCCATTATCAAGCATTTTACAGCAAAACATTTGGAAAACACTGACAGGATTGGGCAGAGTCAGCATGGATTTACAAAAGAAAAATCAGGCTTGACAAATCTGTTGGAATTCTTTGAGGATGTTCCTTGATGAGGGGAAGCTAGTGGATGTCATTTATTTGGACTTTCAGAAGGCTTTTGACAAAGTCCTACATAAAGAGGTTTAAAATGTGTAAAATTAAAGCACTTGGGATTGGGGGTAGTGTATTAAAATAGATAGAAAACTGATTGGCAGACCGGAGCCAAAGAGTATGAATAAATGGGTAATTTTCCAAACGGCAGGCCTTGATTGGTGGGGTACTGCAGGGATCGGTGCTAGGACCCGAGCTATTCATGAAATATATTAATGATTTAGATGAGAGACTAAACGTAATATCTCCAAATTTGCAATGAACGCAAAGCTGGGTGGGATGGTGAGCTGTGGGGAGGACGCAGAGGTACTTCAGTGTGCTTCAGACAAGCTGAATGAGTGGGCAAATGCATGGCAGATGCAATATAATGCGGCAAGTGTGAGCTTATCCACTTCGATAGCAAAAACAGGAAGACAGATTATTATCTGATGGCTATAAATTAAAAGAGGGAAATGTGCAACAATATGTAGGCATCCTTGTACACCAGTCACTGAGGGTAAGCATGCAAGGGTGGCATGGTGGCACAGTGGTTAGCACTGCTACCTCGCAGCGCTGGAGACGCAGGATCGAATCTCAGCTTGGGTCGCTGGCTGTGCGGAATCTGTACATTTTCCATGAGTTTCCTCTGGGTGCTCTGGAATCATCCCACAGTCTGAAAGACATGCTGGTTGGGTGCATTGGCCATGCTAAATTCTCCCTCAGTGCACCCAAACAGGCGACTAGGAGATTCTCACAGTAACTTAATTGCAGCGTTAATGTAAGTCTATTTATGATACTAATAAATAAAACAAAGCAAGCGGAATAGGTGGTAAAGAAGACAAATGGTATGTTGGCCTTCATAGAGGATTTGAGTATAGGAGCAGTGAAGTCTTGCTGGAATTAATCAGAGCCCTGGTGAGACCACACCTGGAATATTGTCTTTTATTTTGGTCTCCTTATCTGATGAACATAGAACATAGAACATAGAACATAGAACATTACAGCACAAACAGGCTCTTCGGCCCTCGAGTTGCGCCGATCACATCAACCCCACCAATCTATAGACCTATCTATAACCCCCAATCCCATTAAACCCCATATACTCATCCAGAAGTCTTTTAAAAGACCCCAGCGAGTTCGCCTCCACCACCGATGACGGCAGCCGATTCCATTCACTCACCACCCTCTGAGTGAAAAACTGAGTGAAAAAATGTCCTTGCTATAAAGTACGGAGAAGGATTACCAGACTGATTCCTGGGATGGCAGGACTGATGTACGAGGAGAGATTGTGTTGGTTGGGATCATATTTGCTGTGGTTTAGAAGAATAAGGGAGGATCTCATAGAAACCTATAAAATGCTAACAGAACTAGGCAGGGAAAATACAGGCAGGGTGTTCTCAATGATGGGGGTGTCCAGAATGATAAGTCATCATCAAATGATATGGATAGAGATGAGGAGCAATTTCTTTACCCAGAGAGTGGTAAACCTGTGGCATTTTCTACTGCAGAAAGCAATTGAGGCCAAAATATTTGGGGGGTTGGGCATCTTACCAAAAACATTTGAAGTGCCAAATGAGTGTCAAGATGTGCTGATTTTTTTGGGCAACCTCCCAGACTCAATCATACGGTGCTTAGAATAAAAAGAGCCCACATGTGATTCTCACCAGGAGTTGGAGTGGGCAGAGCCAATTCTTGCTGGGAAGGCAGCTGGTGAGCTCAATCCTAATCACAGAATCCCTACAGTGTAGAAGAAGGCCATATGGCTCACGGAGCCTGCACTGACCACAATCCCATCCAGACCCTATCCCATGACCTTGTGTATTAGCCCTGCTAGTCTCCCTGACACTAAGGGACAATTTTCTATGGCCAATCTACCTAACCTGCATATCTTGAGAGTGTGGAAGGAAACTGGAGGAAACCCAAGCAGACACGGGGAGAACATGCAAGCTCCACACCAACGGTGACCCAAGCCTGGAATCGAACCCGGGTCCCTGGTGCTGTGAGGTAGCAGTACTAACCGCTGTGCCACCATGCTGCATACACTGTGAGATCTCCTGTCACTTCCCCCTCCCAATCACCACCTTAATACAAATAGAGACATAGGAAATAGGAGCATGAGTAGGCCGTTTGGCTGTTCGAGCCTGCTCCATTCATTCATGATCATGGCTGATCATCCAACTCAATACCCTGATCCTGCCTTGCAACCTATACCTCTTGATCTCTTTAGCCCCGAGAGCTGTATCTAACCTCTACTTGAAAACAGGAGGTGATCTTACCAGCTTATTCCACTGGTTGCGAGCTAGTAAGGTTGGCCAAGGGATAAAGTATTGGGTTCATGACGGGTTTTTCCCCTCTCCTGAAGTTACTGGGCCCATTCTGCCACTGAAATAAGCTTTGCACTCTTGTATAAATATTGAAATATTCATACCTTAAATATAATTAGTGAGACCTGGAGACTATCGTTCGGGTTCACTTGCATTAACTGCTCACTGGTCGAGGTCAGGCAGCACAGACCAGGCATGTATTCCCCTGAGTAAAGAAGGTTAAGGGTAACTAACAAAGGTGTTTGCTAAAATTGGAGGATTTAGCAGCATAAACAGAGAGAAACTATTCCCGGTGTCCTGGAGTCCAGAACAATGCGGCGAGAGTTTAAAATTAGAGCTATATAGACTGGTGTCCAGATATTCATATAGAGATGAGTGGACATCTGGAGCACACACACTTAATAAACCGTTGAGATCAAGTGAGCATTTACAAACTGAATCAATTTCTCATTTAAGGATATTATGGGGTACTGCACTGTAAAAAGTCTGACAACACCAGGTTTTAGTCCAACTGATTTATTTGATAATATTCTCACAAGCAAGCAAGCTTTCGAGGTTACCCTCTTCATCAGGTGAATAGAGAGTTCTGGCCACAGACAGAGCATATAAAGCACAGACAGTTTAGTGATTACTGATTAGAATGCGAATCCTTACACCTAACCTGCTGTTCAAGTCTTAAAGTGGCTGATAATGTGAGTGGAAGGAGCACTGATCACAGTTTAAAGAGATGTGTATTGTCTCCAGACAGTACAGTAAGTGAGGTTTTGCAAACCCAGGCAAGTCACGGGGGTTACAGATAATGCGACATGAACCCAAGATCCCTGTTGAGACCGTCCTCATGTGTGCGGAACTTGGCTATCAGTCTCTGTTCAGCGACTCTGCGCTGTCGTGTGTCATGAAGGCCGCCTTGGAGAATGCTTACCCGAAGGTCAGAGGCTGAATGCCCGTGACCGCTGAAGTGTTCGCCAACAGGAAGGGAACAGTCTTGCCTGGTGACTGTCGAGCGATGTTCATTCGTCCGTTGTCGTAGCGTCTGCATGGTCTCCCCAATGTACCATGCTTCGGGACATCCTTTCTTGCAACGTATCAGGTAGACAGGTAGAACAGCAGGTTAGGTGTAAGGATTCGCATTCTAATCAGCAATCTGTAAACTGTCTGTGTTTTATATGCTCTGTCTGAGGCCAGAACTCTCCATTCACCTGACGAAGAGGCAGCCCCCTCGAAAGCTTGTGAGAATATTATCAAATAAATCGGTTGGACTAAAACCTGGTGTTGTCAGACTTTTTACTGTGTTTACGCCAGTCCAACGCCGGCATACCCACATCTGTACTGCACTGAGGCAGGTAAATGAAGCTAAAGTACGTAGCAGCATCATCTCATTCTCAGAACAAATTTGAAAGGCTGAATCATTCAGAGTGAAATCAAAAATTTAAGTTACAGTCATAGTGCACCTTGGATTGTTCCATAAAGCTTACAGAACTGACTGAAGCTAATTTCAGTGCAAGGAATTTCTGTTGCTGTTGGTTGAGGAATGCATATTGAGTAGGATGTGTTTTTCTTCAAGCTTGCCCGTGGCCTCTTTAATGTCCAGCTGAACAGAAATATGGATCGGCTGCGGGATAATCCCTTCCACAATGCAGCACTCCCCTGCGTATCGCACTGGACTGGCGGTTCACATTGCCGCACAACTACAGCTGAGAACTCTGATAAAGCCGACAGCTCCTTGTCATGACAAACCTATCCAACAGATGGAGGCAGATCCTGGTGATGAAACAGTCAAGCGAGGCCCCACTCTGTCAGGGCAATGATCGAGAAATTAGAAGCGTGTGCTCCCTACCACCCCCCAACTCAAATATCCTTTATTCTTAAAACTGGTGAAGGTATATTACATAACAGTTCAAATTTGCCATTGCGTGGTGTGCGATAGAGATCAGTTATTTCAGTACAGTACGTGGGGTGCCTCACTACACTTACAGGGTATATTTGTAATACTGCTGCTGCTTGTAGCTACCAGGAGATTTGATTGACATGGTCTGCTATATTTCTTTGTCTTGTGCCAGCCTCTCACATCCTCATCTGCAGCCACTCTGTGACAATTCTTCACCCAACTGTGCCTTTATCGACAACCCTTTCTGCTCCCCCACTTTATCTGCTCAAAGAGATTTCTGTATTTTTCAACCCTTGTCACTTTGCTTGCCGCTTTTCTGAGCTCTTGTTGCTTTTGCAATTGTCTTGTGGTCTGTGTTATGGAGTTTTAGCCAATGTCTCTGCGTCGACGTTTCAAAGGCCTCGATATTCTTCGACAGATGTTTATTTATTGTTTGGGTTCCTGAGGCAGACAGGAAATTGGATAGCATGTATTATCTTCTGAGTGACCAGCCTGAGTGTTCTTGCTGTGAACACATCTTCACCTTCGCAAAATTAGTACTGGCTTTCTCTATCCATATTCTAATTTTGATATCATATCTACTATCGTCTGCTCTCATTTGCCCCAAATACATTTATCCACTTCTTCCAGTTCATTTACATTTCACGCTAATGTTTACTGCCTAAGGGTTCTTTTTAACCATGGCCTGCGTCTCAGTACACAAGGGCTAGAGGGCCTTACACTGTGGACTTTCCTCATTGAGCCTGTGTAGTGGTTGTCCCAAGCTTTCTGGAAGACCTGAGTACATCAATCTGGATCTTGAAGCATGCCGGCAACACTCAGTCATTGACAATTCTTTGCGATGGAAGGTCAGCAACTTTCGGGCAGAGGAAAGAACATCGTTCATTGAATTGATGATCCTTAGCCATGTTCTTCGGGAACCGGGCAGACAACTCCTTTTCCCGTTCACCATCAGGACAGGCTACCTGAATGAAGGTGCTGGAGATATGGTTTGGAAAGATTGCTACATGTGCCAAAAACTGGAAGGTGTGTGCAGCCAAGTTGAAACAGAAACTAGGGTGGCATGGTGGCACAGCGGTTAGCACTGCTGCCTCATGGTGCACGGGACCCGAGTTTGATTCCCGGCTTGGGTCGCTGTGCGTGTGGAGAATGCACATTCTCCCAGTGCCTTCATGGGTTTCCTCTGGGTGCCCGGGTTGCCTCCCACAATCCAAAGATGTGCTGGTTAGGGGAGGGGGATCTTTTAGAGACGTATAAGATAATGAAGGGGTTGGATAGGGTAGAGGTAGAGAGATTCTTCCCGCCTAGAAAGGACAACAGGTTTAGAGGGCATAGCCTCAAGATAAGGGGGGGGAGCAGTTTAGATCGGAGTTGAGGAGGAACTTCTTCACTCAAAGGGTGGTGAATCTCTGGAATTCTCTGCTCGTTGAAGTGGTGGAGGCTGCCTCGCTCAATATATTTAAGTCTTGGGTAGATAGGTTTCTGATAGACAAGGGAATTAAGGGTTATGGGGAGAGGGTGGGAATGGGGAACTGATCCACTTCAGATCAGCCATGATCTTATTGAATGGCGGGGCAGGCTCGAAGGGCTAGATGGCCGACTCCTGCTCCTATTTCTTATGTTCTTATGTTCTGGCAAGGTGCATTGATCATGCTAAATTTTCTCTCAGTGTACCCGAACAGGTGCCAGACTGTGGCGACTAGAGGATTTTCACAGTAATTTCATTGCAGTGTTAATGTAAACCCACTTGTGACGCTAATAAATAAACATAAAGTTAAAATTTTCGGATCCCGCCAGCTATGAGAAATGTAGCAGGCGGGATAGAAAATTTGGTGGACAATTTAAAGGTCCGCTGATCTCGGGTGGGGATTTCTGGTCTTGGGGCACAGGCATCTGGAAAATCCAGCAATGCTCCCTTCTCCGATGTGAAAAGGAAGCTGGTCACCAGGGGTGAGGCACTCTCGGCGATGCTGTACGTGGCCCAACCCTCACCTATATCCCAGTCCTGTGCTGTTGGTGATCATTCAGTCAGATCCATTGGAAATGCCTCAACCCACATCTTGGGATCGAAATGCTATCAAGCAGAAATTTCTGAAATATGAATATTACAATCGAGGAAATAAATTTAAAAAAACTGTACAAGAGTGGATTTACTAAAGAGCGCGGTTTAGTTTCAGATATATTATTTGTAATAAATAGCAGGATTCAATTTCTAAATCAGAACATTAAAAATCAAAACATAATAGTGGTTGAAATTTGATATCCAAGTTAAGTCAAAACAGTAAAACATTTAGAATTTACTTAATTAAAACTCTCAGACTGGGTTCCTGTCTCCAGTTTCCCCCATCCACAGCCAATCTCATTGAGTCATGATATCTGTAGATATCTGTAGATCTGTGGATAGGTTTATGGATGAAAAGGGATTGGTTTAGGCTAGTGGGTCATTGTTTTGTAACTGGTCGGCGCAACATCGTGGGCCGAAGGGCCTGTTCTGCGCTGTAATGTTCTATGTTCTATGTTCTATGAGTGCTGGGATTCTAACCTCAGATGATTTGGAGATGGGGAAGGAATTGTGTTGGGTATTTTGCCACAATGCCAATGAGTTAGCGGTTGGAAACTAATTCTTTCTGCAAGTGGGTACTCTGGCTCCAAAGCCACAAAGTTCAGATCTCCTCTTCCCTGGTTCAATCTGCACACATTGGCTTTCTCACTTCTACCAGAATCTCACTTGCGTGGAGGCAGCTGATGATTTACATGGCTAACTGCCTCCGTAAAATGTCACGTATGTAACATGCCACGTCCCCAATCCCACCTGGAGTGGGAATTGGCCACGTTCACATGTGGGACTTGGAACTTTCGGTCACTCCTGCTGAGATGGGAAGGCTCGTACTGAAAACCTGGAATCTTGTGTTCAGAGCAAGAAAAGAGAAAATTGTGGGAGTTCTGGGTAAACGCCATTCAGCAAAAAGTGCTTAAAGATCAACACAGCACGGGAAACAGGCCCTTCGGCCCAACAAGCCCATGCGCCATTTTAACATTGAGTGCCCTCTTCTATACATGACCTGTGTCTATACCTATTGGTTCTCTCTACCTTTTTCCCTTCCCCTCCCAACATCCTCTGCGATTCCAAATTAACTAACAAAGAGGCAGAAATCTGGTTTAACTGTTCTATAGATCTATAGAGTCCCTGCAGTACAGAAGGAGGCCATTTGACTTATCACATCTGCACCGATCCTCCAAAAGAGCACCTCACCCAGGCCTTACCCTCTGCCCTGGCTTATCCATTTACCGTGGCTTATCCATTTAACCTCCACATCTTTGGACACTTTAGCTATTTAGCATGGCCGATCCACCAAACCTGCGCAACTGTGGAGTGTGGGAGGAAACCTGAGCCCCCAGAGGAAACCCACGCAGACACGGGGAGAACTTGCAAACTCCACACTGATAGGCGCTCGAGGTATTAGATATTAGAACATTACAGCACAAACAGGCCCTTCGGCCCTCGAGTTGCGCCGATCGCATCAACCCCACCAATCCATAGACCTATCTATAACCCCCAATCCCATTAAACCCCATATGCTCATCCAGAAGTCTTTTAAAAGACCCCAGCGAGTTCGCCTTCACCACCGATGACGGCAGCCGATTCCATTCACTCACCACCCTCTGAGTGAAAAACTTACCCTTAACATCACCTCTGTACTTCCCTCCCCGCACCTTAAATCTGTGTTCTCTCGTAGCGACCATTTCAACCCGGGGAAATAGCCTCTGAGAGTCCACCCTATCTATTCCTCTCAACATTTTATAAACTTCTATCAGGTCGCCTCTCAACCTTCGCCTCTCCAGGGAAAAGAGTCCCAGCTCCCTCAACCTATCTTCATAAGGCATGCCTCCCAGTCCAGGCAACATCCTTGTAAATCTCCTCTGCACCCTTTCAATAGCTTCTACGTCTTTCCTATAGTGAGGCGACCAGAACTGCGCACAGTACTCCAAATGAGGCCTGATGAGGGTCCTGTAAAGTTGCAGCATTACCTCCCGACTCCTAAACTCAATCCCTCGATTAATGAAGGCCAGTACACCATACGCCTTCTTGACCACCTCCTCCACCTGCGAGGCCAATTTAAGAGTCCTGTGAACCCGGACCCCGAGATCCTTCTGCTCTTCAATGCTACTAAGACCCCTGCCCTTAATAGTGTATTCGTTCATCCCGTTGGTTCTGCCGAAATGGACGACTACACATTTATCCGCGTTGAAGTCCATCTGCCACTTCTCCGCCCATTCCTGCATCCTATCTATGTCCTATCTATGAGGTTGGAATTGAATCTGGGTCCCTGGCTCTGAGAGGCAGCAGTGCTACCAAACCATCTATATATTCCACCCTAAACATCCCCCCACCTACACAAATGATGCAATTTAATCACCCTGACCATACAGGATTTATAACTTCAATATTATTCCTTGACTTTAATATTACTTACTCTACTTTTAAAACTGCATCCACAGTTCATTTTCATATTTACAATTACACAAATGACCTGAAGAAGCTGTAATTTTGTGTGAGCCATTTGCTTACAGTCAAGTTTGCTAACTCTGTGAATGTGTAAATCCTGCCAAAATATCATTTTATCCTTTAAGTAAAAGATAACAGCTGATTTTGAAGTGAAGAGTCCCATACTGCCACGGAGTGATAGCTATTTTGTGTGTGTGTGTGTGTGTGTGTGTGTCTGTCTGTCTGTGTGTCTGTGTGGTCTACAGCTGTGTATCCAACCTCCCACATCCCAGGTCAACCTCTTGCACAGAACTTGGGACACACACAAAGAGGTGTTGGGATCTCGGTCAAGAATGTCCTCCCAGCTGACCAGGTTTACATACACAATGGAAAAGTGTTTAGTGAGAGTTTACTATACAGTTGAAGTTTCTCCTCAATTGTTTGTGATTGAGGTAAATGATCTCTGTGCCGGGACCAAAGATCCAGGAGATAATATCCATGTAACCACCTGGTCCTATTGGCTTTTGCAAGGTTAGCAGGGAGATACCTCATTAGCTATGGCCAAGTGGATTACAGATCCCTGTTTCCAAACCCAAGATTCACATTAACTTCTGGCAAAGTGCTCACCAATCAACATTCTCTTCAGCTCCCTAAATAAGTGAACAGATCTGGAAAGATCCATGTGAAAAATGATTCAGAGATCTCGGCTGCTGATCTGACCTGGACCTCACTGGTACTATTCTCACAGAAGCCAGAATGGGGGCAGCATGGTGGCACAGTGGTTAACACTGCTGCTCACAGCCTCCAAGGACCTGAGTTAATCCAGCCTTGGGTAACTGTCTGTGTGGAGTTTGTATGTCCTCCCCATGTCTGCGTGGGTTTTCTCCAGGTGCTCTGGTTTCCTCCCACAATCCAAAGATCCATCATTGTGGATTGGCCTTGCCAAATTGTCTCTTACTTTTCCAAGGAGGAAAATACGTGGGGTTACAGGGATAGGGGAGGGAGAGAGATGGTACGGACGCGATGGGCTGAAAGGCCTCCTGCATTGCAGGGATTGAATAATTCTACAAGAACAATGCTTACATAGGATTACAAAGAATACACAACACAGGAATAGACTGTTCAGCCCAACAAGGCTGTGTTGGTATTTATATTCCACTGACCCCCCCACTTTCTGTCTTTTCTCACGTAAATCTATTATCGTTACCCTCAATTCCCTTCTCCAAAAGACATTAGCCCAATTTCCTCTTAAATGCAGATGTGCTGCTCATGTGGTGATGAGTCCCACATTCTCAACGTTCTTTGGGTAAATAAATTTCCTCTAAATGTTTGCCTGGATTTTTTGGTGACTATCTTGTATTGCTGTCCTCTGGATAAGCTCTTCCCCGTGTCGATGGTAGTCATGGTGTGGAGATGCCGGTGTCGGACTGGGGTAAAACAGAAAGAAATCCCACAACGCCAGCTTAAAGTCCAACAAGTTTATTTGTCGCAAATGCCGCAAGCTTTCGGAACAGGCTGTGTCCGTTCATCAGGTGGCTGGGAGTTTTAGAACATGCTAGGTCGGGTAGCATTTCTACAAATAAACTAGTTGGACTTTAAGCTGGTCTTATGGGATTTCTTTCTGTTAAGCTCTTCCTCTCAAACTGAAACTTTTGCTCTGTACGCACTCTAACAGAACCTTCCAGAATTTTAAAGACCTCTATTAGCTCATCTGTTAGCCTTCCCTTTCAAGAAAAAATAGACCCAGGCTCTCAATCTTTTCCTGATTTGTTAACCCACATGTTTTTAGTATCATCCTCACAAATCTTCCCTGTACCTTATAGAATCATAGAATTCCTACAGCGCAGATGAGGCCATTCGATTCATCGAGTCTGCGATGACTCTGACTGAGTATCTTGTCCAGGCTCTCTTTTCCGCCAGATCCCTATAACCCCACACATTTCCCATGACTAATCCCCCTAGCCTACGCGTCTTGAGACATTAAGGGGCAAGTTAGCATGGCCAATACACACAAATTGCACATCTTTGGACTGTGGGAGGAAACCGGAGCACCTGGAGGAAACCCATGCAGACACGGGGAAAATGTGCAGACTCCACACAGACAGTGACCCAAAGCTGGAAATGAACCCAGGTACTGAGAGGGTGCAGTGCCAATCACTGTGCCACCATGCCATGCTTCTATAGAATATGGTGACCAGGACTACCTGTAATGTAACCCTGTTTCAATACAGGTTTAGTTCAATTTCCCTCCTTTCTCAAGGATGACGTGGAAGTCTGGAAAACCGTTTTGATTCTTACATATGTAGGATCAGAAACCATAGAACCATAGAAAATTACAGCTCAGAAATAGGCCTTTTGGCCCTTCTTGTCTGTGCCGATCCATTTTTTGCCTAGTCCCACTGACCTGCACTGGGACCCGATCCCTCCACACCCCTCTCACCCATGAACCCGTCCAAGGTTTTCTTAAATGTTAAAAGTGACCCCGCATTTATCCGGCAGCTCATTCCACACTCCCACCACTCTCTGTGTGAAGAAGCCCCCCCCCAATATTCCCTTTAAAATTTTCTCCTTTAACCCTTAACCCATGCCCTCTGGGTTTTTTTCTCTCCTAGCCTCAGTGGAAAAAGCCTGCTTGCATTCACTCTATCTATACCCACCAAAATCTTATACACCCCTATCAAATCTCCCCTCATTCTCCAAGGAATAAAGTCCTAACCTATTCAATCTCTCAAAGAGGGAGGCATTTCTGGACCTCTGGTGCTCCGAGTTTCAGCCCCTCTGATTTGCAAGATTTTGCAGAACACCTATCTCTATTCCCCACCCCCCCTCCCCTCCTCCCCCCCTTAGCTGGGCAGGATCCTGAGGCCTAGGCCGTTATAATGGGCCTGACCTTCCAGCTAGCCTCTAAAAGCAAGGCCTCCTGTCCCCTGGGATTGAGACTCCTGTTGCTGTGTCGGAGTAGCCCCTCACTAATGTCAAATGTTCACTTTTTGAGCTTCTTTGCAATGGAGGCAAATTGTGTTTCTGAAAGTTTGGACACATCGCTGAGTGCTGTCCGTATGGTTCTCTGCGTGCACTTACTTTATTTTCTGCTTCAATAGGATCCGAATGAGTGTTGATGAAAGTCAGTGAGGGGGTTAAGGAGTCAGAGGCTAATGTATCCTCTTGAAACCTCTGCGCTGTCTTTGGCACATAACCCTCGGTCTATAATTGTGTTTAATTATGACTAATAAACACAGGACTTACATGGTTATTTTTTTGCCCTTGTCACACACTGATAAAAAGAATTGCAGTCTGATCCAAATAAGGATATCCAGTGCCGGTGGCACAGCTGTTCCTCACCGTTCCTGGAAAGGAAAACTACTTCCCCAACTCCAGTTCATGAGGCTAGTCTAATCATCCTAATCTTCTCCCTCCATCTATTGAAGGGATAGAACATTCCAGCGCAGTACAGGCCCTTCAGCCCTCGATGTTGTGCCGACCAGTGGAACCAATCTAATGACCCTCTAACCTAAACTATTCCAATGTTATCCATATGCCTATCCACTGACCATTTGAACGCCCTTAAAGTTGGCGAGTCCACAACTGCTGCAGGCAGGGCATTCCACGCCCTTAGTACCCTCTGAGTAAAGAACCTACCTCTGACATCCGTCCTATAATTACCACCCCTCAATTTAAAGCTATGTCCCCCCGTGTTAGCCACAAAGATGTGCGGATGCAGGTAACTTCAACCTAATTGCTCTTAGTATTTTGAAATATTTCTGCTTTTCGTTTGAGAGAGGGCAGCTTAGCGGTTAGCATTGCTGCCTCACGGTGCCAGGGACCCGGGTTCAAATCCCAACACGGGTGACTGTCCGTCCGGAGTCTACATGGGTTCCCTCCAGGTACTCTCGTCTGAGGTGTGGTGATCCTCATCGCTGTCTCAAAGAAGGGGGGCAGCCTAAGATCCCCCGGGACTCTGACCCCATGATGAGCTCCTGACTCCCTATTTCGACCATCACTAATTTTTGCCACTCCTCAGCACTTGTCCTGTCTCAGCTCATTTGCAACTGAAAACTACATCCGTGCCTTCGAGATTGACAATTCCAAAGAATTCCTGGTTGGTTTTCCGCATGCCTCCATAAACTTGAGGTCATCCAAAACTCTGCTTGTTTCTTAACGTGCGATTAATTCCCCTATCACCCTGTGCTTGCTGTTCTACACTGGCCCCCATTCCAACAATGTCTTAATTTTAAAATTCTTATCTGTGTTTTCAAAGCCTTCCAAGGCCTCACCCACCTCTATCTCTGCAGTCCCCCCCAGCCTCTGATGTATCCTAATCCTGGCCTCCTGAGACCCCCAATTCGAATCGCTCCACAGTTGGTGGTCATATCTTTTGTTGCCTAGGCAACAGAAGTTGTGGAATCTACCCATTACACATCTCTACATCTTTACTTCACACTCTTCCTTCAATATGTTCCATGATATCTACCTCTGACTATGATAGCGCAGTGGGTTAGCACTGCTGCTTCACAGCTCCAGGGACCCGGGTTCGATTCCCGGCTCGGGTCACTGCCCGTGTGGAGTTTGCACATTCTCCTCGTGTCTGCGTGGGTTTCCTCCGGGTGCTCTGGTTTCCTCCCACAGTCCAAAGATGTGCGGGTTAGGTTGATTGGCCATGTTAAAATTGCCCCTTAGTGTACTAGGATGCTTAGGTTAGAGGGATTAGTGGGAGCTGGGACTCTTTTCCCTGGAGAGGCGAAGGTTGAGAGGCGACCTGATAGAAGTTTATAAAATGTTGAGAGGAATAGACAGGGTGGACTCTCAGAGGCTATTTCCCCGGGTTGAAATGGTCGCTACGAGAGGACACAGGTTTAAGGTGCGGGGAGGGAAGTACAGAGGTGATGTTAGGGGTAAGTTTTTCACTCAGAGGGTGGTGAGTGAATGGAATCGGCTGCCGTCATCGGTGGTGGAGGTGAACTCGCTGGGGTCTTTTAAAAGACTTCTGGATGAGTATATGGGGTTTAATGAGATTGGGGGTTATAGATAGGTCTATAGATTGGTGGGGTTGATGTAATCGGCGCAACTCGAGGGCCGAAGGGCCTGTTTGTTCTGTTATGTTCTATGTAAATATGTAAATATGTAATAATATGTAGGGATATTGGGGTAGGGCCTGGGTGGGATTGTGTTCGGTGCAGACTCGATGGGTTCTATGGTTTCAAACTTCAGTTCATCTGACCTCATATCTTCTAATGTGGCTGGGTGCCATACTCTGGCATGATGGCAGGGTGGTTAGCACTGCTGCCTCACAGCATCAGGGACCTGAGTTCGATTCCCAGCTCAGGTCACTGTCTGTGTGGAGTTTGCATGTTCTCCCCATGTCTGCGTGAGTTTCTTGTGGGTGCCCCGGTTTCCTCCCCCATTCCAAAGATGTGTGGGTTAGGCAGATTGACCATTCTAAATTGCCCCTTTGTGTCAGTTAGGGTGGATGTGTAGGGTTGGGGGAATGGGATGCTGGGATTGTGGTTGATGGGCCAAATGGCCACCTTCTACACTGTATGATTCTATGAAGTCTACGAGAGGGGCGAGGTTGAGAAGGCTCATGGATAACTGTGACATTATGATTGCAACAGACTGGATCATTCCCAAAACTGGAATTGTCATAACCTTGAAGGGTGTCTTCCACAGGAGTGAGAGAGAATTGCAAAACATATCGATAATAGAGTATTTCACTCAAAGTAGACACTTGTGCACCGGTATTTTACTCAGAGGGTAGTAAGGGCGTGGAATGCCCTGCCTACAGCAGTTGTGGACTCGCCAACTTTAAGGGCGTTCAAATGGTCAGTGGATAGGCATATGGATAAGATTGGAATAGTTTAAGTTAGAGGGTCATTAGATTGGTTCCACTGGTCGGCGCAACATCGAGGGCCGAAGGGCCTGTACTGCGCTGGAATGTTCTGTGTAGTATTGACACTGAGGTACCCACAATCTTCAACAATTGCAGCACAGCTTTGAATCATCTGATCATGATGGGGCAATTGTAGATGAGATCACTGAGACCTCTTTGTCCAAGACTGATTGGTGTAACAAATTGTCCCTAAATTATTTTCCCCTTAATCCGGTTTCCAATGGGGGTACCTTAAGCATAGACACGGGTCAAGGGTGGACACGTTGTTAAGATGGCGGCACGGGCTCGTAGGGCCTGTTTCCCGTGCTGTGTTGTTCTTTGTAAGACCTTTCCCTTGAGCCGGCGTTGGACTGGGGTAAACACAGTAAGAAGTCTCACAACACCAGGTTAAAGTCCAACAGGGGTTTATTTGATAGTAAATCCAAAAGCTTTTGGGGTTTGCCCCTTCGTCTGGTGAGTGGAGAGCTGTGAGTTACTGTGAGTTCATTGCTATATAGTCTATAAACCGAATGATTTGGGACTGCCTTCTGATTATCATTCATTGAGATAATATGTATCATTTATACTGGTAGCAGCTAACTGTCTTAATGCTGCCACCTATTGCTTGATGGGTTCACCCTGGGATCTCTGGCAGAATGTATATCATTCAATTATAGAACCATAGAACCATAGAACCCTATAGTGCAGAAACAGGCCCTTCGGCCCATCGAGTCTGCACCGAACACAATCCCACCCAGACCCTATCCCCATATCCCTACACATTTTACCTGCTAATCCCTCTAACCTACACATCCCAGGACACTAAGGGGCAATTTTAGCATAGCCAATGAACCTAACCCGCACATCTTTTGGACTGTGGGAGGAAACCGGAGCACCCGGAGAAAACCCACGCAGACACGAGGAGAATGTGCAAACTCCACACAGGCAGTGACCCGAGCCGGGAATCGAACCCAGGACCCTGGAGCTGTGAAGCAGCAGTGCCAACCACAATTATCACATGGATCTTCACTCCAAAATATTTTTCAAGAGCAGTTACTGCTACATCAAATGTAAATGTATCGGGCGCGATTCTCTGGTGCCACCAGCACAGTACCCCTGCCCACATGTTTCCTGGCAGTGTGGGGTGGCCTCAATGGGAAATCCCATTGACAGCAGCGCGATCTGAGAATCCTACCACCCACAAATGATACGCCGCCTCCCACCAATGAGAGACATGTGGCTGGGAGTCTGGAGAATTCTGCCCTACATCTGTGAGCAGCTGGAATCTTCACTGATCTTCTGTTCTGAGACAAGGTGCGAGTATCACTTTCCAGATTGCTGCTATGTCCAGACTGTACTTTTCCAAGTGTTGAGCAAATAGACCTTGAACTCAAAAATCTATCGCTCCCATAAAATGAGAGGATCTCCTGCTGGAGATGGTATGGAGGGGAGATCCTATGAGGAGAGACTGAGAGATTTGGGGTTGTTTTCGCTGGAAAGAAGGCGGCTAAGAGGGGATCTCATTGAAACATATAAGATGATTAGAGGTTTAGACAGGGTAGATAGTGATAGCCTTTTTCCTAGGATGGAGAAAGCTAGCACGAGGGGGCACGATTTTAAATTAAGGGGGGGTAGTTATAGGACAGATGTCAGGGGTAGGTTCTTTACCCAGAGGGTGGTGAGGGACTGGAATGCCCTGCCAGCTGCAGTTGTAAATGCACCTAGTTTGGGGGCATTTAAGAGATCTGTGGATAGGTTTATGGATGAAAAGGGATTGGTTTAGGCTAGTGGGTCATTGTTTTGTAACTGGTCGGTGCAACATCGTGGGCCGAAGGGCCTGTTCTGCGCTGTAATGTTCTATGTTCTATGTTCTACGGAGTTGATGAAGTTGAACTTTTCTCAACTATCCTTGTTGCTAAGTTTTTAAAATGTATTTAGTTGGATTGTTGTGTATCTTAGATGTCTAACATATCTCAGAGATGACACTAGTTCCAAATCGGCAACAGGTTTATTTGTAATACTTTTAAACATCTCAGAACTCACAGGATTTATACACACATGGAGTGGGATTTTATAGCCTTGCTCATCAAACTATAAAATCCTGCCCAAGGTCAGTGGACCTACAGATGCTCTGCCCCTTGCCTGCTCTGATTCCTGTGGTGGGTGGGACAATAAAATTCCAGCCATGGTGTCACCCAGAAGTCTCTCTCTCCCAAAATGTCTCCATTTAATTAGCTCTCTAGCTCCACTCACAGGTTTAAGCAATCAAGTACAGTAAAACAAGTAACATAATCAGACGCAGATCAGTAACACCATTGGCAACACTACGGGGAGGATTGAGAATGGAAGTTACAGGAAATAAGAATGGATTTTGAAGATGCGATCACGCTCAAGATTTGAAGAGAGATAGGAGACTAGAAATGGGATGTTAGATTGCGAGCTCGTTGTGGTGAAAGATTGGTTGTTTGAGAGACAAGGTGCTGACGGCAGATTGAAAGGAGAGAAAGAAACCGCATGAAGAGAAAACACATTTAGAAGATTGGCTAAACTGATTGGCTCAAAGAGGGAGAGAAATGGGAGAAAGACGTGAGTTCAGGACTAGGGCATGAGCGGAGGTTTGACCTGAGGATTAGTGCAAGGAAAAGCTGAGGCAATTGGTCTTCATGACAGGAAAGTGCATGAGTTCCTTGTACTTTTGTTGGAGGTGAGAGTGGAAGGGACAGGAGAGAGGTGGCTGAGGAGATGGTTTGCAGTGGAGAAAAGAAACTGGAGGCTATCTTTGCATTCCAGGGTGATCCTCGAGTATTGAGCAGAGAGCGGAACCCAGTAGTGTAAAGTGGCACAGCCAGATCTGGTTAATGCTATAAATCTCATGCATAGGTCAACGTAAATTCAAAAACATTGAACACTGGCCTATGAAAGTAGATGGTGAATCAGCTTGTACAAGGCCTTCAGCAAGCTTGATATTTCACATGTCTGCAGGATGTTTTCATTTGTTTTAGTTTTCTCCTGTGCTTTTCACTTCTCGTGTTCCATAGAATCCCCACAGGGCAGGAAGAGGCCATTCAGCCTATTGAACCTACACCAACAACGACCACACCCAGGCCCCATCCCCATGTATTTACCCAACACCGAGGGTTGAATTTAGCACAGCCAATTGACCTATCCTGCACATCTTTGGAGTGCGGGAGGAAACCAGAGCACCCAAAGGAAACCCACGCAGACACAGGGAGAGTGTGCAAACTCCACACAGACCCGAGGCCAGAATTGAACCCGGGTCCCTGGCGCTGTGAGGCAGCAGTGCTAACCACCGTGCCCCCCTTTTGTGTTGGTTAATGAAAACATTGATCTCTAAACTGCATCACTGATTATTGTACTTTGGCTGAGACCTGTTACACATGCCACGGTCTCAGAGGAATTTGGTTTCTCAAGTTAATAAACTGGCCAGATTGTCTTGGGGTCTTTAGCGATGAAGAAGAGACGTTTCCAACTTTGCTACAAATAAACGCAGGAGAAAAATTACAGTGGCATAAAGACTGGAAAGCAAGCTCTGGGTATTCCATCAACAGAACATGGAAGGAAAATGTTCCAGGCCTGAATTCTCCAACCTCGCCCATATCTGAGATTCTCCAGTCCTGCTGCAGTGAATAGAGTTTCGGCTGAGTGGACAGTGGTGGGGATTACGAGACCAGACAATTCCGGCCATAATCAGGTACTGCTCCCAGCGAGAATGGAGAATTTCAAGCTCAGCCAAATCTCCATTCACAGCAACGGGACTGGAGAATCCCATCCGCGGGTGGGGTTGGAGTATCCCAGCATTGCTATAGAAAGTCGAAGCTTTGGAAAGGCTACAGAGAGGGGAATAAGAGTTGGTGTGCGAACCCGTGTGGAGATACCTGAGAAGCTGGGATTTTTTCCACTTAGGGCTGAGTAAGCTAAAGGGAGATTTAACAGTTGTTCAAAATGTTCAACTGAACAACTGTTCAGGTGGCACGGTAGCACAGTGGGTTAGCACTGTTGCTTCACAGCTCCAGGGTCCTGGGTTCGATTCCCTGGGCTCGGGTCACTGTCTGTGTGGAGTTTGCACATTCTCCTCGTGTCTGCGTGGGTTTCCTCCGGGTACTCCGGTTTCCTCCCACAGTCCAAAGATGTGCAGGTTAGGTTGATTGGCCATGGCTAAGATCATCAGAAATAGGAGCAGGAGTAGGCCATCTAGCCCTTCGAGCCTGCCCCGCCATTCAATAAGATCATGGCTGATCTGAAGTGGATCAGTTCCACATTCCCGCCCTCTCCCCATAACCCTTAATTCCCCTGTCTATCAGAAACCTATCTACCCGTGACTTAAATATATTTAGCGAGGTAGCCTCCACCACTTCAACGGGCAGAAATTTACCACCCTTTGAGTGAAGAAGTTCCTCCTGAACTCTGATCTAAACTTAGTTCGCACAACTTAGTTCTGGACTCCCCCCACCATTGGGAACACCCATCCTGAATCTACCCTGTCTAACCCTGTTAGAATTTTATAAGTTTCTATGAGGTCCTTTCTCAGTCTTCTAAACTCCAGTAAATATAATCCTAACCGACTTAGTCTCTCCTCATAATGACAAACTTGTCATCCTGATAAAACTTTGGTGCACAGTTTCTGTGAAGGATTTAATGGAGTAAGGATTGAGAAATGCTTTCCGATACAAGAGAGTTGATAACCAAAGAATATAGATTTAAGATAATTAGCAAAAGAGCCAGAGAGGAAAATAGAAGTTTCTTTTAACACAATGAATTGATGGAACCCAGAATTCGCCTTTTGAAAGAACTCAAAGGGAAACAAGGATTGGTGGCATAGTGGTTAGCACTGCTGCCCCATAGCGCCGGGGATCCAGGTTCATAGAACATAGAACATTACAGCGCAGAACAGGCCCTTCGGCCCACGATGTTGCGCCGACCAGTTACAAAACAATGACCCACTAACCTAAACCAATCCCTTTTCATCCATAAACCTATCCATGGATCTCTTAAACGCCCCCAAACTAGGCACATTTACAACCGCAGCAGGCAGGGCATTCCAATCCCTCACCACCCTCTGGGTAAAGAACCTACCCCTGACATCCATCCTATAACTACCCCCCCTTAATTTAAAGCCATGCCCCCTCGAGCTAGCTTTCTCCATCCGAAGAAAAAGGCTATCACTATCCACCCTATCTAAACCTCTAATCATCTTATATGTTTCAAAAAGATCCCCTCTTAGCTGCCTTCTTTCTAGCGAAAACCCCAAATCCCTCAGTCTCTCCTCATAGGATCTCCCCTCCATACCAGGCAACATCCTGGTAAACCTCCTCTGCACCCTCTCCAAAGCCTCCACATCCTTCCTATAATGTGGGGACCAGAACTGCACACAGTACTCCAAGTGCGGCCACACCAGAGTTGTGTACAGTTGCAACATGACGCTGCGACTCCTAAATTCAATCCCTCTACCAATAAACGTCAAGACACCGTATGCCTTCTTAACAACCTTATCTACTTGATTCCCAACTTTCAGGGATTTATGTACACATATACCTAGATCCCTCTGTTTATCCACACTATTCAGAGTCCTCCCGTTAGCCCTATACGTGACACATCTGTTATTCCTACCAAAGTGAATTACCTCACACTTCTCCGCATTAAACTCCATCCGCCACCTCTCGGCCCAGCTCTGTAACCTGTCTAAGTCTCCCTGCAAACTATGACACCCTTCCTCACAATCTACCACACCTCCGACATTGGTGTCATCAGCAAATTTACTAATCCACCCAACTATACCCTCATCCAGATCATTAATAAAGATTACAAACAGCAGTGGCCCCAAAACAGATCCCTGAGGCACACCACTCGTAACTGAACTCCATGACGAATATTTACTATCAACCACCACCCTCTGTCTCCTATCTGCTAGCCAATTCCTGATCCAATTTCCTAGATTACCCTCAATCCCATACATCTGCATTTTCTGCAGAAGCCTACCATGGTGAACCTTATCAAATTCCTTACTAAAATCCATATACACCACGTCAACTGCCTTACCCCCATCCACCTCTTTGGTCACTTTCTCAAAAAACTCAATAAGGTTAGTAAGGCACGACCTACCCGCTACAAAACCATGCTGACTATCTCCAATCAATTCATTACTCTCCAAATAACTATAAATCCTATCCCTAATAATTTTTTCTAAAACCTTGCCCACAAGAGAAGTAAGACTCACTGGTCTATAATTCCCGGGGAAGTCTCTGTTCCCCTTCTTAAACAATGGGACAACATTCGCTATCCTCCAATCTTCCGGTACTATACCTGAGACCAACGACGACCTAATTCTCTCCTAATAGCCTCATAATTACCCTTCCCCCAGCTAAAACTACTGACCCGAGGTTCATGCCTATCCCTTTCCATCACTAAGGTGAACGTAACCGAATTGTGGTCACTATCACCAAAATGCACACCAACTTCCAAGTCTAGAATCTGGTCTGGCTCATTTCCCAGCACCAAATCCAATATAGCCTCACCTCTAGTTGGCCTATCAACATACTGAGTCAAAAAACCTTCCTGCACACTTTGAACAAAAACTGACCCCTCTAACGAGCTAGAGCTATAGCAATTCCAATCAACATGAGTAAAGTTAAAGTCCCCCATAACAATTACCCTATTACTTTCACTCCTAACAAGGATCGTCTCCGCAATCCTTTCCTCAACCTCTCTAGAAATTTTAGGAGGTCTATAAAAGATTCCCAACAGGGTGACCTCTCCTCTCCTATTTCTAATCTCCGCCCATACTACCTCAACAGACAAGTCCTCATCAAACTTCCTCTCTGACACTGTGATACAGTCCTTGACTAATAATGCTACCGAATCAATCCCGACTTGGGTCACTGTCTGTGTGGAGTTTGCACGTTCTCCCATTATCCGCGTAAGTTCCCTCTGGGTGCTCCGGTTTTCTCCCACAGTGACCCGAACAGGCACCAGAGTGTGGCGACTAGAGGAATTTCACAGTAACGTCATTGCAGAGTTAATGTGTAAGCCTTACTTGTGACTGATCGATGAACTTTACTTTAAATTCATTTGCAATTTCCAAACTAAATTGGATACATGGTTGAAAAGAAAAAGCTGCAGAAGCAACAGGAGAGGGGAACTAATGTGACATAAGAAATAGGAGCAGGAGTTGGCCATCTAGCCCTTCGAGCCTGCCCCGCCATTCAATAAGATCATGGCTGATCTGAAGTGGATCAGTTCCACTTTCCCACTTTCTCCCCTTAATTCCCCTGTCTATCAGAAAGCTATCTACCCGTGACTTAAATATATTTAGCGAGGCTGCCTCAACCACTTTCAGAGATTCACCACCCTTTGAGTGAATAAGTTCCTCCTCTACTCCAATCTAAACTGCCCGCCCCTTATCTTGAGGCTGTGCCCCCTAGTCCTGCGATCCTTTCTATGTGGGAAGAATCTCCCTACCTCACGCAAAGAGCTAGCACAGGCATGATGGGGTGAATGTCCTTCTCTACTGGAAGATTACGTGTGGCAGCAATCGAAGAGAAAACATTCAAAACTCAGCGAATGTTCCAAGCAAATCAATGTAAGATTTACTTCTCCAAGTATAATAGAAACTTATTAAAATGTTCAGTATTAAAAAAGTGCCTGCGAAATGTCAGAGTGTGACAGATATTGCTCAGCGAAATCCAAGAGCAAGTTTAATCCTGTGTTCCCAATGTGACACTAAGCGTCATTGAATGATTTGACTTTCATTTTGTTCTTGCCCAAAACAAAAATATTTGGTTTGACATAAACTTTAAATTGGTTCATTACCCCACAGTGTTTTGATACGTGTCTGCACTTTTTTTTAAGTACAGAGCCCAGGCTATTCTAGAATTTCCCACTGAAAGTTTACACCACACTTCATTGAAAGTTTCCATTTGCCAATGCCGGAGAAATGAGTAATATGGAGAGTATGACGGGATCAATCATTTCACTTTCTTGTGTGGATTAAGATGAGGGATGTCAGAGGCAAAAATACATCATATCTCAATGATTGGACCTCTGCATCAATAGCACACATTTATTTACAAGTCAGCTCCATCAGTAATTTAATGCAGGTAGGTAGGCGATGGATTAAAGGCAGGAAGTAATGCGGATGTTGGAAATCTGAAATAAAAGCGGAAAGTATTAGAAAAACTCAGCAGGAATGGTTGCATCTATGGAGACAGTAAGAAGTCTCACAACACCAGGTTAAAGTCCAACAGGATTATTTGGTAGTAAATGCCACTAGCTTCCGGAACGCTGCTCCTTCGTCTGGTGAGTGCAGTTCTGATCACAAACAGGGCATATAAAAGCACATACTCACTGTGTGTGCCTTTATATGCCATGTCTGTGATCAGAACTACCCATTCACTTGACGAAGGAACAGCGTTCCGAAAGCTAGTGGTGTTTAAGAACATAAGAAATAGGAGCAGGAGTCGGCCATCTAGCCCTTCGAGCCTGCCCCGCCATTCAATAAGATCATGGCTGATCTGAAATAGATCAGTTCCACTTTCCTGTTTTCTCCCCATAACCCTTAATTCCCCTGTCTATCAGAAACCTATCTACCCGTGACTTAAATATATTTAGCGAGGCAGCCTCCACCACTTCAATGGGCAGAGAATTCCAGAGATTCACCACCCTTTGAGTGAAAAAGTTCCTCCTCAACTCTAATCTAAACTGCTCCCCCTTATCTTGAGGTTTACTATCAAATAAACCTGTTGGACTTTAACCTGGTGTTGTGAGACTTCTTACTGTGTTTACCCCAGTCCAACACAGGCATCTCCACATCATGCACCTATGGAGAAACAGAGTTAATGTTTCGAGTCCATATAATTCTCCTCCAGTATCTCTCTCCATGACAGAGACACAATTCGTTAGACATGGACTGCACACCAAGTATAAGAACATAAGAAATAGGAGCAGGAGTAGGCCATCTAGCCCTTCGAGCCTGCCCCGCCATTCAATAAGATCATGGCTGATCTGTCATGGCTCAGTTCCACATTCCGGCCTTCTCCCCATAACCCTTAATCCCCTCGCTATCAAAAACCCATCAACCTGCGTCTTAAAAATATTTAGCGAGGCAGCCTCCACCACTTCAACGGGCAGAGAATTCCAGAGATTCACCACCCTTTGAGTGAAGAAGTTCCTCCTCAACTCCGTTCTAAACCGCCCCCCCTTTATCTTGAGGCTGTGCCCCCTAGTCCTACTGTCCTTTCTGAGCGGGAAGAGCCTCTCCACTTCTATCCTATCCATCCCATTCATCATCTTGTACGTCTCAATGAGATCTCCCCTCATTCTTCTAAACTCTAACGAGTACAAGCCTAGTTTATTCAGCCTCTCCTCATAGTTCAACCCCCTCAACTCCGGTATCAGCCTAGTAAACCTCCTCTGCACTCCCTCCAGGGCCAAAATATCCTTGCGTAAGTGCGGCGACCAAAACTGCCCACATGCCTCTATGATCTCCCACAGCCAGCATAGAACCCTACAGTGCAGAAACAGGCCCTTCGGCCCATCGAGTCTGCACCGAACACAATCCCACCCAGACCCTATCCCCATATCCCTACACATTTACCTGCTAATCCCTCTAACCTACACATCCCAGGACACTAAGGGGCAATTTTAGCATAGCCAATGAACCTAACCCGCACATCTTTGGACTGTGGGAGGAAACCGGAGCACCCGGAGAAAACCCACGCAGACACGAGGAGAATATGCAAACTCCACACAGGCAGTGACCCGAGCCGGGAATCGAACCCAGGACCCTGGAGCTGTGAAGCAGCAGTGCTAACCACTGTGCTACCAGTTACGGAGATTGAGGATTGTTATGAGAAACTATTAGGCTCAATTCCGACACCTAACAGCGTAGCGAGGGATGATCTTAGTTTTGTGCATCAACCCCCTGATCTCATTTGTGTGCAATTTTTATACACTGAAAAACTCTTGTACAAATTGACTTGGATCTGCCCGTTTATCTCACTTTCCCGTTCAATCACATTTGCAAGGGCTTGCCCCAACTTCATGAAGAGAAAGGACATGTTCTGACCCCATTGTGCTTGCCAGCCCCAAGAGCAACACCAACTTCCATCGTCCTTCATCTTCATCAAGTCTGATCATCTAATTTGATATTCTGATTCCGCCTTCCCTCCATATCCTCAAGAGCGGTATCCACTTTCTTCTGGAAACCTGACAACATTTTGGCCTTTCTGTGGGAGTGCACTCACCCCCCTCTGGGTGAAGATATTTCTCCTCGCCTCAGTTCTAAAAGGTTTACTCCTTATCCTCAAACCCCTGGTTCTGCACTCCCCCACCATCAGGAACATTCTAGCATCTTCAATGTAGTCAAACGTCCAACAGGCAAACGCGTTTGACCCTGAGTCACATAGAGATATTAGATCAGAAGACCAGAAGTTTGGTCAAAGAGGAAGAACAAAGAACAACACAGCACGGGAAACAGGCCCTTCGGCCCAACGAGCCCGCACCGCCGTCCCATTGTCAGTGACCTATTCATGATTTTAGTCTATACCTAATGTGTGAGAATCAGGGAGGTCCAATATAGGGACAATTTGTTACCTAATCAATCAGCCTAAAAGCACATTTTTGGGATGTGGGAGGAAACCGGAGCACCCGGAGGAAACCCACGCAACCATGGGGAGAACGCGCAAACTCCCACGGACACAGGCCCAAATCCATGTGTCCGCACAGCAACAGAGATAGTCTCTGAGCTGTCATGTTGCCCTCGAGCTGGTCCAGTTTAAGCACACCAACGACATGAAGCAGTAGGCAACTCCCGAAGCAACATCCAAGAGCAGCCCACCACAACCTGCCGCACGCATGCCCCTTGCTGGACTTAAATGCCTGTGGAGACAAAAAATTCATTATTAAAAGACTCTACATCCCTGAGGCTAAAACTGAATCCCAAGCCTACAATGTTTAGTAAGGCCTGCTATATCCCCCTATATGTAGACCACTCATGTGGCTGTCCAAGTGACTCTTAAACAACCCTAGCGTGCCTGCTTCCACCACCTTACTCGGCAGTACATTCCACACCCCCACTACCCTTTGCGTGAAAAACTGCCCTCTAATGTTAGTCTTATATCTAGCCCCCCTCACCCTAAGCCCGTGACCCCTCGTTCTATCCATTTCTAATAGCGGAAAAAGCTTACCACCATTTACCCTATCTATCCCCTTCATAATCTTATAAACCTCTATTAGATCCCCCCTCAGCCGATGTCTCTCAAGGGAAAACAGCCCAAGTTCGTTCAATTTTTCCTCGTAAGACAGCCCTTCCATACCAGGCAGCATCCTGGTAAATCTCCTCTGCATGAATTTGGGTCTTCGAGGAGGAATTTGATGTCGAGACTCAGCGAGGTTGAAGAAGGTTAGGTTTCCAGAGCTCAGGGTCAAAGCACCAATGGAGGAATGATTAAAATTGGGAATGCATCAGGCCAATATTTGATGAGCGCAGAGGATTTAGGGGCTGGAAGAGATTACAGAGTTACAGGGTGGTGAGACTGGAGGGATTTGAAAACAAAGATGTGAGCTTTCAAATCACCACGTCCTGAATCAGGTTTCACCGAGTTAGGTCAGTGAGCGCAGGAGCAGATGAACTGAGGTGGGGACAACTTCAGGCAACGTTAAAGAGATGTAAGTAAGAAGCCTTAGTGATGCCACAGATCAATAGCCAGAAGCTCATCCCAGGATCGTGCTCAATACCAAGATAGCAAATGGTCTGGTTCACTTTCCAAGGAGTGAATTGAGTCGATAGTTAAAGAACAGATTCTGCTGGGGAATCCAACACAATGCAAGGTATTTTCTGGCATCTCTGCAGTGTGTTTCTCACGGTGGGAGATGGAGGGCCAGTGGCTGGTGACAGGATCTTCTGGTCCTATCTCAGTCAATGGTATTTCTCATTGAATTCACCCAATGTCATTGGGAAACCCGTGGCAGAGAAGCGCCAGTGGATGACCATGAAACCATTGCTGATTGTCGGAAAAACCCATCTGGTTCACTATTGCCCTTAAGGGAAGGAACGTTGCCATCCTTAGCCTGGCATGGCCTACCTGTGGCTACAAAGCCACAGCAATGTGGGCAAGACGACAGCTCAGTGACTATCACTGTTTGCTGTGCAGATACATGGATTTGGGCCGGTGTCTGTGGGAGTTTGCGCATTCTCCCCATGCTTGCGTGGGTTTTCTCCGGGTGCTCCGGTTTCCTCCCACACCCCAAAGATGTGCTGATTGGCAGTAATAAATTGTCCTTAAATCAGTTTCCCTCAATCTGGATGGCCATAAAACATTAGACAAGGATTGTGGGTGGAGAGGGGGACTGGTGGTGTTGAGATGACGGCGCGTTGGGCCGAAGGGCCTGTTTCCCGGGCTGTTTTTGTTTGTTGTTCTTTGACTCTCATCTGCCCTCGGGCAACTAGGGATGGGCAATTGGTCATTCATGAGCCAGCCAGCTACATCTATGTCCCACAAATGGATAAAAAGATCTTGCCGTTGTGAACAGCTGGGAAGTTGCGGCCAATAACTTTAACTGGAGGAAATCTGAATGGGATGGATAGGATAGAGATGGAGAGACTCTTCCCGCTCAAAAAAGACAGTAGGACTAGGGGGCACAGCCTCAAGATAAAGGGGGGGCGGTTTAGAACAGAGTTGAGGAGGAACTTCTTCACTCAAAGGGTGGTGAATCTCTGGAATTCTCTGCCCGTTGAAGTGGTGGAGGCTGCCTCGCTAAATATTTTCAAGAAGCGGGTTGATGGGTTTTTGATAAGAGAGGGGATTAAGGGTTATGGGGAGAGGGCCGGAAAGTGGAACTGAGCCACGACAGATCAGCCATGATCTTATTGAATTAGGGTTAGGTTGATTGGCCATGCTAAGAAATTGCCCCTCTGTGTCCAGGGATGCGTAGGTTAAAGGGATTAGTGGGTATAATGTGTAGGGATATGGGGGTAGGGCCTGAGTGGGATTGTGTCTGGTGCAGACTCTTCCTGCACTGTAAGGTTCAATGATTTGTAATTGGCTCTCCAGTTAGATACAGCAATAATCAGTTCCTGTAGTGTTAATTCCCAGAGCTCATGGCCTATGTTGTGTACTGCGACCTCCCCTCCAGTAGGGACACGAGTGACTTCCTGCTCCAACAACAAGAAACAAACAGCAACAGCCCATGTGTAGGTAGTATCTTCAACATCAGGAGATTTCACTGAAGTGAAGGAAGACAGAGACTGAGTGAATGAAGGAGAGAATAGAAACAGTCGTTAAATCTTACCCATGGTCTTCAAGGAGGATCTTGAATGGAAAGAAGACATTGGGCTAGAAAATTGGCAGAGAGATGGTGTGATTCCTGTATTTGAAAAAGGAGATCGAACAAGTCCAGCGAACTCTGGGGCTGTGGCTTAAGAAATCTCACAACACCAGGTTTAAGTCTAACCAGTTTATTTGATAGTAAGACTATTACATACGTGGCGAAAAACTGCAGCAGGCGACGGTGCAGAGGGACCTCGGGGTCCTTGTGCATGAGTCACAAAAACCCAGCCTGCAGGTGCAGCAGGTGGTCAGGAAGGCGAATGGGATGCTGGCCTTCATAGCGAGGGGGATTGAATATAAAAGTAGGGAGGTCTTGCTGCAACTGTATAGGGCACTGGTGAGGCCGCAGCTGGAGTACTGTGTGCAGTTTTGGTCACCACACTTACGCAAGGATATTTTGGCCTTGGAGGGAGTGCAGAGGAGATTCACTAGGCTGATACCGGAGTTGAGGGGGTTGAACTATGAGGAGAGGCTGAATAAACTAGGCTTGTACTCGTTAGAGTTTAGAAGAATGAGGGGAGATCTCATTGAGACGTATAAGATGATGAATGGGATGGATAGGATAGAGGTGGAGAGACTCTTCCCGCTCAAAAAAGACAGTAGGACTAGGGGGCACAGCCTCAAGATAAAGGGGAGGCGGTTTAGAACAGAGTTGAGGAGGAACTTCTTCACTCAAAGGGTGGTGAATCTCTGGAATTCTCTGCCCGTTGAAGTGGTGGAGGCTGCCTCGCTAAATATATTTAAGATGCGGGTTGATGGGTTTTTGATAAGCGAGGGGATTAAGGGTTATGGGGAGAGGGCGGGAATGTGGAACTGAGCCACGACAGATCAGCCATGATCTTATTGAATGGCGGGGCAGGCTCGAAGGGCTAGATGGCCGACTCCTGCTCCTATTTCTTATGTTCTTATGTAATCCCACAAGCTTTCAGAAATGGTGTTCCTTTATCAGGTTTGTGGAAGGTTCTGATCAGAGAAGGGTGTATAAAGACACACGTAGTTTACAGAATACTGATTAGAATGCAATTCTTTACAGCTAACCTGCTATTCAAGTCTTCAAGATGCAGACAGTGTGAGTAGAGATAGCATTAGGCACAGGTTAAAGAGATTTACATTGTCTCCACTGTGGCTTAACAGCAGCGTGTTTAGAAGCTGGTGTTGGACTGGGGTAATCACGGTAAGTAGTCTCACAACACCAGGTTAAAGTCCAACAGGTTTATTTGGTAGCAAAAGCTACTAGCTTCCGGAGCGCTGTCCCTTCATCAGGTGAGTGGGAGTTCTGTTCACAAACAGGGCATATAAAGACACAAACTCAATTTACAAAATAATGGTTAGAATATGAGTCTTTACAGGTACAAACAATGTGAGTGGAGAGAGCATTAAGCATAGGTTAAAGAGATGTATATTGTCTCCAGACTGGACAGTTAGTGAGATGTTGCAAGTCCAGGCAAGTCATGGGGGTTACAAATAGTGTGACATGATCCCAAGGTCCTGGTTGAGGCTGTCCTCATGTGTGTGGAACTTGGCTATCAATCTCTGCTCAGCGACTCTGCGCTGTCGTGTGTTGTGAAGGCCGCCTACCCGAAGGTCAGAAGCCAAATGCTCATGACCGCTGAAGTGTTTCCCCAACTGGAAGAGAACAGTCTTGCCTGGTGATTGTCAAGCAGGGTTCATTCATTTGGTGTAGCATCTGCATGGTCTCCCCAGTGTACCATGCTTTGGGACATCCTTTCCTGCAGCACATCAGGTAGACAATGTTGGCCATCATTCTCACATGAGAACACCATCCACCAGGTACACAGTACATACTCTTACAACTCGGCCAATGTTGTCTACTTGTTACGCTGCAGGAAAGGATGTCCCGAAGCATGGTACATTGGGGAGACCATGCAGACGCTACAACAGCGGATGAATGAACACCGCTCGACAATCACCAGGCAAGACTGTTCCCTTCCTGTTGGGGAACACTTCAGCGGTCACGGGCATTCGGCCTCCAACCTTTGGGTAAGCATTCTCCAAAGTGGCCTTCACGACACACTAAGTTTTACTGTCACTGGCACTCAGAGTCACTGAGCAGACACTGATAGCCAAGTTCCGTACACATGAGGACAGCCTCAACCAGGACCTTGGGTTCATGTCACACTATCTGGAACCCCCATGACTTGCCTGGACTTGCAAAACCTCACTGACAGTCCTGTCTGGAGACAATACACATTTCTTTAACCTGTGCTTAACCCTCTCTCCAGTTACATTGTCTGTATCTTTAAGACTTGATTAGCTGTAAAGATTCATATTCCAGCCATTATTTTATAAATTGAGTTTGTGTCTTTATATGCCTGTTCGTGAATAGAACTCCCACTCACCTGAGGAAGGAGTGGCGCTCCGAAAGCTAGTGCTGTTTGCGACCAAATAAACCTGTTGGACTTTAACCTGGTGTTGCGAGACTGCTTACTGTGTTAATATCAGCAACAGGATAATGGGATCTTTGTGCCGAGATGTAATAGGAAAACACCTAGGGGTGAAAATTTAACAAAAGAGTAGGTAACATTGACACAAGGCTATACCCCTTTATATTTGAAAATATGATTCTTCAAATTTTCAACTGATAGGAAATTTTGCAATTTGAAGCTAGGACAAACTACTTAAAAATGCAAGGACACCTTCACCCAAACTGACACCTTGGGAATACACAATGGGTGAAGAATAAAGGACAAGCTCTATTCCATGCAAAACATTACAAGGAAGATTTCACCAGAAGACAGGCTAAAAGTCACCCTCCTTCCCATTCACCCACTGCCCTGCTGTTGCAGGTACCGTGTACCTGTTAGATGGTAGGGCGGAGTTATACAATAAATGGCAGAACCATCAAAAGTATAGAAACACAGAGGGACCTTGGGTGTGCAAGTCCACAAATCCTTGAAGGACAGGTGGAGAAGGTGGTGAAGAAGGCATATGGCATGCTTGCCTTTATAGGAGGGGGTATAGAGTATAAAAACTGGAATCTGATGTTGCAGCTGCATAGAACACTGGTTAGGCCACATTTGGAGTACTGCGTCCAGTTCTGGTCGCCAGGACTAGGGGGCACAGCCTCAAGATAAAGGGGGTGCAGTTTAGAACGGAGTTGAGGAGGAACTTCTTCACTCAAAGGGTGGTGAATCTCTGGAATTCTCTGCCCGTTGAAGTGGTGGAGACTGCCTCGCTAAATATTTTTAAGACGCGGGTTGATGGGTTTTTGATAAGAGAAGGGATTAAGGGTTATGGGGAGAAAGCGGGAAAGTGGAACTGATCCACGACAGATCAGCCATGATCTTATTGAATGGCGGGGCAGGCTCGAAGGGCTAGGTGGCCTACTCCTGCTCCTATTTCTTATGTTGTTATGTTCTTATGTAGAAGGACAAGGAGGCTTTGGAGAGAGTGAAGAGGAGGTCGACCAGGATGTTGCCTGATCTTAGCTATGAGGAGAGATTGGGTAAACATAGAACATAGAACATGGAACATTACAGCACAAACAGGCCCTTCGGCCGTTGAGTTGCGCCGATCACATCAACCCCACCAATCTATAGACCTATCTATAACCCCCAATCCCATTAAACCCCATATACTCATCCAGAAGTCTTTTAAAAGACCCCAGCGAGTTCGCCTCCACCACCGATGACGGCAGCCGATTCCATTCACTCACCACCCTCTGAGTGAAAAACTTACCCCTAACGTCACCTCTGTACTTCCCTCCCCGCACCTTAAATCTGTGTCCTCTCGTAGCGACCATTTCAACCCGGGGAAATAGCCTCTGAGAGTCCACCCTATCTATTCCTCACAACATTTTATAAACTTCTATCAGGTCGCCTCTCAACCTTCGCCTCTCTAGGGAAAAGAGTCCCAGCTCCCTCAACCTATAAGGCATGCCTCCCAGTCCAGGCAACATCCTTGTAAATCTCCTTTGCACCCTTTCAATAGCTTCTACGTCTTTCCTATAGTGAGGCGACCAGAACTGCGCACAGTACTCCAAATGAGGCCTGACGAGGGTCCTGTAAAGTTGTAGCATTACCTCCCGACTCCTAAACTCAATCCCTCGATTAATGAAGGGATTGTTCTCCCTGGAAAGACAGAGAATGAGGGGAGAGCTAATAGAGGTGTATAAAATTATGAACGGTATAGATAGGGTGAACAGTGGGAAGCTTTTTCCCGGGTCGGAGGTGACGGTGACGAGGGGTCACGGGTTCAAGGTGAGAGGGGCAAGGTATAACTCCGATATCAGAGGGACGTAATTTATACAGAGGGTGGTGGGGGCCTGGAATGCGCTGCCAGGTAGGGTGGTGGAGAGGGACTAGCTGGGATTGTTTAAGACTTATCTGGATAGTCACATGAGCAGACTGGGAATGGAGGGATACAAACGAATGGACCAATGAGCGGCGCAGGTTTGGAGGGCCGAAGGGCCTGTTTCCTGTGCTGTACTGTTCTTTCTCCTGTACACATGTTATTTTCGTTCTTGGGTTGAGTGGTTAACAGAGTTGCCTTTTCTTCAACCAAGATAAGCAGATTTGGTTGGATCCTTATTGGTCACAGCTTCAACAGTTTCGATACATTTGGATTTGGAAAGGCATATCCTCATGTAAAAGAAACATAGATCTGGTCCTGGTCAATGGGAGGAGTCAAGTTCACTCCTCACTCGATTGTAACCACATAGATCACAAAGAGAGGCAAATGTGCTTGCTGGAAATACTCATCAAGTTCGAATTCTATCGGAGTAAGGTAGTCAAAATAGCAGAAGGGACCACTCTTGCTCACCATGACCACAAACGATTTAGACTCAGTCATTGGAAGGACAATTTCAAAATTTGAACTTATTGAACAAAATTTTTGTTGAGTTTGTCACAATGCTCTCTGCTTGAATGTTTGTTGGTTCCTAACCTAAGGCACACCCACAGTGCTGTTAGGGAGGGAGGGGCAACATGGTAACCCAGTGGTTAGCACTGCTGCCTCACAGCTCCAGGAACCCGGGTTCAACTCCCAGCTTGGGTCACTGTCTGTGTGGAGTGTGCACATCCTCCCCATGTCTGCGTGGGTTTCCTCCGGGTGCTCCCGTTTCCTCCCACAGTCCAAAGTTAGGTGAATTGGCCATGTTAAATTGCCCCTTAGTGTGTTAGGTGGTCTAGCAGGGTAGATGCATGGGGTTATGGGGATAGGGTCTGGGTGGAATTGTGGTGGATAGGCCGAATGGTCTCCTTCTGCACTGTAAGATTCTGTGGTGTAACCTCTCTGACAAGTTCGACATCAGGGAAATTGTCTAATTTTGCTGGTTTGTTTTTGGAGATGGGAAAGGAGGATAAGCTAGCTTTGTGTCTTCAATCTTGTGTAGCCTAGGTGATTGATGTTACACTTTGTAGAAATTACATATTCATTTGATTTTTTTTTATTTGTGTCACCTGTAAGGTTGCAAATCTTTTTGATGAGTTTGTCAGTCTCTTTGACTTAACATGGAGATAAGTGTACATGCCAGCTCAAATCCAGAACAGCGCGCACAATTTAAACTCTCCGTCGTTTGTGGTAACATTCATTGAGTGTTTCGTGATTTTCAAACTGTTTAAAGAGTTAATTGCATGACCAACGTTCGTCTGGGACCGGGGTTCTCTAATCTCGTCTGTGGCCGCACCCCCTTCAAGTGAGAATGGAGGAATTTTTGATCGAGCCAAAACTCCCTTCGCATTCAGCGTTGGAGAATCCCAGTCACCGACGAGGTCAGAGATTTTCGGTATAGAACACCATGGACTGAATTCTCTGATTGTTCCTGCTAACCCTCTGGTCCCACCGCAGATTCTCCATCCTCACTTCTGGAAGCATCAGAGCCTAAACACCCGGCGAATTCCGACCTGTAGTGTAGATTACTTTCCTGCTTCCTATAGAAGCAGGGAGATCTTGCTGCAACTGTACAGGGCACTGGTGAGGCCGCAGCTGGAGTTTTGGTCGCCGCACTTGCGCAAGGATATTTTGGCCTTGGAGAGAGTGCAGAGGAGGTTCACTAGGCTGATACCGGAGATGAGGGGATGAGACTGTGAAGAGACTGGGTCTGTACTCGTTGGAGTTTAGAAGGATGAGGGGGGATCTCATAGAGACGTATAAGATAATGAAGGGGATGGATAGGATAGAGGTAGAGAGATTCTTCTCGCTTAGAAAGGACAGCAGGACTAGAGGACACAGCATCAAGTTAAGGGGAGGGGGCAGTTTAGATCAGAGTTGAGGAGGAACTTCTTCACTCAAATGGTGGTGAATCTCTGGAATTCTCTGCCAGTTGAAGTGGTGGAGGCTGCCTCGCTGAATATATTTAAGTCACGGGTAGATAGGTTTCTGATAGACAGGGGAATTAAGGGTTATGGGGAGAAAGCGGGAAAGTGGAACTGATCCACTTCACATCAGCCATGATCTTATTGAATGGCGGGGCAGGCTCGAAGGGCTAGATGGCCTACTCCTGCTCCTATTTTTTATGTTCTTATTAGAGTGTAGAAAGATAAAATATTATAGCATTGAAGACCAGTTAGCCCATTGTGCCTGAACTGGGTCATGGAGAGGGCCATTGAAATAATCCCACTCCTCCAGCTCTTTCTCCTTACCCCTGCACACTTTCCCTTTACAAACACACAACAAAAAAGCCCAATGTCCTGGATTTTCCTCCACCTGTCTCAGGTTCCCCCTCCCATTCCCAGTGTGGGAATTTTATGGACCTGGGATAAAGGTCCAGCTAGTGAGTCCACACAAAAGCAATAGTGCCCTTGCCTACTCCATTTGATTTGATTTGATATTGTCACATGTATTAGTATACAGTGAAAAGCATTGTTTCTTGCATGCTATACAGATAAAACATACTGTTCATAGAGAAGGAATCGAGGGAGTGCACAATGTACTGCTACAGTCGTAGCTAGGGTGCAGAGAAAGATCAGCTTAATGCAAGGTAAGTGCATTTTTGGGTATTTTAAGTCCCACACACTACTTTCATGGAGTCGGGGCCCATTTTGTTAGCCAATGTTGTTCAGGGTTTGTCTGAGATGTTGTGGGGGATGTTGAGTCTGGAATTGTAACAACTAAACGTCAAAAGTCTTACCAACTTTAACAGTATAATTTGATGACAAGTGATAAATGAAATATACCTAAATGCAATAATTGAACATAGTGTTCATTGCATTTATCAGTATTCTGTAAGTGTTCATTAGTATTAAAGTACTTTATTCAGTGGATAAATCTTCTTCTGCATTCAACAGTATTGAGAATCTGACTTCAATGTGTTATCTGGACATGTGCTTTCATATCGTCATTGATTTTGAATCCAAAGATTGTTTGAGCCTTAGAAATACTCTTCCAGTATTCACTATGGGAAGAACTCATGAGCCCTATAATAATGATTGGAAAAGCTCATAAAACTGTTAAAACAAAAACATTCCTTCACACTTCCCTTGAAAAAAGATTTTAAACATTTTAAGTCTTCAAAAAACTCCTAAAATAACTAAACAGGCATTCAAAACAACTTCAAAGTGCATCCATATTGTAGTTGTAGCTGAATCCATTAGCTCAGCCTATCATTCATAACCGAATTCCATCCCACAGCTGTAGAGTTAGAGGAGTACACTGCAATCTTTGAAGTAACATGAACACATGGGTCAACAGATGGCTGACTGCTTTGAATGCAATCAGGTGGTGAGGGTCGAGGGCTAGGAGGCTCTTACAAACCACCCCCAATGCTCCAGTGAAAGGAAACAGGCATTGTAACCTGCTCACCACCCATATTCTACCACTCTTCCTTCCTTTGACTTCCTCGTGGAGGAAGTAGCCCTGACTGCAGTCCATCCCCCACCACTCCACAATGTAATGCTGGGCACAGGGCAGGATTGCAAAGTTGGAAATGACTCTATTCACGATTACAAATCTCCTTCGTCAAGCATGAAAACCCAGACCAATATCTTTAAATTAACATTAATTAGATGATGTATTGAATCATGTCTGTATGGTTTAAGCAATGTATCTGGTGTTGGGAATGGTGACATGACTATAACCCCACTGAGAATTCGAAGAACATTTTAATCGCTAAAATAGATCGCTCCGTAACTGATCTCAGACTGAGACAGCCACACCATTCAAATTGTTAGAGTTAAAAAAAAAACAAATTTTAAGATCAGTTTTAGAATTCTCTCCACTTGCCCACGTTGAATATCAAAGTGTTGGTCAATAATTGATACTTGTTTTAAAAGGAATAAAGATCTTACATTTATATAAACTTGACTTCACCAAGAGCCAAAGCAGGTCGTAGCCAATGATGTACTGTAGAAGTCACTGTTATTACACAATCAGGTTAATTAGGAGTGGCATTGAAAGGGAAATAGATCCATATTTAGGTAACCAAAAATTCTGGGTAGTGCTGTTGCTGTGCAGCTGATAAGATGGGGCAAGGGTTCAGTTACAGATGACAAGGTTACATTTTTGGGTTACGTAGACAGTAATAGCAGAAATACATTCTGGAACTTCACAGTGCTGGCCTCAGAATATTTATTTCGAACTTTCCTTTGGGGGATTGAATCGATGAAACAGATTGTATCTTGTCTTCAGAAGGAGTGAGCATGAGAAATTACCTTGTCTGATTCCAGACTTTATTATGTTGTCAAGATCAAACAATTCTGGGAATAGTGTCATGATTTCATTGGCCCGCAAAGTTTTATTCATTCATCAAAATTGTACCTTCTGCACTAATAATCCCAGCTACAAACCTCTCTATTTATAAGACTTCACTGCGTGAAATTGGCCCCTGTGATTCCAAAAGTGACCACACTTCAAAAGCTATCGATTTGCCTACAAAGCACTTTGGAAAACCGTGAGGTTGTGAAATGCGTTGCGTAGCCTCAACTATTTTCAGAGTACCTGGAGATATCTGTGTGTGTGTGGGGGGCGGCACGGTGGGTTAGCACTGCTGCCTCACACCGCCAGGGGCCCCAGTTCAACTCCAGCCTTGGGTGACTGTTCTCTCCGTGTCTGCGTGAGTTTCCTCTGGGTGCTCTGGTTTCCTCGTGTGGTCCAAAGACATGCAAATTAGTCTGAGTGGCCATGATAAATTGCCCCTCAGCGTCCCAAGATGTATAACTTAGGGGGATTAGCAAGATAAATATGTGGGGTAGTAGAGCCTGAATAAGATGCTCTGTCAGAGAGTCAATGCAGACTTCATGAGCCAAATGATCTCCTGTAGGGATTCTATGACACAAAATTTTGGCGGTCACTTCATTTTGAAACTACGTATAATAAAAGTTGTCTGCAGCTTCTTCGAGCAGGTGTGAGAGGGAGAGTTTGTGAGAAAATAATACCAACTTGCTTATTTCTCTTTAGTTAGCCCTTTTCTATGCTCCTAAATATTTCATGGTTTCTCTCCTTATCAGTAGATCCACTCTTGATATGAAAGCATTAGTGTCTATAGAATGAAATATATATCCCAGGGAGACACGTTTGTTAAATAGTAGAGTGAATAGGTACACAGTCACAGAATGTTAGGACGTGTACCAGCAGCTTAACACTCCCTGTGTGCCGAGCCTCTGATCCTTACTATAGCCATAGCCATACAGTGCAGGAAAGGCCCTTTGGCCCGTCAATTCTGCACCGAAAATAACTATCATTAAAGTCACGCTAATCCCATTTTCCAGCACTTGTTTCATACTAGCATGGTACGGTAGCACAGCGGTTAACACTGCTGCTTCACAGCTCCAGGGTTCTGGGTTCGATTCCCGGCTCGGGTTCACTGTCTGTGCGGAGTTTGCACATTCTCCTCGTGTCTGCGTGGGTTTCCTCTGGGTACTCCGGTTTCCTCCCACAGTCCAAAGATGTGCGGGTTGGGTTGATTGGCCATGCTAAGAAATTGCCCCTTAGTGTCCAGGGATGTGTAGGTTAGAGGGATTAGTGGGTATAATCTGTAGGGCTATGGAGATAGGGCCTGGGTGGGATTGTATCCAGTGCAGACTCGATGGGCTGAAGGGCCTCTTTCTGCCCTGTAGGGTTCTATGATTCTATGATACCCTTGAATATTATGATATTTCAAGTGCCCATCCAAATAGTTTTTAAGGTTTCCAGCCTTCCGAGGTAGCGCATTCCAGATTCCCGCCAGCCTCTGAATAGAAAAGAAAATTCCCTCTGAATCTCCTGCCCTTTTGTGATTGACCCGTTAGCCAAGAGGAACGGCTGCTATCTACTCACCCTGTCCATATCCTTCATTAATCCTATACACCTCAATCACGTCCTCCTTCAGCCTTCTCTGGGCGGCACGGTAGCACAGTGGGTTAGCACTGCTGCTTCACAGCTACAGGGTCCTGCGTTCGATTCCCGGCTTGGGTCACTGTCTGTGTGGAGTTTGCACATTCTCCTCGTGTCTGCGTGGGTTTCCTCCGGGTGCTCTGGTTTCCTCCTGCAGTCCAAAGATGTGGGGGTTAGGTTGATTGGCCGTGCTAAGAAATTGCCCCTTAGTGTCCAGGGATGTGTAGGTTAGAGGGATTAGTGGGTATAATATGTAGGGATATGGGGGTAGGGCCTGGGTGGGATTGTGTTCGGTGCAGACTCGATGGTTCGAAGGGCCTCTTTCTACACTGTAGGGTTCTATGATTTTTTGCTCTAAGGATGTCCAGGAAACGGTAATCAAACACATAAGAACATAAGAAATAGGAGCAGGAGTAGGCCATCTGGCCCTTCGAGCCTGCCCCGCCATTCAATAAGATCATGGCTGATCTGTCGTGGCTCAGCTCCACCTTCCCGCCCTCTTCCCATAACCCTTAATCCCCTCTCTTATTAAAAACCCATCAACCCGTTTCTTAAAAATATTTAGCGAGGCAGCCTCCACCACTTCAACGGGCAGAGAATTCCAGAGATTCACCACCCTTTGAGTGAAGAAGTTCCTCCTCAACTCCGTTCTAAACTGCCCCCCCCCCCCCCTTTATCTTGAGGCTGTGCCCCCTAGTCCTACTGCCCTTTTTGAGCGGGAAGAGTCTCTCCACCTCTATCCTATCCATCCCATTCATCATCTTATACGTCTCAATGAGATCTCCCCTCATTCTTCTAAACTCTAACGAGTACTTGCATCAGTTTATCAGTGATGTTGTAAAGGATAAGCAGCGGGTTGCCTGTTTGTTAAATCCTCTGGCCTGGAGAAAATGGAATTAAAGTGGAGCTTAAAAAGAGGGAAGTTTCTTCTGGGTGCATGTGAAGCTGCGGTCAGCAGCCCCCTCCCTAACCAAAGCCACACAGGGAATCCAGCGGCAAACTTTTGAAGCAAGGAAAATTAAGGACCAATTTCCAGGATAAGGTCATAGGGAAAAATATAATCGCTGCTAATAACTACAATCTTGAGTTATGACCCCAGAGAAATTGCTGACATGTCTGAGAGTCTGATCTATAGCAGTGCCAGATTAAATTGGCAAGAACAAAATAATGTCTAGATATAATTGCGTGTCATTTTTAGCTCCGCATATCAAGACAACAATCCGGTGGTATTTGCATTCTGTTTGTTAGGTCACGCCATGGCTGAGCGATATGTTCACTCGCAAATCTAGATACGTAATTGAATCAAATATTATTTGAAACCTCGACAGACTGTGTTGACATCTGTATTCCTGATTCGACAATCCCTGGAGTGTGGTTCCCAAACCTTCCGGGGTAACACTGGGAGCAAAACACATTGAACCCCGTTGCTCTCTGTTCTACAAAAAACTAACGTTTTACAATACACACAACACCCACAAACATTTACACACGCACTTAAAAATAAAAATTTGATTCACCGTCCTTTGTCATTTTATCACATGGACATTATTCAGTCACATTGTCTCCCCTCTGTTAACCTAGAAGTTGTGCACGTTCATTTCACTTTGCCTTTCTATCACATCATAGAATCATAGAACCCTACAGTGCAGAAAGAGGCCTTTCGGCCCATCGAGTCTGCACCAACCACAACCGCACCCAAGCCCTATCCCACTATCCCTACATATTATTACCCACTGACCCCTCTAATCTAAGCATTTTACGACACTAAGGGCAATTTTAGCATGGCCAATCGACCTAACCCGCACATCTTTGGACTGTGGTAGGAAATTGGAGTACCCGGAGGAAACCCATGCAGACACGAGGAGAATGTGCAAACATGTTGTGAAGCAGCATGGTAACCAGGGAGCTATCCAGTTGGTGCAGTATTCACCATTCATTTCACAAAACTGACCAATGGAAGAGGTGGAAGTGGTGGTACAGTGGTTAGCACTGCGGGCTCACAGCGCCAGGGACCTGGATTTGATTCCCGGCTCGGGTCACTGTCTGTGCGTTGTTTCAACATTCTCCATGTGTCCACGTGGGTTTCCTCCGGGTGCTCCGGTTTCCTCCCACAGTCCGAAAGATTGATTTGGTGCATTGACCCAATGCTAAATTCTCCCTCAGTGTACCTGAACAGGCGCTGGAGTGCGGCAGGTAGGGTACCTCCGCAGTAACTTCATTGCCGTGTTAATGTAAGCCTACTTGTGACAATAATAGATACACATAGAACAGTACAGCACAGTACAGGCCCTTCGGCCCTCGATGTTGTGCCGAGCTATGTCCAAACCCAAGATCGAGCTATCCCACTCCCTATCATTCTGGAGGGCTCCATGTGCCTACCCAATAACCACTTGAAAGTTCCTAAAGTGTCCGACTCCACTATCACAGCAGGCAGTCTATTCCACATCCCAACCACTCTCTGGGTAAAGAATCTACCCCGGACATCCCTCCTATATCTCCCACCATCAACCTTATAGTTATGCCCCCCTAGTAACAGCTACATCCACCCAAGGAAACATACTTCCTTCACACCAAACTTAAAACAAGATTTAAAGAAGTGATGTATATTGCAGCCTGTGACATTTTTCAGAGGATCAAGGCAACCCATCAGCTGTCGAGATCTGTCTTGCTGATTTGTGACGTTATTTATACGATTTACAGCAATCACAACACCCACTCGTTGATCTCTTAACCTGTAGAATAAGCAGGAGAAAATGAATCTTTTAATATCCTGCCACATAAATATCTTAGCCGAATATTTCCACTGAAGCCTTGTGCGTGATGCCACGCTGCTAACTTTAACAAACGTCGATGTCAAAAAGTCTGTGACCAACTCAAAAGGAGTGGAATTTGTCACATTGGAAAATAAGATATGGCAAACTGCATATGTCATGAACCCCAGGACTTTACTTTGTACCGATTATGGGTGAGGACAGATCTCACCCATTGGACTTGATGGTGGATTGAGTTAACTTCACTGACCACATGTTTTGTGTAGGGACCCCCCTTAAAGGGTCAAGCTCTAATATTACAACACCGTCAACACAGCCCAGTTTATCTTTGAGCACGAGTCTGCACTGGGAATCAGAGAACCAGGTGGAGAAGATTCTAGAAACATTCTCGGATGTTGGGCTCAAAGGAAAATTTACAGGGCAAATCTTACTTTCCCTGTGGCAAATAAGGCTGGAAGTGAAGGTTAGTTTAAACTGAGGGATATAGGTGATAGGAACTTTAAAGAGGTCTTTTTTTTATGTAATCTGGGAGCCCACAATTGGAGGAAAGAGTTTAAAGTTAACAAGCTTCAAGTTAGACTTTAAAAAATACAGGCAAAATTCTGCAGATGCTGGAATTTGAAACAATAACAAAAAATGTGGCGGCACGGTAGCACAGTGGGTTAGCACTGCTGCTTTACAGCTCTAGGGACCTGGATTCGATTCCCGGCTCGCTGTCTGATTGTCCATAACTCTGTCAGAAAAGACATTTGTTAAATCTAGAAAATGCTGGAAGATCTCAGAAGGTCTGACAGCATTGGGCGGCACGGCAGTGGTTAGCACTGCTGCTTCACAGCTCCAGGGTCCTGGGTTCGATTCTTGTATCACTGTCTGTGTGGAGTTTGTACATTCTCCTCGTGTCTGCGTGGGTTTCCTCCGGGTGCTCCAGTTTCCTCCCACAGTCCAAAGATATGCGGGTTAGGTTGACTGGTCCATGCTAAGAAATTGCCCCTTAGTGTCCAGGGATGCGTAGGTTAGAGGGATTAATGTAGGGATATGGGGGTAGGGCCTGGGTGAGATTATGGTCAGTGCAGACTCAATGGGCTGAAGGGCCTCTTTCTGCACTGTAGGGTTCTATGATTCTAAATGCTGGAAAATCTCAACAGGTCTGACAGCATTTGTGGAGAGAGAATAGAGCTAATGTTTTGACTCAAAGCGAAGGCTCTATTCTCTCTCCACAGATGCTAGAATCATAGAAACCCTATTGTACAGAAAGAAGCCATTCGGCCCATCGAGTCTGCACAATCCCACCCAGGCCCTACCCTCGTATCCCAACATATTATACCCACTAATCCCTCTAACCTACACATCCCTGGACACTAAGGGGCAATTTCTTAGCATGGACCAGTCAACCTAACCCGCACATCTTTGGACTGTGGGAGGAAACCGGAGCACCCGGAGGAAACCCACGCAGACACGAGGAGAATGTGCAAACTCCACACAGACAGTGATACGAGAATCGAACCCAGGACCCTGGAGCTGTGAAGCAGCAGTGCTAACCACTGCCGTGCCGCCCAATGCTGTCAGACCTTCTGAGATCTTCCAGCATTTTCTAGATTTAACAAATGTCTTTTCTGACAGAGTTATGGACAATCAAAGAATACATTACTCTGTTCAGTTAAATAACACAAATAAGGAATTATTGAAGATAATAGATGGCCTACTCCTGCTCCTATTTCTTATGTTCTTAAGATAAAACTGAAAGTTGGATGATATAAATTGGTGTGATATCCTTTTATTCCTTTGTTGTTCAGATAATGGTTGTGGGGGAGATATCTTTGGAAAGCAACTGATTAGAAATAGTTTAGAACGCAGGGATAAACAAGCTGGATATTTTATCTAATTAGTTCCAGAGGTTAGAGTTTGTTCTTTAAGAGAAATTTCAGAAGCAGAAAAGACTCTGCAATCCATCTGTAATTTCCCGAAAACATTCTATTTTCTCTAATTCTGCCTTTAAATTCTCTACACTCTCCCTGGACAGCCCATTCCACATGTTCGCCACCCTCTGTGTAAGTTTATCCAAATCACTTGGCCCCAGTTTTAACACTTGTGACAATCTCAATCATATTATCAAGATTCAATTATTATTTCCTGAAGAAATTGAATGCTTTAATAATATTTCTCCTGAGCCTTCTCTGCTCTAACAACATCTGGCTGTTCAAGCCCTTCGCTTAGTTCAGGGTGGTCTTTGGCGAACATACAAAGAACAACCCAGCACGGGAAACAGGCCCTTCGGCCCAACGAGCCCGCGCCACCATTTTAACATTATGAGTCCCCCCTCCATCCATGACCCTTATCTATGCTTATGGCATTCCACATTGAGGGGAGACTAATTTAGGGACAATTTGTTACACCAATCAGCCTAAGAGCACATCTTTGGGGTGTGGGAGGAAACCGGAGCACCCGGAGAAAACCCACGCAAGCACGGGGAGAATGCGCAAACTCCCACAGGCACCGACCCAAATCCATGTGTCTGGACAGCAAACAGTGATAGTCACTGAGCTGTCGTCTTGCCCAGTATCTGGTCCAGTTTAAGCGTACACTAACGACGTGAAGTATTAGGCAATTCACGAAACAACCAAGAGCAACAACCTCGTTGTTGAAACAACCTCGTACGACCTATTGCGTGTATGCCCCTCATTGGATAACAAGGCGGACCGAATATGTTGTTATCCAGTTCTTCCAATGCATAGATTTCCTTGATATTCCATGCTCGGTTGTACCGATGTTTTGTACAGATGCATTCACCACCTCCTGGGAGTTGTTCTATCATGCAGGGATAAACTTGCCTCTATATAACATCCCATTGCCAGGGTATTCCAGATAGATGCAGTAGCCAACGTTATGCACCGCAAACTCATTCAAACAGAAAATGAATGAATGTCCAAAGAGTGGGTTTTGGACTGTTGGTTGAGATTGGAGTATTTTGCCAGGACATTGAGGCAACACAGTGTTCTAGCTATGTTGGGGGTTGTGGGTTTTAGACAAAAGAAAAGATGTGGTTTGCACGGGTAATTCAAAGTCACACACAGCACGTTTATTCAAAGAGATGTTCTCTGCACGGAGAGAAACCAGGCAACTTGCTATTCTTCTTTAAATATTGCTGATTTTATTTTACATCTACCTGAACAGGTAGGTTGGACCTTGGTTTAATGTCTCATTTGAAAAACGGGACCTCTGACAGTGCAGCATTCCCTCAGAGCAGCATCGACCAGTTAGAGTTGGAGGATATATTTAATGTTTATAATGAAACTTGAATCCGCAATCTTCAGGCTCAGAAATATAGATTCTACTAACAAGTTGTTTACATGTTCTGGGAACTACAATTGGAAGAAAGGGTTTAAAATTAACAAACGTTGCGCTAGATTTTAAAATAGGTATTTTTTTTCCTGCTCATAGAATTTCATAGAATCCCCAATGCAGAAGGAGGCCATTTGGCCCATCAAGTCTGCACTGACAACAATCCCACCCAGGGCTTATCCCCTCAACCCCACGTATTTACTTTTCTAATCCCCCTGACACTAACGGGCAATCGAGCATGGCCAATCCACCAAATTTGGACGATGGGAGGGAACCGGAGCACTGGGAGGAAACCCATGCAGACATGGGGAGAACATGCAAACTTCATACAGACAGTGAGCCAAGATGGGAATTGAACCTGGGTCCCTGGGACTGTGAAGCAGCATTGCTACCCACTGTCCCACCATGCTGCCATACTGGTTTAAAAAGGGACCGTTTTGGTGAATAGGATAAAGCAATGTAAAGTGCTTGATCCCCATATGATTCATTACAACCCCCAGTGCTATGCTGAATAACTTATTTCAAATCATTTACAGAATGTGGGTGTCAGTGGTTAGGCCAACATTTATTGCCTATTCCTAGTTGCATTTCAAGCTGGTGGTTGTCTTGAACCGATGAAGTCTTTGAGGTATAGGTCCACCCAAAGTGCAGTTAGCAAGAGAATTCCAGGATTTTGACCCTGCCAAGTGAAGGAACAGCAATGTATTTCCAAGGCAGGAATGGTGAGTGACTTGGAGGGGAACTTCCGTTTGTTGATGTTACCAGTTATCTGCTGCTTTTGTCCGGTTGTGGAGCTGCCTAAGGAACGTTGATAAGTTCTTGTAGTGCACATTGTAGATGGCACACTTATGTTCATTAGTGGTGGAGGGATTGAATGTTTCTTGAGTGCTGTTGGAGCTGGACGCATCCAGTACAAGTGGTGAGTATTCCATCACACTCCTCACTTGTACACTGCGCACACAACCTTGTGGACAGGTTTTGGGGAGTCAGGAGATGAGTTACTCACCGCAGTATTCCTAGCCTTTGTCCTTTGGTATATATTGCTGGTCTGGCTCAGTCTCTGGTCTATGGTAACTCTCAGGATGTTGATAGTGGAGGATTTAGCAATTATTAATTATTTTCTTATAACGAAAAGAAGGTCATTGATGAAGCAGCTGAAGGTGATTGGGCAGAGGAAAGTACCCTGAGGAACTCCCGCAGAAATGCCCTGGAGTGATGCATTTTGGTCAATTGAACCAGGGCAGGGCTAACTCAGTTAATGGTAGGGCACTGGGGAGAGTTACAGAACAAAGAGATCTAGGGGTACAGGTTCATAGCTCCTTGAAAGTGGAGTCACAGGTGGACAGAGTGGTGAAGAGGGCATTTGGCAAGCTTGGTTTCATCGGTCAGAGCATTGAGTACAGGAGTTGGAATGGCTTGTAGAACATAGAACATTACAGCGCAGAACAGGCCCTTCAGCCCATGATGTTGCGCCGACCAGTTACAAAACAATGACCCACTAGCCTAAACCAATCCCTTTTCGTCCATAAACCTATCCACAGATCTCTTAAACGCCCTCAAACTAGGTGCATTTACAACTGCAGCTGGCAGGGCATTCCAGTCCCTCACCACCCTCTGGGTAAAGAACCTACCCCTGACATCAGTCCTATAACTACCCCCCCTTAATTTAAAGTCCCATTGAAGTTACATTGAAGTTGTATAAGACACTAGTAAGGCCACACTTGGAATACTGTGTGCAATTCTGGTCACCCTATTATAGAAAGGACATTATTAAATTAGAAAGAATGCAGAAAAATTTACTGGGTTGCTACTGGGACTTCAAGGATTGAGTTACAAGGAGAGGTTGGATAGACTGGGACTTTTTTCTCTGGCGCGTAGGAGGCTGAGGGATGATCTTATAGAGGTTTGTAAAATAATGAGGGGCAGCTAGATAGTCAAAACTTTTCCCAAAGGTAGGGGGATCTAAAACTAGAGGGCGTAGGTTTAAGGTGAGAGGGGAGAAATACAAAAGTGTCCAGAGGGGCAATTTTTTCACACAGAGGGTGTTGAGTGTTTGGAACAAGCTGCCAGAGGGTAGTAGTAGAGGTGGTTACAATTTTGTCTTTTAAAAAGCATTTAGATAGTTTACATGGGTATGATGGGTGTAGAGGGATTTGGGCCAAATGCGGGCAATTGGGATTAGCTTAGGGGTTTTAAAAAAAGGACAGCATGGCCAAGTTGGGCCGAAGGGCCTGTTTCCATGCTGTAAACCTCTATGTTGCCGGAATATTGTCAGGGCCCAGAGGCTTTGCCGGATCCTGAGTCTTCAGCCAAATCTTGATATCACATGAAGAAAGCCTGGCGACTGGCATCTGTGATGCTGAGGACCTCTAGAGGAGGTCGAGATGGATCATCCACTGGGTACTTCTGGCTGAAGATTGCTCACAGAATCACAGAATTAGCCCATCGGGTCTGCACCGACACATGAACGACCCTGACCCGCCCACCTAATCCCACTTGCTAGCACTTGGCCCATAGCCTTGAATGTTATAGTGTGCCAACTACTCATCCAGGTACTTTTTAAAGGAGGTGAGGCATCCCACCCCCCACCACCCTCCGAGGCAGCGCGTTCCAGACCCTCACCACCCTCTGGGTAAAAGAAAAAAACAACTTTCCTCAAATCCCCCCGAAACCTCCCACCCCCTCACTTGTGTCCCCCTCGTAACTGACCCTTCAACTAAGGTGAACAGAATCACCTTCCTATCCACACTGCCCCTGCCCCTCGTAACCTTGAACACCTTCTGGTTATGAGGGGCATGAACAGGGTGGATAGGGAGCGACTGTTCCCCTTAAATGAAGGGTCAGTTACAAGGGAACACAAGTTAAAAGTGAGGGGGCAGGAAGTTCGGGGGGGGGGTATTTAAGGAAAAACCTTTTGTAGCGAATGCCTTGTGTTTTGCACGGATGTGCTGGGCTCCTCCATCATTGGGGTTGGGGATATTTGTGGAGCCTCCTCCTCCAGGGAGTTGTTTAATTGTTCACCACTATCCACAGCTGGATGTGGCAGGATCGCAGAGCTCAGATCTGATCTAGAACCCTACAGTGCAGAAACAGGCCCTTCGGCCCATCGAGTCTGCACCGAACACAATCCCACCCAGACCCTATCCCCATATCCCTACACATTTACCTGCTAATCCCTCTAACCTACACATCCCAGGACACTAAGGGGCAATTTTAGCATAGCCAATGAACCTAACCTGCACATCTTTGGACTATGGGAGGAAACCGGAGCACCCGGAGGAAACCCACGCAGACACGAGGAGAATGTGCAAACTCCACACAGGCAGTGACCCGAACCGGGAATCGAACCCAGGACCCTGGAGCTGTGAAGCAGCAGTGCTAACCCACCGTGCTACCGTGCCGCCCCTGTTGGTTGTGGGATCGCTTAGCTCTGTCTCTCACTTGCTGCTGATGCTGTTTGGCACACAAGTCATCCTGTGTTGTAGATTCACCTGGCTGACACCTTATTTTTAGGGTTGCAGGATGTTGCTGCTGGCCTGCCTTCCTGCGTTCTATCACATTGAATCCCTACAGTGGAGAAGGAGGCCATTCAGCCCGTGGAGTGTGTACCGACCACAATCCCACCCAGGCCCTGTTCCCGCAACCTCACACTTTCACCCTGCCAATCCCCTAGGTGGCAACTTAACAATGACCAATCAACCTAACCCGCACATCTTTGGACTGTGGGAGGAAACCGGAGCACTCGGAGAAAACCCACGCAGACACGGGGAGAATGTGCAAGCTTCAGCAAGACCTGAGACTGGAACTCAACCCAGGTCCCTGGCACTGTGAGGCAGCAGTGCTAACCCACTGTGCCACCTTCATTCATCTTTTCTTTAAATAATACAATTAATTGATAAGAAAACCATTGTGCTTTCTCTAACTGATCCATTTGATTTGTCTGTCAAAATCCTTCAGTGAGCCCGCGATATTATAAATGCTGTGAAATAGGGAGTGGGTTAAAACTGAAGTGTTTGAATGGCACAGCAGATTATGCCATGGCAGCTTCTCATAATGTTCCTTGCAAGCAAGAATTCCTGTACAGTCAGAGGTAACTGTATCCTGGATGGCAGTGGTAATTTATCCCATCAGCTTGCGGTTCTGCCAGCGTCAATCTGTTATCCAGTGTTGCTCAGTGTTACTCAGCAACGAGGAATAAGCTCTGCTGTGGCTCCTTGGGGTCACTTTTCCTCCCCAAAGACATTGCCACAAGAACAAAAGCATTGAAATTACCCCCACAAGTAATCAGTGGGGTGGCGCAGTGGTTAGTGCTGCTGCCTCACTCAGCAATGGCCAATCAACCTAACCCGCACATCCTTGGACTGTGGGAGAAAAACTGGGGCCACCTCACTGCGCCAGGGTTCGATTCCCGGCTCGGGTCACTGCCTGTGTGGAGTTTGTACACTCTCCTCGTGTCTGCGTGGGTTTTCTCTGGTTTCCTCCCACAGTCCAAAAATTAGGTGGACTGGATCAGCTAAATTGCCCCTTAGGGGTAAATGCACGGGGTTATGGAGATAGAGCTTGGGTGGGATTGTGCTCGGTGCAGACTCGATGGGCCAAATGGCCTCCTTCTACACTGTAGCTTTGCAGGTAAATAGTCAGGATAAAAAGATATGACCAATGCTAACAATAAATGTAGAGGAAGATCCCAGGAGGACCTCTGCAGGTCTTAGAATGTGCACATGACCCATGAAGGATACAGAATATGTAGCAGAATGTCTTTAACTGACCCAGGACTTCTTGATCCGCGTGCATGAATCGCCAAACTGAAGAACTACACTCCCTGGGTCAGTTTCACAGGAGACCTGAAAACTTCAGTGAAATCATCTGGGTAATATTGCCTCTCAGAGCACTGTAAATGCCGGGAAGCCAAATTTGACCCTTTTGTGTAGTTTATACTGATAACTGGGTTTTTTAACTTTGTACATCAACCGTTTAGACTTATTTTGGGTGGTCTGAAATATGGGTCCCTGAAAAGCGTAAACTTCCTCAATGTATTTATTCTGAGCTAATCCTTTCCCTGGAGGGAGATTGTGTGGCACATTACAAGGACCAACTCCTGAAACCTGTTCTGGGGTTGAGTGTGTGATTTAACTAGTGCCTGACTAATTGTCATTAGTGTTCTTCCTTGAAGATTTGATCTCAAATAATCTGGGAATAATTCAATCCTCTGCACACATTTTTCCGTACGAAACACTTCCGTGCTGTAACGTTTCGATTATTGCGTTCAGTGGAAGATGATAAAAAGTGATTGCACCTTTTTACTGGCACAGAGGCTGGATCAATGCCAGCAGTTCACTTCTGTCTGATGCCCTTAGTGTGTGTGTGTGCGCTGCCTGTATATCTTCTGCTTAGTTACTGCAGACTGGATTAGTTAGATACAGATCATAGTGAGGGAGCTGATAGCTCAGATCCAGGCATGCTGTGCTGCTGTTTGAAACTGCAATTTATTTGTCTCGCATGTTCGATGAATCCAACACCTGCTGAAATTCTGTACAGCTCCTTTCATGCAATATGCCTAACGCATGCTGTACACAGAGTGTTTGTCGTACAGCGCATGCTGTACACAGTGTTTGACACACACAGCATGCTGTACACTATCTACTTTGCACTGTTTACAGGCACAAGAGATCAGATATAGCCTGGAAAATGCACTGCGGACCCCTTGGAAGTCCTGCTACGATAACACTTCAGGGTGTTCTGCAAGTTTGAACTTCCGATGAACAATTCCCCTGCTCAGTGAGAACAATGATGTGGGAATGCCGGCGTTGGACTGGCGTAAACACAGTAAAAAGTCTGACAACACCAGGTTTTAGTCCAACCGATTTATTTGATAATAGACTCACAAGCTTTCGAGGGGACTGCCTCTTCGTCAGGTGAATGGAGAGTTCTGGCCTCAGACAGAGCATATAAAGCACAGACAGTTGCTGATTAGAATGCGAATCCTTACACCTAACCTGCTGTTCAAGTCTTAAAGTGGCTGATAATGTGAGTGGAAGGAGCACTGATCACAGTTTAAAGAGATGTGTATTGTCTCCAGACAGTACAGTAAGTGAGGTTTTGTAAACCCAGGCAAGTCACGGGGGTTACAGATAGTGCGACATGAACCCAAGATCCCTGTTGAGACCGTCCTCATGTGTGCGGAACTTGGCTATCAGTCTCTGCTCAGCGACTCTGCGCTGTCGTGTGTCATGAAGGCCGCCTTGGAGAATGCCTTGGAGAATGACCTTCGGGTAAGCATTCTCCAAGGCGGCCTTCATGACACACGACAGCACAGAGTCGCTGAGCAGAGACTGATAGCCAAGTTCCGCACACGTGAGGACGGTCTCAACAGGGATCTTGGGTTCATGTCGCACTATCTGTAACCCCCGTGACTTGCCTGGGTTTGCAAAACCTCACTTACTGTACTGTCTGGAGACAATACACATCTCTTTAAACTGTGATCAGTGCTCCTTCCACTCACATTATCAGCCACTTTAAGACTTGAACAGCCGGTTAGGTGTAAGGATTCGCATTCTAATCAGCAACTGTCTGTGCTTTATATGCTTTGTCTGTCTGAGGCCAGAACTCTCCATTCACCTGACGAAGAGGGTAACCTCGAAAGCTTGCTTGCTTGTGAGAATATTATCAAATAAATTGGTTGGACTAAAACCTGGTGTTGTCAGACTTTTTACAGTGAGAACAACACAGCCCAGGATACAGGCCCTTCGGCCCAACGATCCCGCGCCGCCATTTCAACATTGTGAGTCCCCTCTTCCACCCTTGACCCTTGTCTATGCTTATGGCACTCCACATTGGAAACCAGGTTGAGGGGAGACTAATTTAGGGACAATTTGTTACACCAATCAGCCTAACAGCACATCTTTGGGGTGTGGGAGGAAACCGGAGCACCCGGAGAAAACCCACGCAGACACGGGGAGAATGCGCAAACTCCCACAGACACCGATCCAAATCCATGTGTCTACACAGCAAATAGTGATAGTCACTGAGCTGTCGTGTTGCCCAGCATCTGGTCCAGTTTAAGCGTACACTAACGACGTGAAGCACTGGGCTTCTCTCCAAATATCCAGGAGCAGCCCTCGTACGACCCACCGCGTGTATGTCCCTCGTTGGGCAACAAGGCGGACTGAATGACCTGTGGATTAAAAGAGAAAAACATCAATAACATGCACATCCTTATACAAACATTCAAGGGAATCCCCAGAAGCTAAAAAGTAAAACAAGTGAGCCAGAAAATATGTTGGAATGTTCATCGGAATCAATCGATTCCCAGGGAGGTCCCAAGGCTCCTGATCCTCATTTAAAACAGTCTCCTCTATCCCTCCATCTCCATCCCGCTCATCTAAGTATCTCTTAAACAACTCCAGCGTGAGGTTCTCTGGAAAAATCTTCAACTCAAGAGTTAGACTGTTCTGACTTACCAACCTGGCAAGTTACTCGGCAAATGTTAGACAAGAAAACAACACCTGGGTAACTATATAACTGACTCCCCACTTGACAGACATACCCACCGTGCCCATCTGACTGCCCCTGACCCGTTCTCCTCCTAACCCGACTTGACTAGTGCATGACCAGCTGCCTATCTCCCTATCCCCCCCCCCGACTAACCCTCTGTCCTGCCTAACCAGTCACCCACCTCGCAACCTCAACCACTCACCATCTGACCTATCTGTCACCTTCCATCTTACCCTTAACAGAACATAGAACATAAAACATTACAGCACAAACGATCACATCAACCCCACCAATCTATAGACCTATCTATAACCCCCAATCCCATTAAATCCCATATACTCATCCAGAAAAGACTCATCTTTTACTCATCTTATACTCATCTTTTAAAAGACCCCAGCGAGTTCGCCTCCACCACCGATGACGGCAGCCGATTCCATTCACTCACCACCCTCTGAGTGAAAAACTTACCCCTAACATCACCTCTGTACTTTTCTCCCCGCACCTTAAATCTGTGTCCTCTCGTAGCGACCATTTCAACCCGGGGAAATAGCCTCTGAGAGTCCACCCTATCTATTCCTCTCAACATTTTATAAACTTCTATCAGGTCGCCTCTCAACCTTCGCCTCTCTAGGGAAAAGAGTCCCAGCTCCCTCAACCTATCTTCATAAGGCATGCCTCCCAGTCCAGGCAACATCCTTGTAAATCTCCTCTGCACCCTTTCAATAGCTTCTACGTCTTTCCTATAGTGAGGCGACCAGAACTGCGCACAGTACTCCAAATGAGGCCTGACGAGGGTCCTGTAAAGTTGCAGCATTACCTCCCGACTCCTAAACTCAATCCCTCGATTAATGAAGGCCAGTACACCATACGCCTTCTTGACCACCTCCTCCACCTGCGAGGCCGATTTAAGAGTCCTGTGGACCCGGACCCCGAGATCCTTCTGCTCTTCAACGCTACTAAGACCCCTGCCCTTGATAGTGTACTCGTTCATCCCGTTGGTTCTGCCGAAATGGACGACTACACATTTATCCGCATTGAAGTCCATCTGCCACTTCTCCGCCCATTCCTGCATCCTATCTATGTCCTGCTGCAACTTTTGACATCCTTCCAGACCATCCACAACACCGCCGACCTTCGTGTCATCAGCGAACTGGCTTATACCCTTATACCACCTTCTCTCCCCATTCACCCTGCCCCATTCCCTTACCTTGCGTAATTGCCCCCGTAGTTTTTAAAACACTTTCGGAGCTCGGCAGCGAGCGCTGTGAAGAGGAGGAGTAACTTCTGCGCGGATTCTCCATACTGCTCCCTCCAAGGTGAGGGATCCTCCGTTGGGATATCACTCAGAAAAGTGGGAGGAAGCTGGGAGTGCATTCTCTTGCCGGACCAGGGTGGGAAATAGAAGCTGCGGTTTCTCTCCGCAGGTTACGTTCCAGCAGAACAGGGTGGGAAACTCGCAGCGGAGGACTCTGGCCCTCGTGCGAAGCTCCATTTGAACCCCAGCCGCTGCTCCGAGACGTCTCTTAACATATTTGAATAAGCATTGTTCCAGAACTTCAGTGAATTAAATATGGAAAAGATTGGAACAGAAATATCCCTCCAGCCCTCACCCCCTCACTCCCTGCAAACTCTGCATGCTCTGTCCATGCCAACGTTTCACATGTTTCTTACCCTCTGCCCTGGCCCCTCATACCCCCATGCCAACTCATGCTCCCTACCCACCCCCATGGCCCCACATAACCTTCCTGACCCCTCGTAGAACGAAGAACACTACAGCACAAACAGGCCCTTCGGCCCACAAGTTGCACCGATCACATCCACACCTAACAGGTCAATCTATAACCCTCAATCCCATTAGATCCCATGTACTCATCTTAAAAGCCTCTTAAAAGACCCCAGCGAGTTCGCCTCCACCACCACCGATGACGGCAGTCGATTCCACTCACTCACCACCCTCTGAGTGGAAAACTTATCCCTGACATCTCCTCTGTACCTGCTCCCCAGCACCTTAAACCTGTGTCCTCTCGTAGCGACCATTTCATCCCTGGGAAATAGCCTCCGAGAATCCACCCTATCTATTCCTCTCAACATCTTATAAACCTCTATCAGGTCGCCTCTCAACCTTCGTCTCTCCAGGGAAAAGAGACCCAGCTCCCTCAACCTATCCTCATAAGGAATGCCTCCCAATCCAGGCAACATCCTTATAAATCTCCTCTGCACCCTCTCAATAGCTTCCACATCCTCATAACCCCCATGGCCCTTTATTGCCACCAATGCCAACATGCCAACTCATACCAACCCATTCCCTACACCCACCATCCTTTGCCCTTATACCTTCCATGCCAATTCACCTGATAATCTTTGGCAGTTTTGACATTTTTTTGGCTGGGTTAGTTGCTTGGATAGTTCTTGAACAGTTTTCATAGAATCCCTACAGTGCAGAAGAAGGCTATTCAGCCCATCGAGACTGCACTGACAACAATCCCACCCAGGCCTTGCAACCCCATGTAAATCCCCCTGACACTAAGAGTCAATCCCACCAGATCCATTCCCTGTAACTCCAAGTATTTACCCCGCTAATCCCCCTAACCTACACATCATGGGACACTATGGGGCAATTTAGCATGGCCAGTGCACCTAATTTGGAGTGTGGGAGGAAACTAAAGCATCTGGAGGAAATCCACGCCGATAACAGGGAGAATTGCAAACTCTATATGGACAATACATAGCGAACGTGGGTCACTGGCGCTGTGAGAGAGCAGTGATAACCACTGTACCACCGTGTTGCCCTGTAGTTCTTTGAGAGCTCTTTCACAGTTTTGACAGTTCCAATGCACTTTTCGCTTTTGATTGACAATCATGTTTAATTCTAACAATCCCAAAGGATGCCTTCTTCCTCCCAATGGTGTCCTGGGACCATACCCAAAGTAATGCCCTGACTCACTCTTATCCGGTCTAATCTGCACACTCTGGACTTCACATGTCTGCTCGATTATAATTCCACTTTGATGGGGATGGCTGGTGATTTAAATGACCAGCTGCCACTGTAACCTCAACCTGACTCCAGTTCCGTCCCCAAGACGTGTATTGTTACCAAGGCAGGCTGTTTAGAAGAAGCATCTTGGTTCCCAGGGACAACACACTAATTACCAACATCATTCTGATGCTCCATAAGCCTCATCCCTCATGCAGCTCCCATTTAATGCCTGAGTTAGCATTGAATTGCATGATGGATGGGATAATGGTTATAATCTGGCTCTTTAATGAACCTCATTGACATCTTGTTATTGACGGCAGCAAAAATATTAGGTTTTCCAACCTGATTCCCACCTCCACTGGGAAACAAAAATCCAGTCCTCCATCATCTCCACTAACCCATCCTTTATCCATATTAGACACTACCCCGACCCCATGAGTGGGCTCTTAGAACATAGAACACTACAGCACAAACAGACCCTTCGGCCCACAAGTTGCACCGATCATATCCACACCTACCAGGTCTATCTATAACCCTCAATCCCATTAAATCCCATGTACTCATCCAGAAGCCTCTTAAAAGACCCCAACGTGTTCTCCACCAGCACCACCGACAGCAGTCTCACTCACCACCCTCTGTGTGAAAAACTTACCCCTGACATCTCCTCTGTACCTACTCCCCAGCACCTTAAATCTGTGTCCTCTCGTTGCGACCATTTCAGCCCTGGGAAATAGCCTCCGAGAATCCACCCTGTCTATTCCTCTCAACATCTTATAAACCTCTATCAGGTCACCTCTCATCCTTCGCCTCTCTAGGGAAAAGAGTCCCAGCTCCCTCAACCTATCTTCATAAGGCATGCCTCCCAATCCAGGCAACATCCTTGTGATCTTATCTAGCCTAAGGGTCCATAGGACTCTTAAATCGGCCTCGCAGATGGAGGAGGTGGTCAAGAAGGCGTATGGTGTACTGGCCTTCATTAATCGAGGGATTGAGTTTAGGAGTCGGGAGGTAATGCTACAACTTTACAGGACCCTTGTCAGGCCTCATTTGGAGTACTGTGCGCAGTTCTGGTCGCCTCACTATAGGAAAGACGTAGAAGCTATTGAAAGGGTGCAGAGGAGATTTACAAGGATGTTGCCTGGACTGGGAGGCATGCCTTATGAAGATAGGTTGAGGGAGCTGGGACTCTTTTCCCTAGAGAGGCGAAGGTTGAGAGGCGACCTGATAGAAGTTTATAAAATGTTGAGAGGAATAGATAGGGTGGACTCTCAGAGGCTATTTCCCCGGGTTGAAATGGTCGCTACGAGAGGACACAGATTTAAGGTGCGGGGAGGGAAGTACAGAGGTGATGTTAGGGGTAAGTTTTTCACTCAGAGGGTGGTGAGTGAATGGAATCGGCTGCCGTCATCGGTGGTGGAGGCGAACTCGCTGGGGTCTTTTAAAAGACTTCTGGATGAATATATGGGGTTTAATGGGATGGGGGTTATAGATAGGTCTATAGATTGGTGGGGTTGATGTGATCGGCGCAACTCGAGGGCCGAAGGGCCTGTTTGTGCTGTAATGTTCTATATTCTATGTTCTAACAGCCTTTCATGCGTCACCTTGAAATTCTGAATATATCACATTCACTAGTTTCCCTTTATCTCTCTGCCAAAGAAACTCTTTTGTATTTACCAAACACCATATAATAAAACTATCCTTTTTATTTTCTCATGGGAAGTGGGTGCCACAGGTAAGGCCAACAATTGTTTTCCATCTTTAATTACTACTGAACTGAGAGTCTTGTTAGGCCATTTCAGAGGGCATCTAAGAGTCAACCTCATTGCTGTGGCTCTGGGGTCACATGTAGGCCAGACCAGGTAAAGACGGCAGATTTCCTTCCCTAAAGGACATTAATGATTTTTATAGTCCTACTGATTACATTCCAAAAGTGTCACGTTGATGTGAAAGTTTTAATGTGACTGATGCACCTAAATATTTAGGTGTACCAGAGTGTGATATGAAGGGCAAACATTTGAGCTTGGGTTTCGAATTTACTGCAGGTTAGTTTAGAGATAAATACGGCGTATTTACTGAGAATCATTTAATAGCATCCAGTAGTGTTTTGTTCATGTGCGTAGCTGTTTCATGGCCCATATCATTGGGTATCAGCACCCCAAAAGCAGACGGTCTGGTCATTATCATTTTGCTGTTTGTGAGAGCTTGCTGTGCACAAATTGGCTGTCTGAATTTCGTCCAACTGTGAATTACAATGGGACATCTTGTGGTTGAGCAAGTTGTTATATCAATGTGATCTCCCTTTGCTTTCGCGTGGATATTCCGGTGAGCAGAGATATTAAGATGTAGCTAACCTACTGTGCGCTTTTAATGCTGATACTCATTGGTAAGTAAATCCAGGGAATGGTTTGAGAATTTACAGATCAGGAGAGCTCAGGATGAAATTATTAGTTTCTCTGTTTTTACACATGCGGTAGATTTTCATTGGACTAATGTGTGGTAGCCAAACATTAATCATTTACGCTGAGCTAGTTCCTTGAAACAAGTTGTCCAAAGAGATCTAAACCAAAGTTCATTACATCTATAGGCTGTTGTATCTATTTTCGTTATTTCTTTACTCCTTTCCTAGGAATATAAGGAATAGGACCGGGAGTGGACAATTCAGTCCTTCGAACCTGCTCTGTCATGGCTGACCTTATCCTGGTCTCAGCTCTACTTTCCTGCCTGCTCCCCATTGCTCTTTATCCTCCTTTTCATCAGAAGCACAACTATCTCCTTCCCTAGAATCGATACAGTGCAGAAAGAGGCCACTCAGCCATTGACTCTGCACTGACCACAATCGCACCCAGGCTCTATTCCTGTAAACCCCACAAGTCATGCAGTTGATATGGATTTCAGCAAAGCCTTTAACATGGTCCCACATGGGAGACTCATAAAGGAAGAAATTCACATCAGATACATGATGAGATGTATTCAAAATTGGCTCAGTCGCGGGAGACAGAGGGTGATGACAGAAGGCTGTTTTGGGGACTGGAAGCAAGTGTCCAGCGACGTACCACAGGGACCTGAGGCAGATCCCCTATTATTCATCATTTATATAAACGATATTGACTATGTCGAGGATTAGTAAGTTTGTGAATGACACAAATTTACGTGAAAGAGAGTCAACTAACCACAGGAAAAATAAAAATAAATAGCCAGGAAAAATGATTGTGACTACATGGGTAAAGGGTGAGTGTTATGAAGGGAGGACTTGGTTTCACTGCTCTGCTTCACAACCCCTTCAACGTCACGCCTCAACATTGTCGCAGGTTTAAGAAGTACATTCTCATAAAGGGTGCCTGGCAACAGGAAAGGCAATGAATATAGATTAATACAAAACTTTTGAGGTCTTCCCAAGGTGAAATCACTTGCAGGAATAGAGATGGCCCTTGATTCTGTTCAGGTTGCAACTCGACTGTAGACAACTTGTGTCTGGGAAGAGGGGTCAAGGATTTTGTCTCACTGAACCCCATTGTATACGAGGGGAGACTGTTTTACCCAAAGCAAAGGATATTCTATGGCAAGTGATCGGGAATGAGGAATGTGTTTTGTTCAAGTTAAAGGGATTAGACACAGTGATGTACACATAGTTGCTTACTGTCTATCCAGTAAACACTGATTTCATTTTCTTCATGGGCCCTGGAGCAGTGAGATGGTATTATTCTATAACTCGTTCAATTAGAATGGAATCAAACAGCTAAGTGTTGCAGATAGAATCACAGCATCATGCATTTGATAAGGTTCACCATGGTAGGCTTCTGCAGAAAATGCAGATGTATGGGATTGGGGGTGATCTAGGGAATTGGATCAGGAATTGGCTAGCGGATAGGAGGCAGAGGGTGGTGGTTGATGGTAAATATTCATCATGGAGTTCGGTTACGAGTGGTGTGCCTCAGGGATCTGTTTTGGGGCCACTGCTGTTTGTAATTTTTATTAATGATCTGGATGAGGGTATAGTTGGGTGGATTAGTAAATTTGCTGATGACACCAAAGTCGGAGGTGTGGTAGATTGTGATGAAGGGTGTCATAGATTGCAGGAAGACTTAGACAGGTTGCAGAACTGGGCCGAGAGGTGGCGGATGGAGTTTAATGCAGAGAAGTGTGAGGTAATTTACTTTGGTAGGAATAACAGATGTGTCGAGTATAGGACTTTGAATAGTGTGGATGAGCAGAGGGATCTAGGTGTATGTGTACATAGATCCCTGAAAGTCAAAGGGAGTCAAGTAGATAAGGTTGTTAAGAAGGCATACGGTGTCTTGGCGTTTATTGGTAGGAGGATTGAATTTAGGAGTCGCAGCGTCATGTTGCAACTGTACACAACTCTGGTGCGGCCGCACTTAGAGTACTGTGTGCAGTTCTGGTCCCCACATTACAGGAAGGATGTGGAGGCTTTGGAGAAGGTGCAGAGGAGGTTTACCAGGATGTTGCCTGGTATGGAGGGGAGGTCCTATGAGGAGAGGCTGAGGGATTTGGGGTTGTTTTCGCTGGAAAGAAGGAGGCTAAGAGGGGATCTTATTGAAACATATAAGATGATTAGAGGTTTAGATAGGATGGATAGTAATAGCCTTTTTCCTCTGATGGAGAAATCTAGCACGAGGGGGCATGGCTTTAAATTAAGGGGGGGTAGTTATAGGACGGATGTCAGGGGTAGGTTCTTTACCCAGAGGGTGGTGAGGTATTGGAATGCCCTGCCTGCTGCAGTTGTAAATGCGCCTAGTTTGGGGGCGTTTAAGAGATCCGTGAATAGGTTTATGGACAAAAAGGGATTGGTTTAGGCTAGTGGGTCATTGTTTTTGTAACTGGTCGGCGCAACATCGTGGGCCGAAGGGCCTGTTCTGCGCTGTAATGTTCTATGTTCAGTGCAGAAGAGGCCCTTTGGCCCATCAACTCTGCACCGATACGTGCAAAATACCTGACCTCCCACCTAATCCCATTTACGATCACTTGTTCCATAGCCTGGTATGTTATGATGTGCCAAGTGCTCATCCAGGTACTTTTTTAAAGTCTGTGAGGCATCCTGTCTCCACCGCCCTCCCAGGCAGCACATCCCAGACCATCACCATCCTCTGGGTAGAAAAGATTTTTCTCACCTCCCTCCCACACCCCCTACCCCTCACCTTGAACCTATGTCCCCTCGTGACTGACCTTATAACTAAGGGGAACAGCTGCTCCCTCTCCACTCTGTTCGCGCCCCTCATAATCTTGAACACCTCGATCAGGTTGCCTTTCAGTCTTCTCTGCTCCAGTGAAAACAATCTAAGCCTCTCCAAGCAGAAGGATCTCGGGGTCCGGGTTCACAGGACTCTTAAATCGGCCTCGCAGGTGGAGGAGGTGGTCAAGAAGGCGTATGGTGTACTGGCCTTCATTAATCGAGGGATTGAGTTTAGGAGTCGGGAGGTAATGCTGCAACTTTACAGGACCCTTGTCAGGCCTCATTTGGAGTACTGTGCGCAGTTCTGGTCGCCTCACTATAGGAAAGACGTAGAAGCTATTGAAAGGGTGCAGAGGAGATTTACAAGGATGTTGCCTGGACTGGGAGGCATGCCTTATGAAGATAGGTTGAGGGAGCTGGGACTCTTTTCCCTAGAGAGGCGAAGGTTGAGAGGCGACCTGATAGAAGTTTATAAAATGTTGAGAGGAATAGATAGGGTGGATTCTCAGAGGCTATTTCCCGGGTTGAAATGGTCGCTACGAGAGGACACAGATTTAAGGTGCGGGGAGGGAAGTACAGAGGTGATGTTAGGGGTAAGTTTTTCACTCAGAGGGTAGTGAGTGATTGGAATCGGCTGCCGTCGTCGGTGGTGGAGGCGAACTCGCTGGGGTCTTTTAAAAGACTTCTGGATGAGTATATGGGGTTTAATGGGATTGGGGGTTATAGATAGGTCTATAGATTGGTGGGGTTGATGCGATCGGCGCAACTCGAGGGCCGAAGGGCCTGTTTGTGCTGTAATGTTCTATTACCTCTCTCCGTAATTTAAATGTTCCATCACAGGCAGCACCCTTGTGCTATATAGGGCATTGGTGAGGCCGCAGCTGGAGTACTGTGTGCAGTTTTGGGTGCCGCACCTGCGCAAGGATATTTTGGCCTTGGAGGGAGTGCAGAGGAGGTTTACTATTCTGATACCGGAGTTGAGGGGGTTGAGCTATGAGGAGAGGCTGAATAAACTAGGCTTGTACTCGTTAGAGTTTAGAAGAATGAGGGGAGATCTCATTGAGACATATAAGATGATGAATGGGATGGATAGGATAGAGGTGGAGAGACGCTTCCCGCTCAGAAAGGACAGTAGGACTAGGGGGCACAGCCTCAAGATAAAGGGGAGGCGGTTTAGAACGGAGTTGAGGAGGAACTTCTTCACTCAAAGGGTGGTGAATCTCTGGAACTCTCTGCCCGTTGAAGTGGTGGAGGCTGCCTCGCTAAATATTTTTAAGACGCGGGTTGATGGGTTTTTGATAAGAGAGGGGATTAAGGATTATGGGGAGAGGGCGGGGATGTGGAACTGAGACACGACAGATCAGCCATGATCTTATTGAATGGCAGGGCAGGCTCGAAGGGCCAGATAGCCTACTCCTGCTCCTATTTCTTATGTTCTTATGTTCTTATGAATCTCCTCCACACCCCATCCAATACAATCACATCCTTCCTACAATGTGGTGCTCTGATTCGTTATGTAATTTGTTCGACATCCAGTTCTGCATGAACAGAATATTTCACCCAGCTAACTATTGACAAGACCAAAAGAATGATCTTCAATCCCTGACACTCCCTCTCCCTGGTAATTCTCTGAGACTAAACCACAATGCCCATGACCTTAGTGTCACATTTGCCCCCAAAATGAGCTTCCAACCACGTGGCCACTTCATTACCACCCCACCGACCCCCACCCTGTGCAGAACGTCACCCCGTCTCAACTCAACTGATGCTGAAACCCATATCCACAACTTGTTAACTGTACACTTGACTATTCAAATGTTCTCCTGGTCAGCCTCCCACCTTCCTCGATCTCAATCCAGAATTATTCTTCCTGTATCCCACATTTCACCAAATCCATTCACCCTCCCTAAGTGTCTCCACTTTAAAGAAATCATAGAAACCCTACAGTGCAGAAGGAGGCCATTTGGCCCATCGAGTCTGCACCAACCACAATCCCACCCCGGCCCTACCCCCATATCCCTACATATTACACCCACTAATCCCTCAAACCTACACATCTCAGGACACTAAGGGGCGATTTCTTAGCATGGCCAATCAACCTAACCCGCACATCTTTGGACTGTGGGAGGAAACCGGAGCACCCGGAGGAAACCCACGCAGACACGAGGAGAATGTGCAAACTCCACACAGGCAGTGACCCGAGCCGGGAATCGAACCCAGGACCCTGGAGTTGTGAAGCAGCAGTGCTAACCCACTGTGCTACCGTGCCGCCCCCACGGCCTCCATATAGTCTATTCCCTTCATCATGCTTTTGCTTATTATCCTAACATGTGGCTCAGTATCAGATGATGTTTGAGTGTAGGTTAGCGAAACATCTTTGTGTCTATTTTGTTTCATTCAAAAATCATTGATAATGTTGTCCTCCTCTTGACATTATCTGGTGCTGCCGTATCTGAGAGTGAGCACAACCGCAGGGAACACACCCGTGTTGTAGAACACTGATGTGGGCGCGGTCACAGGGAACACACCCGTGTTGTATTACACTGATGTGGGCGCGGTCACAGGGAACACATCTGTGTTGTAGAACACTGATGTGGGCATGGTCACAGGGAACACACCCGTGTTGTAGAACACTGATGTGGGCACGGTCACAGGGAACACACCTGTGTTGTAGAACACTGATGTGGGCAAGGACACAGAGAACACACCCGTGTTGTAGAACACTGATGTGGGCACGGTCACAGGGAACACACCTGTGTTGTAGAACACTGATGTGGGCACGGACACAGAGAACACACCCGTGTTGTAGAACACTGATGTGGGTGCGGTCACAGGGAACACACCCGTGTTGTAGAACACTGATGTGGGCGCGGTCACAGGGAACACACCCGTGTTGTAGAACACTGATGTGGGCACGGTCACAGGGAACACACCCGTGTTGTAGATATAAGGTGGTACAGTTCTATGCAGCATTGCACTGTTTCCCTTTAATGATACACTTGATTCACAAAATCAAATCTTATTTGATATCTTCACTTTTGATATGCCCGCTACACTTTCAACTGATGACATTTGTATTTCATAAAAGTCTATCATTTATCCAGTAACATTTTATACGATAAAATAATAATATTCTGCATAACTTTACAAGCCTGTAGACGCTGACAAAGTACATCCCTGACCTAACAGACTCGTTAAATTCTATAGCTAATGAATACATTAATGATATGCGGCATTGACAACTAATTCATTCTTTTCCATGATCTCAGAACCATGGAGCTCCTTATTTTCCCATTCTGACAATGTAACGGCTTTTAAAATGATTGCTTCGGTTCATTCCAATGAACAGTCTCCGTGAATTTGGAACTTACCAGACGCAACCCATGGTTCAAGAAAGGAGAGAAAGTAAAATAGGAATTGTAGACCTGAAATCAGTTGTAGGGAAATTCCTCCAATCTGTTGTTAAGGATACGATAAAGATCATTTCAAAAATTGTTAAATTATTAGAGTCCACACTGATTTATGAAATGAGAGGTCTCACAACATCAAGTTATAGTCTAACAGGTTTATTTGAAATCACAAGCTTTTGGAGTGCTGCTCCTTCATCAGATGAAGTGATTTATATTTTATTTGATTTGATTTATTATTGTCACATGTACAAATATAACGTGAAAAATATTGTTTCTTGCGCACTATACAGACAAAGCATACCATTCACAGAGAAGCAAAGGAGAGAGTGCAGAACGTAGTGTTACAGTCATAGCTAGGACGTAGAGAAAGATCAACTTAAGGTAGGTCCATTGGAAAGTCTAATGGCAGCAGGGAAGAAACTGTTTTTGAGTCGGTTGATACACATCCTCAGACTTTTGTATCTTTTCCCCGATGGAAGAAGGTGGAAGAGAGAATGTCCAGGGTGTGTGGGGTCCTTGATTATGCTGGCTGCTTTTCTGAGGCAGCGGGAAGTGGAGATGATGTCAATGGATGGGAGGCTGGTTTGAGTGATGAACTGGGCTTTGTTCATGCCCCTTGAAGTCTTGGGCAGAGCAGAATCATAGAACCCTACAATGCAGAAAGAGGCTCTTCAGCCCATCGAGTCTGCACCGAAGACAATCCCATCAAGGCCCTACCCCTATATCCCTACATATAGAAGTCATACCAAGTTGTGGTATAACCAGAAAATGTGCTTTCTATGGTGCACCTGTAGAAGTTGGTGAGAGTCATAGCTGACATCCCAAATTTCCTTAGTCTCCTGAGAAAGTAGAGGCATTGGTGGGACATGTTAACTATGGCATCCACATGGAAGAATCAGAACAGGTTGTTGGTGATCTGGACACCTAAAAACTTGAAGCTGTTAACCATTTCTACTTCATCCCCATTGATATAGACAGGGGCATGCCCTCCACTATGCTTCCTAAAGTTAATGACTATCTCCTTCATTTTATTGACATTGAGGGATACAACGCTTCTACTTTCTCAGGAGACTGAGGAAATTTGGCATGTCCACTACAATTCTCACCAACTTCTACAGATACACCATAGAAAGCATTCTTTCTGGTTGTATCACAGCTTGGAATAGCTCCTGCTCTGTCCAAAACTGCAATAAACTACAAAGGGTTGTAAACGAAACTGGTGTTTGCCAATTCTGTTAGAATTAATTGAGGATTTATCGAGTAAGATGGATAAAGGGGAATGGGTACATGTAGATCATTTGCATTTTCAAAAATCATTCAATATGGTGCCAAACAAGATACAATGATGACAGATTAATGCCAAAGGGATTGGAGATATACTTGAATGGATTGCAGATTGGTTAATGAACAGGTAACAGTAGATAAACAGGGAAACAGGGCACTTTGAGGTTGATAGGCTGTAACATTACTTGGGCATCAGTTATTTACAATCTATATCAATGACTTTGAGTAGTAGCATGTTTATAATAGAAATCCTACAACGCAGAAAGAGGCCCTTCGGCCCATCGAGTCTGCACCGATCTAATGTATCTAAGTTTGCACATGATACTAAATTAGATTGGGAAATTGGCTTTGAGTGAGGAGACTTTGCAAAGAGATGTTGGCAAGATCAGTGAGTGAGCAAAGAATTTGACCAATGGAATGTAACATGAGGAAGTGTGGAGTCATCCACTTTAAGGAGAAATAGAAATGCAGAGTGTTTATTTTATTAGTGATGGCCTGGGGTATGATGGGTGCTAATATGCTGGAATTTAAAGAGACTTGGGTGTCCTTGTGTATGAATTGCGAATAGTTAGCATACAGCCTAGATACATCAAACAATTAGTAAGATCCTGATGGCCCTTATTGCAAAGGGGTTGAAGTGTAAGAGTGAAGAGGTTTTGTTGCAATAATTCTGTGGCCTTGGTGAGATCACATCTGGAATATTGCGAAGAGTTTTGATCTTGTGATCCAGGTTATATTTGTTTTAGTGAACTCACGTCACCAGTTTAAGTCCAACAGGTTTAGGAGCAGCGCTCTGAAAACTTGTGATTCCAAATAAGCCTGTTGGACTTTAACCTGGTGTTGTGAGACTTCTCACTGTGTTTACCCCAGTCCAACGCCGGCATCTCCACATCTTGTTTTAGAGGGAGTGCAATGAAGATTCACCAAACCAATAACTGGGATGAATGATTGTCCCATAAGGAGAGATAAAGTAGACTAGGCCTATGTTCCCTAGAATTCAGAACTAAATCAGAGGTGTCTTCCCTATACAATTGTTAAAGAGCTTGACAGGGTTATTGCTGGAAGGAAGCTTTCTGTGGCTGAAAAGTCTAGAATAGGAGGATCATAATATAAGAATGAGACGTTGGCCAATTAGGACTGAGATGCAGAAAATGTTTTTTACTCAGAGTTGTGAATATTTGAATTCCCTGTCCCAGAGATCCCAGGATGCTCAGCTTCAATGCAGAGGTTCATAGATATTTGGATGCTCAGGGAATTAACTTGGTGAATAGTGCGGGGAAATGGAGTTGAGATAGAAGATAAGCCATCTTGCAGTGCATGTTGTGGCACCTGCTGGAAGGAATCAAGTTTTCTTTTCAATCTGAACATGAACAATGGGAGGGCCGAGAGCATAATCCAGTGCTGATTCAGGTTAGATTTATCTGTGTAGATTTCATTACATGAACTCCTGCCTCCAAGTGCCGAAGGTGAGAGGGGAAAGGTACAAAAGTGTCCAGAGGAGCAATTTTTTCACACAGAGGGTGCTAAGTGTTTGGAACAAGCTGCCAGAGGTAGTACTAGAGGCAGGTACAGTTTTGTTTTTTAAAAAGCATTTAGACAGTTACATGGGTATGATGGGTATAGAGGGATATGGGCCAAATGTGAGCAACTGGGATTAGCCTGGGGGTTTAAAACAAAAAGGTGGCATGTACAAGTTGGGCCGAAGGGTTTGTTTCCATGCTTTATGATTCTACACTCTTGTTATTCATCTTATTCATCTACTAATCCACTCCATCATCATGGGGTGGCATAGTGGTTAGCACTGCTGTCTCATAGCATCAAAGACCCGGGTTCGATTCCCGGCTTGGGTCACTGCCTATGTGGAATTTGCACATTCTTCCCATGTCTGCATGGGTTTCCTCTGGGTGCTCCGGTTTCCTCCCACAATCCAAAAATGTGTCGGTTAGGTGGATTGGCCATGTTAAAATTGCCCCTCAGTGTCAGGGGGATTGGCTTGGGTAAATGGGGTAATGGGGATAGGGCCTGGGTGGGATTCTGATTAGTGCAGACTCAATGGGCTGAATGGCCCCCCCTCTTCACTGTAGGATTCTATCATCATGGAGCATCGCTTTCCCAAACCAAGCAGAAACCAATAAGACATTTTATTATACAATTGGATTATTCTTGTCAGTGAACTCATTGTCCCATTCAAAAAGGGTTTCTTATCATAACCAATATCTTAATGACTAATCAACAGAGTGTTTATAGGAAATGTAAGAAGCGCACAATCTCTCTCTCAAAACCTCTGGGTGCTGGGACACTGGGAGGGTGAAAGCTGAGCAGGGTCTGTGCTAGGCAGAGACCCTGCCCATTGTAGACCCTGAGCAAGGTCTACAATGGGCAGGGTGGAGGCCGGGTGATTGGTACCATAGTTGGCATGTTTGAATAAATTTCTTTGCAGGTGGACTGTTTAAAATGACCTAAATTGTATGAGTGTCTCACTGGCCTTGTGACAGGGAACATAAACCATTTCTATATATTACAGAAACGCACCCTGCATCACCAATTTCAAGTTTCCCATTTACCAGGACACCTTGCAATCCTTTGATTTACCCACTCCTCCTGCTGCTGTGGGGCTTATAATTTATTCATTTTACAACTGAAGATATAACAGTTGACACACACAGTTACACTAACCATACCGTCCCAGACGGAAATGAATTGTTGCCTTTTACCCAGGATAGACTATCTGTCAGACAAGATGCATATCTGGACATTTGCTGATAGACTGTTGTAGCGAACACTAGAACTCCTCTAGACCTCAGCCTTGGAGAGCCACAGATTAAAACTTATCCCCAGGCCATTTCTGTTTCGCTCTGTTTAAATATAAGTTCACAGCAAAACAAACCAAACCAAACCCATCATTATTAAGTTGAATAATGGTGAGTGTGAGCAGTAGGAAATGGGAACTCAGAGGAGACAATCGTTCCAGGTGTGATACATGCAGAAAACAAGTGCGGGGATGAGAATATTAGTGGAGTCTCTGTTTAAATCAATGGCACACTCTCGCTGTTAGGACTCATTTTACTTACTAACAGGCCACCCATAAACTTCATATCCTATCTGACGCTAAGTAATGTACAGCCAACCCCTTGGCGTTCTCTTACTTGTATCGGTTCCTGGTCCAGTGCAATTTTAAAATTCTCACCCTCATTTTCAAAGCCCTACACAATCTCTCATCCCTGCAATCTCCTCTGGTCCACAACTACCCGGAATTCTCGATCCGTTCAATTCTGGGCAACTCGGTAAATGCAGAATCGCCAACACCTCCCACACCTCAAAAGTCAAAGAGGGGAATGTGACAGAATGGAAGATATCCCAGCGCACCCAGGCTGTTACTCCCTGCGGAATATTGAAGTGTAAAACTGTCTTTCAGCTGAGACGTTGACCCCATCTGCCTTTTGGCTCGAGTTAAATGATCCCATAGCACGACTGAAAGTAGAACAGGGAAGTTATTCTGTTGTTACAGCCACCAAGATGATTGTCACTGGATCTCCCTGTGCGATTTGTGGGGTATGAACTTCCTCACTGAGTGAGTGAATACTTGCCCAATGGGATTTGAACAGTGGGAAGTTAAATTCTTAGTATTCTTATTTCATAGATTTCTTAGAACCCTACTGTGCAGAAAGAGGCCCTTCGGCCCATTGAGTCTGGACCGAACACAATCCCACCCAGGCCGTATCCCCATATCCCTACATATTTTACCCGTTAATGCCTCTAACCTAAGTATCCCAGGACACTAAAGTGCAATTTTTTAGCATGGCCAATCAACTGAACTCTCACATCTTTGGACTGTGAGAGGAAACCGGAGGAAACCCACGCGGACACGAGGAGAATGTGCAAACTCCACACAGACAGTGACCCGAGCCGGGAATCGAACCCAGGACCCTGGAGCTTTGAAGCAGCAGTGCTAACCCACTGTGCTGCTGTGCTGCCTATTCCATAGGTTCCCAGGTATTGACTTGCAGGCTGTAAGCCAATGGCTCTTTCCCGTATTATTATTGAGGTTTTTGGTGATAGAAGACCAGCCTTGCTGGAAATATTACATGTTCCAAACAACCTGGACAATATGTATCCTTCAACTAACACGACTAAAATGGATTCTCCAATCATTTCTCACTCTTGGAGATTGCTTGATGCAATTTGGGTTTTGTGCTTTACCTCAGTGACCGCACTTGTAATTTTTTTTGGCCACATAACACTTTAGAACAACATCAGGTCAAGAAAGGTGCTATGTCAATGCAAGTATTCTTGTTAACTCTAAGTGAGGTTTTTGAGGCTTTTAACATAGAACATAGAACATTACAGCGCAGAACAGGCCCTTCGGCCCACGATGTTGCGCCGACCAGTTACAAAACAATGACCCACTAGCCTAAACCAATCCCTTTTCATCCATAAACCTATCCACAGATCTTTTAAACGCCCCCAAACTAGGTGCATTTACAACTGCAGCTGGCAGGGCATTCCAGTCCCTCACCACCCTCTGGGTAAAGAACCTACCCCTGACATCTGTCCTATAACTACCCCCCCTTAATTTAAAATCGTGCCCCCTCGTGTTAGCTTTCTCCATCCTAGGAAAAAGGCTATCACTATCTACCCTGTCTAAACCTCTAATCATCTTATATGTTTCAATGAGATCCCCTCTTAGCCGCCTTCTTTCCAGCGAAAACAACCCCAAATCACTCAATCTCTCCTCATAGGATCTCCCCTCCATACCAGGCAACATCCTGGTAAACCTCCTCTGCACCCTCTCCAAAGCCTCTACATCCTTCTTGTAATGTGGGGACCAGAACTGCACACAAAACTCCAAGTGCGGCCGCACCAGAGATGTGTACAGTTGCATCATGACGCTACGACTCCTAAATTCAATCCCCCTACCAATAAACGCCAAAACTCCGTATGCCTTCTTAACAACTTTATCTACTTGATTCCCAACTTTCAGGGATCTATGTACACATACACCTAGATCCCTCTGCTCCTCCACACTATTCAAAGTCCTCCCGTTAGCCCTATACTCAACACATCTGTTATTCCTACCGAAATGAATTACCTCACACTTCTCCACATTAAACTCCATTCGCCACCTCTCAGCCCAGCTCTGCAACCTTTCTAAGTCATCCTGCAAACTATGACACCCTTCCTCACAATCTACCACACCTCCGACTTTGGTGTCATCAGCAAACTTACTAATCCACCCAACTATACCCTCATCCAGATCATTAATAAAAATTACAAACAGCAGTGGCCCCAAAACAGATCCCTGAGGCACACCACTTGTAACCGAACTCCATGACGAATATTTCCCATCAACCACCACTCTCTGTCTCCTATCTGCTAGCCAATTCCTGATCCAATTACCTAGATCACTCCCAATCCCATACATCTGCATTTTCTGCAGAAGCCTACCATGGTGAACCTTATCAAACGCCTTGCTAAAATCCATATACACCACATCAACTGCCTTACCCCTATCCACCTCTTTGGTCACTTTCTCAAAGAACTCGATAAGGTTAGTAAGGCATGACCTACCCGCTACAAAACCGTGCTGACTATCTCTAATCAACTCATTACTTTCCAAATAACTATAAATCCTGTCTCTAATAATCCTTTCCAAAACCTTACCCACCACAGAAGTAAGACTCACCGGTCTATAATTCCCAGGGAAGTCCCTTCTCCCCTTCTTAAACAATGGGACAACATTTGCTGTCCTCCAATCTTCTGGTACAATACCAGAGACTAACGACGACCTGAAGATCAGAGCCAGAGGCTCCGCAATCACCCCTCTTGCCTCCCAAAGAATCCTAGGGTAAATCCCATCTGGACCAGGGGACTTATCTATTTTCAAACCCTCTAAAATATCCAGCACATCCCCCGTATCAACTGCAATACTATCTATTTCACACCCCTGCACCCCAGTGTCCTCCTCAGCTACATTCCTGTCCCCTTGCGTGAACACCGAAGAGAAATATTGGTTCAACGCCTCTCCAATCTCCTCCGGTTCCACACACAACTTCCCTCTACTGTCTGTAACTGGCCCTAATCTTGTCCTAACCAACCTTCTGTTCTTGACATACCTGTAAAACGCCTTAGGGTTCTCCTTAATCCTATCAGCCAAAATCATCTCATGCCCTCTTTTGGCCCTTCTTAACTCCCTCTTCAACTCCCTCCTAGCCAATCTAAAACTTTCTAATGCACTACCTGAGCCCTCAAGCCTCATCCGAACATAAGCCTCCTTTTTCTTCCTAACCAACGAATCAACTTTTTTGGTGCACCACGGTTCCCTGGGCCTACCAAATCCTCCTTGCCTGACAGGGATATACTTATCACAGACCCGCAATAGCTGCTCCTTGAAAAATCTCCACATCTCGGATGTTCCCAGTCCCTGTAATCTCCCATTCCAACCAATGCTTCCTAATTCTCTCCTAATAGCCTCATAATTACCCTTCCCCCAGCTGAAACTACTGACCCGAGGTTCATGCCTATCCCTTTCCATCACTAAGGTGAAAGTGTAAGTGTAAGTTGATAGGGATTCAAGACTGGCACATTCCTGTAAGGATGAACATAGAACATTACAGCGCAGTACAGGCCCTTCAGCCCTCGATGTTGCGCCAACCTGTGAAATGAATCTCAAGCCCATCTAACCTACACTATTCCAATATTATCCATATGTTTATCCAATGACCATTTAAATGCCCTTAATGTTGGCGAATCCATTACTATTGCAGGAAGGGCATTCCACACCCTTACTACTCTCTGAGTAAAGAACCTACCTCTGACATCTGTCCTATATCTATCACCCTTCAATTTAAAGCTATGTCCCCTCGTACTAGCCATCTACATCCTATGCATCTAAATCTTACCTAATTGCATCATAATTTCCTTTCCCCCAGCTATAACCCTTGCCCTGTGGTATATACCTATCACTTTCCATCGCTAAAATAAATGTAACCAAATTGTGGTCACTATCACAAAAGTGCTCACCTACCTCCAAATCTAAAGGATAAGTGTGGCAAGTTTTGGGAACCTTGGATAACGAGAGATATTGTGATCCTAGTCAAAGAGAAAAAGGGAGTATTTGTCAAGGTTAGGAGGCTGGGAACACACGAAGCAAGTGTGGAATACAAGGAAAGTAGAAAGAAACTTAAGCAAGGAGTAAGAATGGCTAAAAGGGGTAACGAAAAAGCATTGGCCAGCAGGATTAAGGAAAATCCCATAGATAAAGAGCAAGAGAGTAGCCCGGGAGAGGGCTGGCCCACTCAAGGACAAAGGAGAGAATCTATGCTTGGAGCCAGAGGAAATGGGTAAGGTATTACATGAGTACTTTGTGTCAGTATTCACCAAAGAGAAGGACTTGGTAAATGATGAGTCTGGGAAAGGATGTGTAGATAGTTTGAGTCATTTTGAGATCAAAAAGGAGGAGGTATTGGGGTTCTTGAGAAACATTAAGGTAGTCAAGTTCCCGGGCCTGATGGAATATGTCCCAGAATACTGAGAGAGGCAAGGGAGGAAATTGCTGGGGCCTTGAGAGAAATCTTTGTATCCTCACCAGCTGTAGGGGAGGTCCCAGAGGATTGGAGAATAGCTAACGTTGTTCCCTTGTTTAAGAAGGGTAGCAAGAATAATCCAGGTAATTACAGGCCTTACATCAGTAGTTGGGAAATTATTGAAGAGGATTCTTCGAGACAGGATTTATTCCCACTTGGAAATAAGTGGACGTGTTAGTGAGGGGGAACATGGTTTTGTGAAGGGGAGATTGTGTCTCATGAACTTGGTTGAGTTTTTTGAGGAAATGATAAAGATGATTGATGAGGGTAGGGCAGTGGATGTTGTCTACATGGACTTCAGTAAGGCCTTTGACAAGGTCCCTGATGGCAGACTGGTACAGATGGTGAAGTTGCATGGGGATCAGAGGTGAGCTGGCAAGGTGGGTACAAAACTGGCTCGGTCAAAGGAGACAGAGGGTAGCAATGGAAGGGTATGTTTCTGAATGGAGGGCTGTGACAGGTGGTGTTGCTCAGAGATCAGTGCTGGGACCATTGCTGTTTGTAATATATATAAATGATTTGGAGGAAAATGTAACTGGATTGGTTAGCAAGTTTACGGACAACACAAAGATTGGCGGATTTGTAGATAGCGATGAACATGTTGAACATAGAACCTAGAACATTACAGCGCAGAACAGGCTCTTCGGCCCACGATGTTGCGCCGACCAGTTACAAAAACAATGACCCACTAGCCTATACCAATCCCTTTTCATCCATAAACCTATCTACAGATCTCTTAAACGCCCTCAAACTAGGAGCATTTACAACTGCAGCAGGCAGGGCATTCCAATCCCTCACCACCCTCTGGGTAAAGAATCTACCCCTGACATCTGTCTGGTAGCTACCCCCCCTTAATTTAAAGCCATGCCCCCTCGTGCTAGATTTCTCCATCCGAGGAAAAAGGCTATCACTGTCCACCCTATCTAAACCTCTAATCATCTTATATGTTTCAATAAGATCCCCTCTTAGCCGCCTTCTTTCCAACGAAAGCAACCCCAAATCCCTCAGTCTCTCCTCATAGGACCTCCCCACCATACCAGGCAACATCCTAGTAAACCTCCTCTGCACCCTCTCCAAAGCCTCCACATCCTTCCTGTAATGTGGGGACCAGAACTGCACACAGTACTCCAAGTGCGGCCGTACCAGAGTAGTGTACAGTTGCAACATGACGCTGCGACTCTTAAATTCAATCCCCCTACCAATAAACGCCAAGACACCGTACGCCTTCTTAACAACCTTATAAAGAACAAAAAAGAACAAAGAACAACCCAGCACGGGAAACAGACCCTTCGGCCCAACGAGCCCGCACCGCCACATCACCCTGCACCTATTCTACCCTGCATGGCTACGAATGGAACCCTACTCAGTCAGATTCAGGGAAGAAATAGTGTCAATTTGGTATTTATTATCTACTTGATTCCCAACTTTCAGGGATCTATGTACACATACACCTAGATCCCTCTGTTCATCCACACTATTCAAAGTCCTCCCGTTAGCCCTATACTCGACACATCTGTTGCTCCTACCGAAGTGAATTACCTCACACTTCTCCGCATTAAATTCCATCCGCCACCTCTCGGCCCAGCTCTGCAACCTATCTAAGTCTCCCTGCAGACTATGACACCCTTCCTCACAATCTACCAAACCTCCTACTTTGGTATCATCAGCAAATTTACTAATCCACCCAACTATACCCTCATCCAGATCATTAATAAAGATTACAAACAGCAGTGGCCCCAAAACAGATCCCTGAGGCACACCACTCGTAACCGAACTCCATGATGAATATTTACCATCAACCACCACCCTCTGTCTCCTATCTGATAGCCAATTTCTGATCCAATTTCCTAGATTACCCACAATCCCATACATCTGAATTTTCTGCAGAAGCCTACCATGGTGAACCTTGGTATGCCTTACTAAAATCCATATATACCACATCAACTGCCTTGCCCCCATCCACCTCTTTGGTCACTTTCTCAAAAAACTCAATAAGGTTAGTAAGTTTCTCCACCTCTCCTCATAGCTAATGCCCTCCATACCAGGCAACATCCTGGTAAATCTTTTCTGTTCTCTCTCCAAAGCCTCCACATCTTTCTGGTCCTGTGGCAACTACCCTACCAAATCCTCTTTGCCTGACAAGGACATACCTATTGCAGACCCGCAGTAGCTGTTCCTTGAAAAAATTCCACATTTCGGACGTTCCTAGTCCCTGTAATCTCCTAGTCCAACTATGCTTCCTAATTCTCTCCTAATAGCCTCATAATTACCCTTCCCCCAGCTAAAATTACTGACCCGAGGTTCATGCCTATCCCTTTCCATCACTAAGGTGAACGTAATCGAATTGTGGTCACTATCCCCAAAATGCACACCAACTTCCAAGTTGAGGACCATCAGAGGATACAGCAGGATATCGATCAGTTGGAGACTTGGGCGGAGAGATGGCAGATGGAGTTTAATCCAGACAAATGTGAAGTAATGCATTTTGGAAGGCCTAATATGGATAGGAAATATACAGTAAATGGTAGAACCTTTAAGTTTATTGATAGACAGAGGGATCTGGTGTACAGGTACACAGGTTACTGAAAGTGGAAATGCAGGTGGAGAAGATCGGCTGGGGCATTGAGTTTAAACATTGGCAAGTCATGTTGCAGCTTTATAGAACCTTAGTTAGGTTGCACTTCGAATATAGTGTTCAATTCTAGTTGCCACAGGACCAGAAAGATGTGGAGGCTTTGGAGAGGGAACAGAAAAGATTTACCAGAATGTTGCCTGGTATGGAGGGCATTAGCTATGAGGAGAGGTGGAGAAACTTGGTTTGTTCTCACTGGAGTGATGGAAGTTGAGGGGGAGACCTGATAGAAGTCTACAAGATTATGGGAGGCACAGACAGAGTGGATAATCAGAAGCTTTTTCCCAGGGTGGAAGAGTGAGTTACTCAGGGGCATAGATTTAAGGTGCGAGGGGCAAGGTTTAAAAGAGAGGTACGAGGCAGATTTTTTCCACAGAGAGTGGTGGGTGAGTGGAACTCGTTGCCGGGGGAGTTAGTAGAAGTGGATACAGTAGTGAGTTTTAAGGGGTGTCTTGACAAGTACATGAATAGGATGGGAATAGAGGGTTATGGTCCTCGGAAGCGTAGGGGGTAGCATGGTGGGCTGGAGGGCCAAAGGGCCTGTTCCTGTGTTGGAATTTCCTTTGCTCTTTGTGAGACACCATTTCTGTGCAGTCTTGTGGTTTGTTCTGGTGGCTGTGCGGAATTGACACAGAATGAGAACTGTGATATGGTTTTGCTGATTCGTGGATTTTTTCTTTTAAGTTTATTTGTGCTGATACCCAATCAGTCGTTCTGAATTTAAACAATGAGTTTCCAACGCTAACATCTGACTCCAACCATCAGTTCATTTCCAGTCCGTTGTGGCTACACATGGGCTGCATAGCTCAAAGGATCAGATCATTACAGAGGAGCTGTGTTCTCCTAATCCCTTACAAGTTCTGATTATAATGAGAAGTGGTGGAGTAAACTTTCTCAAAGTTTTTGGCACATGACTGGAATTGTATATTTGAAAGCTATTATGTACTAATCTTGTTTCTAAGCAGTATTAACTGCTGTTGACGTACAGACTGATTACTGGATTACATTCTGTTTAGTCTATTGCTGGGTGGAAGTGGAAAGTGGCCTGTAAACTGTCCATTCTGAGAAATCGGCCGCACAGGCATGTGATGTGGATTACAGCATCAGTTACATCGGAGCTTTCATCAGTATCGAGAACGACATTTCTGTTTCAGATTATCATGAACTGATTCCTTGGGTTTATCAACAATGCATAAAGATATATGTCTTCTCTGTTCTATTCATGCAGACAGAAGGGAACCATTTGGTTCACATTGCTTGTGTCACTTCTTTGAAAGAGTTATCCAGTTTGTTGTACCGATATGCTCTTTCCTTTGTTTTAACAATCAAGTATTTATGCAATTCTTTTTTTGAAAGCTACTCCCAAACTGATTTCCTCTGCTCCTGTTTGACAGTGCATTCCAGATCAGCACAGCCCATACATCAAACAATTTCTTCCCATCTAATTTATTTTTATTGCCAATTACCTTAATTCTGGCATCGTAGAATTATAACATAAGAACATAAGAAATAGGAGCAGGAGTAGGCCATCTAGCCCTTCGAGCCTGCCCCGCCATTCAATAAGATCATGGCTGATCTGAAGTGGATCAGTTCCACTTTCCCGCTTTCTCCCCATAACCCTTAATTCCCCTGTCTGTCAAAAATCTATCTACCTGTGACTTAAATATATTCAGCGAGGCAGCCTCCACCACTTCAACGGGCAGAGAATTCTAGAGATTCACCACCCTTTGAGTGAAGAAGTTCCTCCTCAACTCCGTTCTAAACTGTCCCCCCTTTATCTTGAGGCTGTGCCCCCTAGTCCTACTGTCCTTTCTGAGCGGGAAGAGTCTCTCCACCTCTATCCCATCCATCCCATTCATCATCTTATACGTCTCAATGAGATCTCCCCTCATTCTTCTAAACTCTAACGAGTACAAGCCTAGTTTATTCAGCCTCTCCTCATAGTTCAACCCCCTCAACTCCGGTATCAGCCTAGTAAACCTCCTCTGCACTCCCTCCAAGGCCAAAATATCCTTGCGTAAGTACAGCGCCCAAAACTGCACACAGTACTCCAGCTGCGGCCTCACCAGTGCCCTACACAGTTGCACAAGACCTCCCTACTTTTATATTCTATCCCCCTCACTATAAAGGCCAATTTGTTTGAATAGAGGGGAGTATGGTAGGATGAGAGAAGAATTGGCGAATGTGGACTGGGGGAGTGCGTTGGAAGGTAGGTCTGCTGAGGAGCAGTGGAGGATCTTTAAGGAGATCTTTCTTGGTGCTCAGCAGAAATTTATTCCGATGGTTAAAAAGGATAGTAGGAGGAGAGGTAATAAGCCATGGATAACGAAGGAGGTGAAGGAAAGTGTTAAATTAAAAGCGGAGGAGTTTAGAGTAGCTAAGAGCAGTGGGCGAGAAGAGGATTGGGAAAGGTTTAAATGTCAACAAAGATGGCTAAGGTCTTGAATAACTTTTTTGTTTCTGTCTTCACGGAGGAGGACGTGAATAATTTGCCGGGTGTTAGCGATGGAAAGGTGGTAGGAAAGGAGGGTCTTAATGACATTACTGTTACTAGAGAGGTGGTGCTTGACAGACTGGAGGGGCTGATTGTGGACAAGTCCCCAGGACCGGATGGAATGCATCCGAGGGTTCTGAAAAAAATGGCGGAGGTTATAGTGGATGCCTTGGTGGTTATTTTCCAGACGTCGCTGGATTCCGGGGAAGTGCCGGAAGATTGGAAAATGGCTAATGTTATGCCGTTGTTTAAGAAGGGTGCCAGGCAAAAGGCGGGGAATTATAGGCCGGTTAGTTTAACGTCTGCGGTAGGTAAAATGTTAGAATCCGTCATTAAGAAGGAAATACCGAGGCATCTTGAGGGGAATAGCTTGATAGGGCGGACGCAACACGGTTTCATTAAAGGGAAGTCGTGTCTGACAAATTTACTGGAGTTCTATGAGGATGTGTCTAGGGCAGTGGATAGAGGAGAGCCGGTGGATGTGGTCTTTCTGGATTTTCAGAAGGCGTTTGACAAGGTACCTCACAAGAGGTTATTGCAGAAGGTCAGGGGACATGGAGTTGGGGGTAGGGTGTTAGCGTGGATAGAGGATTGGTTGTCAAATAGGAGGCAGAGAGTGGGGGTCAATGGGTGCTATTCGGATTGGCGGTTGGTGACTAGTGGGGTGCCCCAGGGGTCGGTGCTGGGGCCTCAGCTATTTACCATTTATATAGATGATCTGGAGGAGGGAACCGAGTACAGGGTGTCGAAATTTGCTGATGACACCAAGATTGGGGGAAAGGCAAATTGTGCGGAGGGTGTGGAGAGTCTGCAGAAGGATCTAGATAGGCTGGGCGAATGGGCCAGGAAATGGCAAATGGAATTTAATGTTGGCAAGTGTGAGGTGGTACACTTTGGTAGGAGGAATGGTAGGAAGGACTATTACTTACGTGGTGAGAAACTGCAGCAGGCGACGGTGCAGAGGGACCTCGGGGTCCTTGTGCATGAGTCGCAAAAACCCAGCTTGCAGGTGCAGCAGATGGTCAGGAAGGCGAATGGGATGCTGGCCTGCATAGCGAGGGGGATTGAATATAAAAGTAGGGAGGGCTTGCTGCAGCTGTATAGGGCATTGGTGAGGCCGCAGCTGGAGTACTGTGTGCAGTTTTGGGCGCTGCACCTGCGCAAGGATATTTTGGCCCTGGAGGGAGTGCAGAGGAGGTTTACTAGGCTGATACCGGAGTTGAGGGGATTGAGCTATGAGGAGAGGCTGAATAAACTAGGCTTGTACTCGTTAGAGTTTAGAAGAATGAGGGGAGATCTCATTGAGACGTATAAGATGATGAATGGGATGGATAGGATAGAGGTGGAGAGACTCTTCCCGCTCAAAAAAGACAGTAGGACTAGGGGGCACAGCCTCAAGATAAAGGGGAGGCGGTTTAGAATTGAGGAGGAATTTAGAGTTGAGGAGGAACTTCTTCACTCAAAGGGTGGTGAATCTCTGGAATTATCTGCCCGTTGAAGTGGTGGCTAAATATTTTTAAGAAACGGGTTGATGGGTTTTTGATAAGAGAAGGGATTAAGGGTTATGGGGAGAGGGCGGGAAGGTGGAACTGATCAGCCATGATCTTATTGAATGGCGGGGCAGGCTCGAAGGGCTAGATGGCCTACTCCTGCTCCTATTTCTTATGTTCTTATGTTCTAACATCCCATTCGCCTTCTTGACCACCTGCTGCACCTGCAGACTGGGTTTTTGCGATTTGTGCACAAGGACCCCCAGGTCCCTCTGCACCGTAGCATGCTGCAGCTTTTCACCCTTTAAATAATAATCCCTCCTGCTATTATTTCTGCCAAAGTGGATAACCTGGAAGGAAGACTTTTGTCTCGTCGTGTTAGCTGAATATCAATCCTCCTATCAGTCAAAACAGGTTCTCTGGTCAACGTTACAACCCCTTATAATTAGATACACCTTTATGATATTTCTCTTAAACATTCCCACTTCTCAAAGTTACTGATGTTCTACCTCCTGAGCACCATTCCACTAAATCTTTGCTGCACCTTCTCTCATACCTTGCCATTCATCCTAAAGAAACTTGCACACTCTACTCCAGCTGAGGACTAAACCTAGAATTGTATAAGTTTTATAATTGTATAAGTTTCTTGCCTTTATTCACCATAATTTACGAGCAAACTAAGGATCCCATGTACTTTTGTTTAAAAAAAACCGTTGCAACCTAACCTGTCACATGAGGCAGCATGATGGCACAGAGGTTAGTCATCATAGAAACTCTACAGTACAGAAAGAGCCATTCAGCCCATCGAGTCTGCACTGACCACAATCCCACTTAGGTCCCAACCCCATATCCCGACATATTTACCCACTAATCTCTGTAACCTACCCATCTCAGGACACTAAGGGGCAATTTCTTAGCATGGCCAATCAACCTAACCCACACATCTTTGGACTGTGGGAGGAAACCACAGCACCCGGAGGAAACCCATGCAGACACGAGGAGAATGTGCAAACTCCACACAGACAGTGACCCGAGTCGGGAATCGAACCCAAGTCCCTGGAGCTGTGAAGCAGCAGTGCTAACCCACTGTGCTACCGTGCCGCCCTACTGTCTCACAGTGTCAGGAGCCCCGGTTCAATTCCTGCCTCGGGTGACTGTCTGCGTGGGTTTCCTCTGGGTGCTCGGGTTTCCTCCCAATCCAAAATGTGCAGTTTAGGTGGATTAGTCATGATGTATGGGGTTACCAGAATACAGTAAAAAGTTTGACAACACCAGGTTTAGTCCAACCGATTTATTTGATAGTAAATAAATCGGTTGGACTAAAACCTGGTGTTGTCAGACTTTTTACTGTGTTTACCCCAGTCCAACGCCGGCATACCCACATCGTTAGTTGAGGGGATTGAGCTATGAGGAGAGGCTGAATAAACTAGGCTTGTACTCGTTAGAGTTTAGAAGAATGAGGGGAGATCTCATTGAGACGTATAAGATGATGAATGGGATGGATAGGATAGAGGTGGAGAGACTCTTCCCGCTCAAAAAAGACAGTAGGACTAGGGGGCACAGCCTCAAGGTAAAGGGGGGGCGGTTTAGAACAGAGTTGAGGAGGAACTTCTTCACTCAAAGGGTGGTGAATCTCTGCCCGTTGAAGTGGTGGAGGCTGCCTCGCTAAATGTTTTTAAGAAACGGGTTGATGGGTTTTTGATAAGAGAAGGGATTAAGGGTTATGGGGAGAGGGCGGGAAGGTGGAGCTGAGTCACGACAGATCAGCCATGATCTTATTGAATGGCGGGGCAGGCTCGAAGGGCCAGATGGCCTACTCCTGCTCCTATTTCTTATGTTCTTATGTTCTTACCGGAATAGGCAGAGGATTGGACCCATGTTGAGTGCTGATTTGGAGGGTTGTGAGGTGGGGAAGGGGAGGCTGGAGTTGAACGTGAAATTATGTGGTTGGGATTCCCTCCAGAACCCAGCCACCCTGATCTGGGTCAGAATTTTACGCTGGGGTTAGCAGAGCCTCAGACAGGAAGCCGGATTATGTGGCCACTCGATGGCCAGTTTTTCATCTGGTAAGTGGATGAGAGTATGGGGGGGGGAGGGCAAGAACAATTCAATCTTGGATGGGAAAGCAGCGAGGGGGCAACTGGGGAGGTGGCGGGGAGGGGGGACGTTGGGAGGGCCCTTCTGATTGGGGGCATCTACTGCTTAAAGCCCGGTGACCTCCCTCCACCCCTTGCCCTATCACCTTTAATCCCAATAGCTCCAAACATTCCTGACCCTCCTCATCCACGGGACACCTGGCACTTACCTGTTCTCCATCACTGGGAACCGGATTCCAGGGAGCTCTCTGCAGTGGCTTCTTCCGGCCACTGCAGCGCTGTAACCGGAGGGACTGGAGATCCGTTGGCCAATCTGATTAGCCAATATTTTCTCCAATTGGGACTCCTTTCCAAGTGAGGTTGGAAGTCCTACCTGTGCCAGTTAACGCATGTTGTGGCATCCAGGCTGCTGGAGTTGAGGCAGAGATTCCCCTGGCTATTGAAGTGCTGGAAACCATCCTAAAAATTCAGGCCTGCATCTTCCCTTGGAGACCAGGGTGAAGTTTTGGAAGAAGTTGCAGGATTATCCATTTTATGACAGGAACACTCCTTCTACCTCGCTAAATATATTTAAGTCACGGGTAGATAGGTTTCTGATAGACAGGGGAATTAAGGGTTATGGGGGGAAAGCGGGAAAGTGGAACTGATCCACTTCAGATCAGCCATGATCTTATTGAATGGCGGGGCAGGCTCGAAGGGCTAGATGGCCGACTCCCGCTCCTACTTCTTATGTTCTATGCTTGTCACAATCTTTCTACCGGTCGATGGAGAAGTCCAACCCATATGGTAGGAACATAGAACATAGAACATAGAACATTACAGCGCAGAACAGGCCCTTCGGCCCATGATGTTGCGCCGACCAGTTACAAAACAATGACCCACTAACCTAAACCAATCCCTTTTCATCCATAAACCTATCCACAGATCTTTTAAACGCCCCCAAACTAGGTGCATTTACAACTGCAGCTGGCAGGGCATTCCAGTCCCTCACCACCCTCTGGGTAAAGAACCTACCCCTGACATCTGTCCTATAACTACCCCCCCTTAATTTAAAGTCGTGCCCCCTCGTGTTAGCTTTCTCCATCCTAGGAAAAAGGCTATCACTATCTACCCTGTCTAAACCTCTAATCATCTTATATGTCTCAATGAGATCCCCTCTTAGCCGCCTTCTTTCCAGCGAAAACAACCCCAAATCTCTCAATCTCTCCTCATAGGATCTCCCCTCCATACCAGGCAACATCCTGGTAAACCTCCTCTGCACCCTCTCCAAAGCCTCTATATCCTTCCTGTAATGTGGGGAGGAATTGAGGGTCTCGTGCAGTGAGGAGGGCACCCACCAAGCTGAGAATGCCACTCGGAGGCAACCCAGAATCTAGAGCTACCTGCAGCAGGTTTGAACCCCGAGTCCGAGGTGTGAATGCTATAACAATAAGCTGAAGGCGTGCTTCATATTCACCTGCTAATGCACTGCATCCCTGAGTGGTGCTGGGGTCATCTGTAATTGTCACCAGACTAAAAGCACTCATTTGTTTAGCCCCAGTCACACAGAAAAATAATTATGAAGATTGATCATTTCTGTGTTCACGAAGCTTTAAATATTCTGTTAACCTCTCTCTCTCCCTCGAGCCCCCTTTGTACTCTTGTGAAATTAAATACAATTAATTTTGCATGTCTGTCGAACAGCAGGTGATGGATTTTGAAGTAATTAATTGTATGTTAAGCATTTTGTGAGATTGCCTGGAAATATGACAAGGTTTGATATGAATGTAAGACTTCCCTAAGTACTGATGCCTCTTATAAGTGTTGGGCAGTGGGGTATAATGTTTACATGTGTTCAGCAAGTGGAGTTCCAAATCAAAACCTCGGGGTCCGGGTCCACAGGACTCTTAAATCGGCCTCGCAGGTGGAGGAGGTGGTCAAGAAGGCGTATGGTGTACTGGCCTTCATTAATCGAGGGATTCAGTTTAGGAGTCGGGAGATAATGCTGCAACTTTACAGGACCCTTGTCAGGCCTCATTTGGAGTACTGTGCGCAGTTCTGGTCGCCTCACTATAGGAAAGACGTAGAAGCTATTGAAAGGGTGCAGAGGAGATTTACAAGGATGTTGCCTGGACTGGGAGGCATGCCTTATGAAGATAGGTTGAGGGAGCTGGGACTCTTTTCCCTAGAGAGGCGAAGGTTGAGAGGCGACCTGATAGAGGTTTATAAAATGTTGAGAGGAATAGATAGGGTGGACTCTCAGAGGCTATTTCCCCGGGTTGAAATGGTCGCTACGAGAGGACACAGATTTAAGGTGCGGGGAGGGAAGTACAGAGGTGATGTTAGGGGTAAGTTTTTCACTCAGAGGGTGGTGAGTGAATGGAATCGGCTGCCGTCATCGGTGGTGGAGGCGAACTCGCTGGGGTCTTTTAAAAGACTTCTAGATGAGTATATGGGGTTTAATGGGATTGGGGGTTATAGATAGGTCTATAGATTGGTGGGGTTGATGTGATCGGCGCAACTCGAGGGCTGAAGGGCCTGTTTGTGCTGTAATGTTCTATGTTCTATGTCCTATAAAACCATTCCTGGTCTGAAAACTATCATTGTGTTCATATATTCGCAAACACCTTTGTTCCAACTTCAATTACGATGACCTAAGAGAGTATGGACAATGTGGATTTCCATGGGTCACTCCATGCTAATGTTCGGCAATATACTGTTGTGATTTTCCATTGCTTTCTGCATCATAGCTAAGTCAAAAACTCTCCCGATCTTACCACCTGCCATTGGAAGGACTTACAGGCTGTTAATTGACCATATTATGGACACACCTTCCATGGCCATCATCCTGAAGTGGGTCTCGAACTTGGAGCCCCCGACCCAGAGATAGGTTCATGTTACAACTGTACAAAACTCTGGTGTGGCCACACTTGCAGTATTGCGTACAGTTCTGGTTGCCGCATTATATATACCATAAGCATAGATAAGGGTCATGGGTGGAGGGGGGACTGGTAATGTTAAAATGGTGGCACAGGCTCGTTGGGCTGAAGGGCCTGTTTCCCAGGCTGTTTTTGTTCTTTATAAGAAAGATGTGGAGGCATTGGAAAGGGTGCAGAGGAGGTTTATCAGGATGTTGCCTGGTATGGTGGGAAGATCTTATGAGGAAAGGCTGAGGGACTTGAGGTTGTTTTCGTTAGAGAGAAGAAGGTTAAGAGGTGACCTAATTGAGGCATACAAGATGATTGGAGGATTGGATAGGGCGGACAGTGAGAGCCTTTTTCCTCGGATGGTGATGGCTAACACGAGGGGACATAGCTTCAAATTGAGGCGTGGTAATTATAGGACAGATGTCAGAGGTAGGTTCTTTACTCAGAGGGTAGTAAGGGCGTGGAATGCCCTGCCTGCAGCAGTTGTGGACTCGCCAACTTTAAGGGCGTTCAAATGGTCAGTGGATAGACATATGGATAACATTGGAATAGTTTAGGTTAGAGGGTCATTAGATTGGTTCCACTGGTCGGCGCAACATCGAGGGCCGAAGGGCCTATACTGCTCTGTAATGTTCTATGTTCTATGACTTTCTGCACCAGAAGAGGCCCAAATATCTTCACGATAGCTCCTAAAATGTAAAAAATTGGAACAACCTCCATTAATGAAACTTTATCTGCTGAAGAAGTTGGAGACGAGGTTTCCCCCAGCTCGTCAAATGTTGGAAACTGAGCTTCTGCCAACCTAAAAATCAGGTCTATATCTTCCCTTGGAGAACAGGATAAAGTATTGAAAGAAGTTGCAGGTTTATTAATTTTATGATTGTCACCATCTTCACTCTTCACTCAAAGGGTGGTGAATCTCTGGAATTCTCTGCCCGTTGAAGTGGTGGAGGCTGCCTCGCTAAATATATTTAAGTCACGGGTAGATAGGTTTCTGATAGACAGGGGAATTAAGGGTTATGGGGAGAAAGTGGGAAAGTTGAACTGATCCACTTCAGATCAGCCATGATCTTATTGAATGGCGGGGCAGGCTCGAAGGGCTAGATGGCCTACTCCTGCTCCTATTTCTTACGTTCTTAGCTTTAGGGTTAGATGGATTGGCCATGATAAATTGACCCTCGTTTAGGGGATTAACAGGATGAGTACATGGGATTTAATGGGATTGAGAGTTATTGATAGGCCTGGTAGGTAGGGATATGATCGGTGCAGCTTATGGGCCGAAGGGCCTGTTTGTGCTGTAGTGTTCTATGTTTTAGATAAATATGTGGGGTTATGGGAATAGGGCCTGGGTAGTTCTGTGCTCAGTGCAGACTCGATGGGTTGAATGGCCGCCTTCTGCACTGTAGGATTCTATGATCGATGAATGATTCTTGCTCTTTAGTGTTTCAGTTTCCACAATGCAGTCAGTCACACTCTAACTGATCACAGCACAACACAGTGGAAATGCCCATTGGAGAGGAGAGCAGTGTTAGCTTTACAACTTGATAAGCCTTTCTTTAGGCCTGTTCTTTAGTGGTACAAATCCAATTTTCAGCATCCAGAGTTTTTTGCTGATTTTATAATGACACTTCTCTGCTTTTAATACTGATGGGTAACTCAGTGTGGATAGCGTAATCAAACTAATAATCTAAACCTGAACTAACAACCCAGAGAGTAGGATGTCAAATCTCACCATGGCAGTTTCAGAATTTAGATTCCACTTCATTAGAGCTGGTTTGGGAAGCGTACCGGATGTGACGTCTTGCGTTTTTGCCAAATATGTGACTCCAGGCCCACATAGAACATAGAACATTACAGCACAGAACAGGCCCTTCGGCCCACGATGTTGCGCCGACCAGTTACAAAACAATGACCCACTAGCCTAAACCAATCCCTTTTCATCCATAAACCTATCCACAGATCTCTTAAACGCCCCCACACTAGGTGCATTTACAACTGCAGCTGGCAGGGCATTCCAGTCCCTCACCACCCTCTGGGTAAAGAACCTACCCCTGACATCTGTCCTATAACTACCCCCCCTTAATTTAAAATCGTGCCCCCTCGTGCTAGCTTTCTCCATCCTAGGAAAAAGGCTATCACTATCTACCCTGTCTAAACCTCTAATCATCTTATATGTTTCAATGAGATCCCCTCTTAGCCGCCTTCTTTCCAGCGAAAACAACCCCAAATCTCTCAATCTCTCCTCATAGGATCTCCCCTCCATACCAGGCAACATCCTGGTAAACCTCCTCTGCACCCTCTCCAAAGCCTCCACATCCTTCCTGTAATGTGGGGACCAGAACTGCACACAAAACTCCAAGTGCGGCCGCACCAGAGATGTGTACAGTTGCATCATGACGCTGCGACTCCTAAATTCAATCCCCCTACCAATAAACGCCAAAACTCCGTATGCCTTCTTAACAACCTTATCCACTTGATTCCCAACTTTCAGGGATCTATGTACACATACACCTAGATCCCTCTGCTCCTCCACACTATTCAAAGTCCTCCCGTTAGCCCTATACTCAACACATCTGTTATTCCTACCGAAATGAATTACCTCACACTTCTCCACATTAAACTCCATCCGCCACCTCTCAGCCCAGCTCTGCAACCTATCTAAGTCATCCTGCAAACTATGACACCCTTCCTCACAATCTACCACACCTCCGACTTTGGTGTCATCAGCAAACTTACTAATCCACCCAACTATACCCTCATCCAGATCATTAATAAAAATTACAAACAGCAGTGGCCCCAAAACAGATCCCTGAGGCACACCACTTGTAACCGAACTCCATGACGAATATTTCCCATCAACCACCACTCTCTGTCTCCTATCTGCTAGCCAATTCCTGATCCAATTACCTAGATCACCCCCAATCCCATACATCTGCATTTTCTGCAGAAGCCTACCATGGTGAACCTTATCAAACGCCTTGCTAAAATCCATATACACCACATCAACTGCCTTACCCCTATCCACCTCTTTGGTCACTTTCTCAAAGAACTCGATAAGGTTAGTAAGGCATGACCTACCCGCTACAAAACCATGCTGACTGTCTCTAATCAACTCATTACTTTCCAAATAACTATAAATCCTGTCTCTAATAATCCTTTCCAAAACCTTACCCACCACAGAAGTAAGACTCACCGGTCTATAATTCCCAGGGAAGTCCCTTCTCCCCTTCTTAAACAATGGGACAACATTTGCTGTCCTCCAATCTTCTGGTACTATACCAGAGACTAACGACGACCTGAAGATCAGAGCCAGAGGCTCCGCAATCACCCCTCTTGCCTCCCAAAGAATCCTAGGGTAAATCCCATCTGGACCAGGGGACTTATCTATTTTCAATCCCTCTAAAATATCCAGCACATCCCCCGTATCAACTGCAATACTATCTATTACACACCCCTGCACCCCAGTGTCCTCCTCAGCTACATTCCTGTCCCCTTGCGTGAACACCGAAGAGAAATATTGGTTCAACGCCTCTCCAATCTCCTCCGGTTCCACGCACAACTTCCCTCTACTGTCTGTAACTGGCCCTAATCTTGTCCTAACCAACCTTCTGTTCTTGACATACCTGTAAAACGTCTTAGGGTTCTCCTTAATCCTATCAGCCAAAATCATCTCATGCCCTCTTTTAGCCCTTCTTAACTCCCTCTTCAACTCCCTCCTAGCCAATCTAAAACTTTCTAATGCACTACCTGAGCCCTCAAGCCTCATCCGAACATAAGCCTCCTTTTTCTTCCTAACCAACGAATCAACTTTTTTGGTGCACCACGGTTCCCTGGGCCTACCAAATCCTCCTTGCCTGACAGGGATATACTTATCACAGACCCGCAATAGCTGCTCCTTGAAAAATCTCCACATCTCGGATGTTCCCAGTCCCTGTAATCTCCCATTCCAACCAATGCTTCCTAATTCTCTCCTAATAGCCTCATAATTACCCTTCCCCCAGCTGAAACTACTGACCCGAGGTTCATGCCTATCCCTTTCCATCACTAAGGTGAACGTAATCGAATTGTGATCACTATCCCCAAACTGTACACCAACTTCCAAGTCTAGCACCTGGTCTGGCTCATTACCGAGCACCAAATCCAATATAGCCTCACCTCTCGTCGGCCTATCTACATACTGAGTCAAAAAACCTTCTTGCACACTTTGAACAAAAACTGACCCCTCTAACGAGCCAGAGCTGTAGCAATTCCAATCTACATGAGTAAAGTTAAAGTCCCCCATAACAATTACCCTATTACTTTCACTCCTAACAAGGATCGTCTCCGCAATCCTTTCCTCAACCTCTCTAGAACTTTTTGGAGGTCTATAAAAGACTCCCAACAGGGTGACCTCTCCTCTCCTATTTCTAATCTCCGCCCATACTACCTCAACAGACAAGTCCTCATCAAAGTTCCTCTCTGACACTGAGATACAGTCCTTGACCAATAATGCTACCCCACCCCCCCTTCTACCTCCTTGTCTACTCCGATTAAAGCATTTGTACCCCGGGACCTGCAACATCCATTCCTGACCCTGCTCTATCCAAGTCTCTGAAATGGCCACAACATCGAAGTCCCAGGTACTGGTCCACGCTGCAAGTTCATCCACCTTATTGCGAATACTCCTCGCATTAAAATATACACATTTCAAACCACATTCCAAACCCTGTTCCGCCCCTCCCCCGCAATGCCGTGCATTGCAGTCCCCATCTACGCCCCCCTCACTTTCACCCCCTCTACTCAGGATCCCACCCCCCCTCTGAATCAGTTTAAACCACTCCGCATAACCTTAACAAATTTACCTCCCAGGATATTTGTTCCCCTTTGGTTCAGGTGAATCCCATCCCTCTGATAAAGGTCCCACCTTCCCCAGAACGAGCCCCAATTGTTCAAGTACTTAAACCCCTCCCTCCTGCACCATCCCCTCAGCCACGAGTTCAAGCTTTCCCTCCCTCTATTCCTCTCTAAACTATCCCGTGGCACAGGCAAGAGTCCAGAGATAACCACTCTGTCTGTCTTGGCCTTTAGCTTCCACCCCAACTCCATGAATCTCTGCTTAATGTCCCCTTCCCTTAGCCTTCCTATATCATGCGTCCCCACATGAATAATAACTTGGGGTAGATCTCCCTCTCCCCTGAGAGTCTTGAATATCCTCTCTGAGACATCCTGGACCCCAGCCCCTGGTAGGCAACACACCAGCCCTGAGTTTCTATCATTATTACCGACTCTCCTATCCGTCCCTTTAACGGTGGAGTCCCCAATGACAAGACCTAATCTTTGGCTACCCCTAACCACCTGAGCTTTTACATTAGGCTCATCCCCAGAGACCTGCTCCCTTTGGCTATCCCCAGTTGATCCCTCCTCAACTGTAGCCTCCAGGACCGAAAACCTATTTTGGAGGGGAACAGCCCCAGGGGATTTTCCCCCCACTTGCTTCTTTCCCCTCCTCTTGGCAGTGACCCAAGACTGGTTTCTAGGAGTGACTAACTCCCTATAACTCCTATCAATGTCCACCTCTGCATCCCGAATTTTGCGGAGCTCCTCTATTTCCACCTCCAACTCCTTTACACGCTCCTCCAGAAGCTGCATTCTAACGCACTTCCTACAAGTAAAATCCCCTGTAACACTACTGGAGTCCCTCACCACAGGAGATGCAGCACACTGCCTGAACTGCCATCCCTGAAACAGTTACCAGCAGAAAAAATAAAAATATTAAAAAGAAAACTTACCCACACTTATAATTTAGGTTAGAGGAGGTGGGAGGGTGGGATTCTCTACCAGTGTAGAGAATCAGGTATCCTCTCTACGCTAATTTATAGGATTAGGGGCCCAGAAAAAAAAAACTACAACTACCGGCAAGCGTCTTAGTGACGACTTCCGGTTTTAACTAATTTAAAAAAAAACGCCAAAAACTCGCAACTTTAAAAACTAAAATAAAAGTTAGCCAAAGAAACAGAAAAATGTACCCGTTGCTGCCTCCTCTGATGTCCAAAAATCGCTGCCTCTCGACTTTGCTCGCCAGAAACAATGCACATGTGTCATAACTCCCCTACAGGGTTCCTATGCCCCTTTATTGGGTGGAGTCTACTGGAGTTGGTGACTAATCTCAACTCTGTTGGTGACTCAGGAGAATTAGTCATTTGACTGTTTCAGTTCAGGAAATTTTTTTACAAACTTTGTTCCAATCCAAACAAATTAAATCCAATTCAGAGTCCCAACAAGTTGGGACATTCCCAATCCAAGTTGACAAGACGGGGCTCTCACCTCCCGTCTTGGGCTTGACCTACATGATCCAAGCTGATTGGAGTAGGTGTAGCTCCTCCTCCAAGGCTCGATCTTATTTGCGTCTTAGCCAAAAGGCCGAGATGGTGCTTTAGAAAATGGCTTCAAATGAAGCTAAAATGTAACCCAATGACTTCAACCAAGAGCAGCATGTCGATGCTACACTTGATCTTAGCCAAATCTTAGCGTCACCCTGAGGTGGGGAGGGAGCAAAACACAAGCTCTCTGGAGGGATGGTTTGCTTTGGCCTGTGATATGCACTGGTTTTGTTAGATTTCATTACAGGAGTTCGGTACTTCTCCCTAATACCGGGGTGTGGGAGTCAATGGAACCAAATCTGTTTGGATTCCATGGTGTTACTTTTATAACCCACCGTGTGTTCTGGGCAGATGTCACCCTATTCAAATGTCATCTGATAAAGTATCACAGAGAGGCGTCACCCGAGAGGCTGATGTGATCAAATATCACATAATTGCATTTCCGACAATGCATCAAAGCTGGTCGATGAGTTAATCTCGTTAGTCACCCAGTTATGTCAAACCGTTACGTGATGGTCCTTGAGGAAGACCAACCACCTCCTCAAGGCACCTCAACAATGGACCATGGATGCCAAGCCTTGCCAGCACTGCCCATAGCCTGAGAATGGCTTCTTCCAAAGGGTGAAATTTGATTGACAACAATCTGAAAAAACGTACCCAAAGAATATGACTTAGGCCAACAGCCGAGGTGGCTGTAGTGGGGTAGATGGGGGAGTGTAGTGGTTAGCACTGTTGCGTCACAGTGCCAGGGACCTGGGTTTGATTCCCAGCTTGGGTCACTATCTGGGTGGAGTTTGCACATTCTCCTTGTGTCTGCGTGGGTTTTCTTCAGATGTTCCAATTTCCTTCCACAGTCCAAAGATATAAGGGATAGGTTGATTGGCCATGTAAATTGTCTCTTAGTGTCCTAGGTTAGAGGGATTAGCAGGTAAATGTGTGGGGTTGTGGAGATAAGGCCTGGGGTAGCATTGTTGGCAGTGCAGAATAGATGGACTGAATGGCCTCCTTCTGCACTGTAGGGATTCTATGATATGTAATATCTATAGATAAGCATAGTATCAATAACCTTCCACAGCACAAGAACCCTCTAACAACCCATATCTCTGCCTCCAGCCCTGCCAGATCTGTTGTGGCTTGCTGTCGGTAACTCTCGTTTATCCCGTGGATTTGGCCTTTGACGTATTCATGTAGGATAGATAGAAC